>OY856188.1:269447217-270047217 GCA_963693315.1 Diogma glabrata
TCACTTATAGCACTTTACACTATCTTTTTATTAGAGCACATAACTCCAAATAGTATTACTTGGCATACAAACCTCTTTTACGGAAGACCTCAACTGCACACCTGCAGAATTAGTGTTTCGTCAAATTTTAAAAGCTCCCAGCAAATTTTCTACGATTATTCTATAGCCAAAACTTCTGACACATCTTATTTTTTAAGAAATTACGAAGAAATATTCAGAATTAATCCCTACTTTTTCCAGGCAACCTAATCAGACCAATATCTTCATCCCCAAAAATCTCAACAACTGCACACACGTTTTTGACCGAATGGACAAAGTAAAATGGCCCCTTTATATATCTTACGAAGGGCCGTTTCCAGTTTTACGCAAACCGCTTAAATTTTTTGTCGTGGTCATTCACGGAAAGAACAGCAGACAAAACTCCAAAAAAAATTCAATCTGGTGGGAGAGTATATGTAGCGGCAACACTATAATTAAATAAAAATCAAAACAGCAACCCTTGGCGAAACCAATACAACATGTCCAACGGTAACCGAAAAAAATGAAAATTAAATATCAAAATAATAAAATTAATTTAACTGGAATTTATTATTGATAAAACTTAATTTAAAATTCATTTGTCTAATATACAAGTGACTGATGACCAGCAAGTTTGTCCTGGTTATTGTTATATATCTTACACAAAAAAAAACAATGTTTGAGATATTATTTTTGTCGTACGATAAAAAATATTGTCGTACTATAAAAATTTTTTACCGCTCTTTAACCAATTAGAGCGAAAATTTTATGTCTGACAGACAATTCTTTTAGATGAATTATGTTGTCCTAATTATTGATTTTCATTTCCTTATTAACAAAAATTCTATACAAATAATTTGTTGTGTACAAAACATTTTTATGCATAACAAACATATCATTAAAAGAACAATTTGACCTACATTTTGAGATAAACAACAACCAACTACAAAAAAATAAAATATAAATAATCGGAACAAATTCCTTTTGAATAGGATTTAGGTATATTGTTTTCCATTTTCAATGCACCTTAATACGAAATAAAAGTTTTTTATTCGATTGCATTCTATCGTGATTACATGTATAATATGTGCAGAAAATGGAACGAAAAATACAAAAGGATTGGGAATTTATTTTTGTTTAAAGCTTTTCATTTGCATTTACAAGAATGAGTTTGTTTGATAAATATTGTAAACAAAATGTATCGCGATTGAGTATACATTAAACAAAAGTGAAAAAATTTCGTTGTGATAAAAGTTGGTTTTTTATGTTTGTTGAGGTGGATGTAAAACACTGGTTACAATTACAGATTAAATTGTTGCCATATTTGCTATGGAGCTTATTTCAATCATGTGAGAAAATAAATATGAGTATAATCTACTTAATCTACTCTAAAAAACAACTGAGAGAAAGGAATGTAATATGATAGTATTATATTTTGTTTCCTATGCTAATTTAATCATAAACTTGATCAAAGCACTTGAGTTCTATTATAAAAAGTTTTTTTGAATTTTTTTCATCAAAAAATCGTAGAAAGAACGAAATATAGACAGAAAATGATATATCAATGTAGATGATAAAAGCACGAAAAAATAAAAGCTTTAGTAGGAGAATTTACATACAACAAATTCCAAACTTTTAAGACTCAATATTTAATTTCACGCTCATGAATATTTTATAAAACTTGGATTAAATAAAAAAATCTAATTTGTTTGAAAATGTTTTTTTTTCCTGTCTCGAAAGGTTAAACTATTCAACTGTTTTTCAATTACCATATTATACTTTGTTGTTGTAGTAGACAAAAAAAGCAACAAACATGTACGGAGTAATAATATATTTTTTAAAAACAAAACTTCAGAATTATTAAAATTATTCTGTAATTATATAACATAAACTGTTATCTCTGAGTTGACGATATAAATTTTTATTATCTGTCATTATATTTTTTAATTACATAATTTGAATGATATTTCTTCCCAGAATACTTCAACGTTATTTGCAACGAAGAGATTCAACCAATCAAAAATTTTATTTTTATGACGGTTGGGTAATGGGTATATTAGGTAAAAATTTCCGTATAAATTGTAAAAAATAGTATTGAGGAAATTTTTTTTTTAATGCAAATTTACTTTTTTTTGTTTAAGGTAAATATTAACAGCATTAGGTTTTTGTTAAATTTATGTTATTTTAAGGACGAAGTATTAAAACTTTCTGTATTTTATTTAATTAAGTTTTAATAGGATAACTGATGATCGTTAATAAAGAGTGACCAACAACCTACATCTGTTATGATAAAATCACAAGGCACCAAGTAACGTACCTAATAAACCTTACCTAATAAAGTAAAGAAAATATTCAATAAAAATTAAATTATTTAAAAACAAACATAAAAGCAAAGTTGAACAGTTTAATAAATTCAATGTGTATGAAATTAAAGGTGCAAATTGTAGCGATAAACATATTGGGCAAACCAAAAGAAAATTATTTGATGGATATAAGGAACACAAAAGAGCATCAAAATAATAAAATCAAGGTTTTAATCTATCGAACTGTATTTAAGTATAAATTTAATAAAAATGAAATTAAAATAATAAACTTGGCTTATGAACTGGTCTTCGAAAGTATCTATATAGAAAATGTGGTAATCTTTATTGGAATATGCACCTAAATTTTTTGAATTTTTTTAAACTTTTAGTTGAGAAAAATATAGTACCGGTTGTTAGGTATTGTAAATAAATCTTTTGATCAATTTTATTTTAAACAATTTCTTTTTTATAAATTATATTTGATTTTTCATTTTCAAAAAAAAAAAAAAAATTTAATTGGTAAATCGAATTGACTTGACAGTTTGACTCGGTGATGGGGCATAGTAGACTCAATGAGCCTAGGAGCTACAACGGTAGGATCACTCATGCTTTGGGTCCTAGGTAGGAATCGAAGCCAAGATCAAGTCCAAACCCAAAACTAAGCTAGACACGTACGCTGCTAGCTTAGAATGGTCATGAGGGTACTTGATTCCTAGTACGGAACTCTAGATATCGGTCGTTCATCAGTTTTAATTCATCTGACCATTGTATGGATATTAATTTACCTAAAAATAAAGACGAGAGTGTTCGAATTCAATTCATGTTCTCTGGACACCAAGATCGTGCCTGATTAATCAGCACACCCTCATTCGGACAGTACTAGTATTATAAGGCCCACGATGATAAACCAATCTCACCAAGCTCTAAGGTTATATCAGAAATTGCATACCTTGAGACAACCACAAAAGAGTACTCTGGCACGTTAGACCTGTCGACAGAAGTGGATGATCAGTTTGCAAAAGATTTGGATTTTGTTCTGGAATCGGCAATCAGAACCGCATGTCACTCAGAATCCGACAGTAAATCTGACATTTCAGCAGTAATATCCACGTGTCCAATACGTTCTTGCCACAAACAAAAAGCGCAAGAGGGCACTAATAAATAAAGGCCTTTCTGAAAAGGAAAGGAAGTCTGTTCCCTTCCCAAATTTCCCTCTTCTTTTCTTTTGAAAACAATGGATAGGTACTGGTCTACTACATTCGGCAGGTAGGCCTTAAACAAATAGATACAGAGAGTTAAAGAGATTGAGAGTACATTAAAATACAATTAAGCACTTCCATGCACATTTAGTGACACACAAGGGGCGTTTGATAGTTCCATTTTCAAGTTATTTCTGAAATAGTCACTAAGAAAAACTTTGGCGTGGATCATCAACATGCTACAGAGTCGGGCAATTATAGTACACCAGGAAATACATCGGTAACTGTCAGAGCTTCTAGAGGATGTCCCTAAAGAGGGGCACTCCCTCCGTCTCCATCACCACCTGTAGGTTACGCCGACGATATAGTAGTCATGATAAGAGGTACCTCTGGATCTCGTAATAAATTGGTACAACAGAGTGGGGCTGTTAGAAGGTGTTACTAACAGAAGGTGTTTTAATTTCAATCTTCATGAGCTTAACGGCAAACGGTCACAGGTAGTTAAAGAGATCAAGTACTTGAGTGTGATCCTCAAAAGCAAGCTCACTTGGAACTTACACCTTAAACATATCTCGGACAAAGCAAAGAAGGGTTTCTTCGATTGCAGAAACTTATTTAGAAAAACCTGGGGATTAAGTCGCAAAATGACATTTCGGTTACTTCAAAGTACAATAAACCCTTAATACTGTCATACGCAGCATTGAACTTGTGGACAAAAACAAACCAAATATCTGCACAGACAGTGCTCGCAAAAAACAAACTTGTGTGCCTCTGCGCCACAGGTGTTTTTAGAACCACACCTACATTTGCAATGGATATTCTTCTCCCAATTCCACCATTCTACGTATACACCAGATTTGCAACAGCATTTAGTGCTCACAGACTGCAGCTAGTCGAAACATTCAAACCTGGTAGCCTGACCAGGAACTGCAGAACGAAGTGTAATTATACCACATTTCAGACTGTATCACAAATATCACTGATCTATATAGATGGGTTATTGTCAAAATAGGAGCCAGGGAAGGGATCGAGAGCTACTTACAGGCACTATAATCCTATGCCAGCTTATGGTATACGCGATGGATCGCGAAAATCAAAGAAAATGGAGCCATGAGTTTGGTCTCAGAGCTGACTGGACGTTACCATTGGATATCTCTACAACAGCACTTCAAACCGAAGCCCTTGCCATCAACCACTGGGCAATGCTGTATGCCGAAAGAAAATATAGAAACACAGATATATACATTATTTCTGGGAAATGCTACTACAATATACACAATATTGCAAAAACTAAACGCGTTACACTTGTGTAGGTACCTGGTCACTTAGCAGTACACGGCAGTGTAGTAGCAGTCATAGTAGCCAAAGAAAGGCACCAATCTATCTTGAGAGAAATTCTCTGAAGATCTTAACATGGTGACAGAGGCATAGTTTGATGAATCACCACTTTAATAAATTAGGCCTTGCTGACTCTGACAGATGCAGATTCTGCAACTCGGAGGCAGAAACCATGGAACATATTATCTGCAACTGCTTTGAACTTCCATGTCGCAGTTACGTCTAGCTCGGTCGAGAAACAATAACATCTTCCTCTACCACAAAACATTAGTCGAATCCAGCTAAGTAACTATGTTCAGCAGTATAACAACATCAGTGTTAAGCACAATTGATCTCCAGGTTGCAGTGCCACTCGAACTAGCTAACTAATTAGTTCAGCTTCGAAACCTCAAAAAAAAATGTTAATGATTTTTAATGAATAACTTTCTATAAATTATTCCATGTTCATTCTAATGTTACAAGTGAGCTTAATCTGAATGTTTGTTTTGCATAAAAATGTTAAAAATCAATCACAGAAAAAAATCATTCATCAAATACTTGGATAAATAAAACTTCTGTTTTAAATTCGTATCTTGATTTTACTTAATGGTATGATTTTCACTTTTGAATAGCTTTGAAACATTTGATAGACATTCCACCCACCTGTCGTTAAACGATAACCTAAATTTCTTAGATAATCGAAAGAAAAATAAAGATTAATGCGAAAAATCGAAATGTATTTGATTTTTTTTTTACGCATAAGATATTTGGGATGTTAGAAGAAAGTTGTAGCTCCATGCTAGTAATTTATGTTTTTATCGCATTTATGATACTGTTGAAATCACAATTTTGTAGCGTTTCTTTTTGATATGTTTTACTTGGTTCTATCAGTTTATATAGGAATATATAACTAGCTGAATTAAAGCAGCCTAATTTTATTTGTTTTTGCCTTTTTTTAAAAAATGGCATAAAAACTCGCTTTTTCTCTTATTTTATTTCAATTTGCTCCATCGATATCATTAAATATTGGCCTATGTCATATTTTATTATGTGGTAGAATATATTTTCTATTTATCCAGTCTTTAAGTATTTACGTCCATTAGCACCTCGGCACGCACAGTGCCGTATTTCCCTGTAAACACAATAAGCTAGTGCTTAGGGCGGAAATTTTCCCCAGGACGGCAAGTAATTTTTAATATTAAATTTGTTTAGGGTTTGAAATGCTCCTTCTATCACTCCTTTGCTCCGTTCTTTCAGAATATTACATGCCGAAATACAACTGATCGTCTTTTTTATTCATATTTTCTCTTCACCCGGTCCGGAATGAAATTTTTTTTTTTGATCTGCTATCTCATTTTGCATACTGTTGGTTCATGAATTGTTTTTGATATTTTCTTGGAGTTTTGGTGATTTTTGGACAGTCGATCGTAATTAAATCAATGACACAGTTTGGTGCATATCGGAAAAGAAAGATTATGTGAATTTAGTCAAAATTTGTGTAGTTTAATAAAAATTAAAGACAAACTTTTAGAAAAAAATATTATCCGTTTGTTTTTGTTATGGACGATTGGTAAATATCAAAAGACGTGGAGTTATTAATAAAATATTATCCTACGATACTCAGTTACATTGAAAATTATGGTGTAAAAACTCTTTATCAATATTTGATGTTCTAACAAGCTGGCAACCGTACACACAAAGCATTTTATTTAAAAATAAAAAGATATTTCAAAAAAGAAAAATTATTAATATCAACTCGTTCAATATCGGGAATTAGTCCATTAAAGAAAACAAGATTTTCTAAAGCGATGCAAAATTATAAATTAAATTGATTAGAATAAAAGCATAAATCCATATAATTATTCACCCCAAACCAATATACTTAAAAGCATGAGAGTTGAAATTTTGTTTTAAGAAATCAAATTCTATACCAACGCATAACTCAAAAATCGGTCCATTTCTTTCCATTTTTTCTACTTTCTTTATGAATCCATCTATCCAACCCATTAAAAATCCTTTTTAAATTCCACCTAATTTAATTTTGATCAATTATAATAAGCTCTCAATTCCTTATCACTTGATGTAATTCGAACGTTCCTTTTTACGGTCCAATGATATTCTAATAATAAATAAAATTTTAATTATATTAATGAATAGGATTTACTTTTATTTGACATAATCCAATTATTAATGAGAATTTTTTGAGTTTTGTTTTTTCTCAATGGACCGAAAAATTTTAATGACAGAAAATGTTTGTTGTTTTAAGGATTAGAATTAGGCATTTATTTAGTTTTGTGATTAAATTAGTTTATTGTGAATAAAATGGAATAACAACTCCCGTGCTTCGAAGTAATTGTATAAGTTAATTCCTTACCCATTTTGGAAGTTTTGTAGATATTTTGGATAAACAAAATTGAAAAACCATGCTACATGGTCAGAATATTCCTATAAGCAAAATTAGTCAAAATAAGATGGTTACGAGAAAAAACTGCAAACCACATAAGACCATCATTGTTTAAACGATTTCTACGTTAATGATTTTGTATCCGGCACTCCAGAGGCTCAGGAAGCAACCATTCTCAAAACAAAAATAACAAATATAATGAAACAAGTAGAATTTAGCCTGAGGAAGTGAAAGCCAAATGCAACTTGTTTTTCAAATGTTCCATTTACAATGATAAGAGCTATGATTGCAGCTATGTTTTGACAATGTATCAGCAGTTAAAATTCTTGGATTGCTGTGGTGGTTCTTAGATGATACATTAGCTTTTAAAGTCAGTCAAGAACAGGATCGCCCAGTTACACAACCAAAAATAATATCGAAATCTTCACACGTTTTTGATCTATTGGGTTTCTTGTCTCCGACTACTCTTCTGCTAAAACGAAATTATAGATTTCCCAGAGAACACTGGGGACATGAAAGATCCGCCGATAACCTTGCTGACCATGGATCAAGAGGTGTTTATCATAAATTTCTTGCTAATTTATCTCAATGTTGGCATGGCTCGAAATGGCTGATACAGTCAGAATATTTTTGGCCAACAATGCAACCACTTTTAACCGATTACTAAACAAAGATAGAATCAGAATCAAATAAAAATAAAGTAAACACTTATGGGTTTAACGTGACTATTGAAGAAGGTTAGTTAGATGAACTCTTTACAAAAAATCAAAGCTAAAAAAAATATTTCGAATAATTGCAAATATCCAACATTTTATTGTTAATTTAAAAATAAAAGACCCAACGCAAAACCAATTTGGCGAGCTAACAGCAAGTAAAAACGGCTCCAAGTTGTTGTCGTTAGCACCATTCTTGCGGCTTATTTGAGCGACTGATAATAACAATCGACAATTTGGGCCCTATTTTAAAAAATAACTAAATGAGGCAGAGATATTAGATACTCGGTGACCGGGCAAAAACAAGCATGATGCTAAAAAAAATTTGTTGTCTGTGTAAAACAAGCACAAATGTCAGTTTAACATCTGCTAAACGGGTGACACCTACTTTACCATTTACTAACTGTGGCATTGATTTTACTGGACCACTTTCCTTCACAACAAAAAAAAGAAAGAAGTGGAACAAACCCTTTCAAAGAGTATTTATGTATTTTAAACAGTATGCGTGCAAGAACATCAATAATAATTTTACCATTTCAGAATTTTTGAGCAACTGACATTTCATTCCAGCAGCATCGCCACATTTTGGTAGATTATGGGAGGCTTCCGTTAAGTCAGTAAAGATTCATTTACAAAAAACGGTACAAAATGTGAATTTTACATGCAAAGAGATGAACACACTGGTATGTCAAATCGAGAATATACTGAATTCCCGACTTCTTTACACTTCGTCAGTTAATAATGATTACGAGGTCCTTACACCATCTCGTTTTCTGATTGAAACCTCATCAGATCGGTTCTAAAAGCACACTTAAGTAACAAAATTCATCACTGTCACGATGGTAAATAATTCAATCTGGAGTTTAAGTTTTTTGGAAGAAATACCGGCTAGATTACCATAAAAATCTTCAGAAGAGGAAAATGACAGAAAACAAATGAAATCCTAAAATGACAACGTAATACAAATTCACCAAGGATAAAACAATATTGTTTGAGTACAACTATCGAAACATCTAGTTCAACATTCAACATTTCAACGTCCGGTAGCGTTACGAAGCAGTTGTATCTGAAATAATCCTACCCGCATTTACCGATTCAATTTTGTTGAATGTTGATATGATTTCTTATCGATTTCACAATCAATTCAATGGTTGTTTCTTTTTCATTTCTTTTCTCGAGCTTTTTTCGTAGTTTTCTTGACATATATACTGGTGAAAAATGTATTAGGCAAACTAGTCTATCGATATTCGTGAATAATCTTAAACACTTTAAGTTGTTTATCTGTAATATTTTTTGGTTTAATAATTCCAACCCAGTGTTGCGATTTTCAATGAGTTTTGAGCTTCTAAAATTTCATATAACTTAGTATAATTAAATAGTTGGAGTTAAAGTTATAGTTCAGTTAAATAAATGTATTAGAAAATTTTTCAGCTTACTTAAATAAATTGAAATTGAGCAATAAATTCTAGGGTCTCCAATTTATGTACGATAAATTTCACCGCTTTTCCACAATTTGAATCAATGATATTCGGAATCGTAAAATCTGTATTTACTATTCCACTAGGTTCAAATTCTTTCACTATTAGTACTCAGGCTCAAGTACCACCACCCGACTTGCGAATATTTGTAAACACTTTTAATTGCAAAATTAAACTGACTATCTGATTTTTTGTTCGCTTATTTATATCCAAAAATAAATAAGTAGAAACTTCTGCTAATCCACTGTATTTTCTAGAAAACAATATTACGTAGTACGTACATCAAGAATAGGCCACACCTATTTACATTAATGTAAACATTTGTATTAGCGAAATCAAATTTAATTTGCATTAATTTATGCAAAATGTATTAGTTAACTCCTTTTTTAATTCATCTTTGCAATAGTTTAAATGTGGAAAACATTTATGCAGAATGTATTGACTATTTATGAGTAAATTAAATTAACCCATTCTGGACGAAGCTTATTACAGTATGTTGAAATTTATATAAAATGTTTATTAGTTTAATATTTAATAACTAAATTTAAAAAAAAGTTCTTAGTTTGTTCGACATCAAATTTATAGCGAAATCAAATGTTTCGTACGTAACTTCTTTATGAAGCCAAATGAAGACAAGTCCACATGTGCTAATTTTTTTCCATAACAAATCAAACAAACACCGTCGCGAATAAATTTAAAAAATCAATCACAATGTGAAACAGCGAATAAAAATTATGAATGGAGGTTTTTTGGAGTGAAAAAAAAATTCATAAGTGCATAAGCTTTTTTTTTAAATAATAGTAGATTGCACTAGTTGCACTAGTTCGAATGCGTTTTCCAAACAAGAGTTAGTCGGCAAATAACTCTTGTTTGGAAAACGCATTCGAACTAGTAATACAGTGTGTATTTTTTTTGGAACAAGTACGTAAAATTTATAAATATTTATTTAATTGTTCATTTAATCATTTATTTAACAAAATTATAAACAGATTTAAGATTTTTAAATAATTAAAGTGCGCCATCTTCGTTGTAATAGTTGTAAATTATACTAGCTCGAAAACATAAACATAAGAATCCAACTAAAAAACACATAATAATCCAACTAAGCTGTGAAAATTGTGAACTTTGAAAACCTAAATAAATTGTTTTTTCTTGCAATTCAAATGATGCAATGTGGTTAAGTTGTTTTTACTATATGGTAAGTTATTTATATTATTATTTTGATATTTTAGTGCTATAAAAATATTATATATAGATAGATATATCGATAGATTTAACTACAAATTTCACATGCATGTGGCGTGCTAGCCCGTGCACAAAATATTTTGTGGTCATATGTGCGGAAAAGTAGTTTTTTCTTGTATTTTATTCTAGTATAAAATTACATATTTTTTATGCATGTGTTACAAAAAGAAATTTGTATTGTTGCTTTGGTGCTCCCAAGTTTTTGTTTGTTTTTGATCTTCTAAAAGTGGAATTTGAAGAAAAAAAATCAAAATTTCAAAAAGAGTTTAGTAAACAGTTAAGCCTGTAATTCTGGTTTGTGATTATTTTGAATAATTTAAGTTTAAAAAAGGAAAAAGAAAAGAAGCATTTTATTTCGTTTATTTAAAAACGGATTCGAAAAATGCGAACTATGCAATGTATTATTTATGTATATCATGTGAAGATAAACCTTTCCGATATTTTAAACAAAAAAATCAAATATGATCAAAATTTTGAGTTATAATGCTGTGTTTAAATTTAATCTATGCGGATGTAGTTTGATTTCCACGAACGAGAATTAGAAAGAAATGGATCAGCACTCAAATATTTTATATTATTACTACTAATTAAACTACCAACGTTATTACTTATGTTCAACTATTGCCTGCACATTGGCGCAACAACTGTATAATATAGAATTATGGTTTTGGTGGATCAATCGCTTGTGCATTGGCGCAGCTATTGTTATTTTAAGTACTATAGGTTACTCAGTATGATTGGCTAGGGAGGAAGAGGGTGAAGAGTGCGATCAAACATGAACTTCTAGGGTGAGTAAAAGATTTCAATTTTTGGTTTAACGTGGAATGAATATATATTAAATTACTGTGTTAGTCTTCAGATTCCATATTTCTTACTTATTTAAATCCATTAACTGGTTTATGTTGTTTGCGTGCAATTCTGGTTTTGTATTGAGCTGGGAAAATACATTCTCGAATCCGCAAGATTGAAGCTAGTCGGAATTTAACCTCGAAAGGCATGCAATTCCCCTATTGTTTGTTCATTACACTAGTTAAAGTCTGTTTGCAACCAATAGCTAAACGATTTAAATTGTTAATAGCGGAGAGAATATCGATGCTTATATATCATACAACATATATTTATTGTTCTATTTGATATTTGTTGATATACAGGGTGAACCATTTAACTTGGCACAAAAATAGGTCTCAATTTAAGAAAAAGTGGTGGTCCATTAGAAGATCTGGAATCTTCATCTTAATAAAAAACAAATAATAACATTATGAAGCCTATCCAAAAAAAATCATTAAGAAGCCTATCCAAACGGGAATTGCAATTGGGATTGAATATAGAATTAGCATTGTCATTGGAATTGGAAATTGTTATTTTAGTTGGTGGCATGAATATTTTGTTTTGCTCGTTTATAAATTCTGGTTTGATTTCCAGTGTGGTCTTTTGTCAGATTTTTGTGTTCCTTGCATCGCCTATTACTTTTGTATTTATGCTTTGCAATTGTATTATAATACTTTACGGTGATGGTCACACATTATTTGTGAAGAATACGGTTCAGATAACAATTTTAAAGAAGAAACTAGAAATATATCATAAACTAAGGTGGATGCTGATAAAGGACAAGACTCGAACTTCCTGTTCAAACATTACAACATTCGATAAATATTTCTAGGTGAACCCAACAGACGTAAAATTAAATTGAATCAAATTTGTGACACATTTCCAAAATTTTAATCAACGAAGGAAAATGCTTTCTATATATATTTATTTGAGAAAAACCATTTTTAATAACGTTTCCAGTGTAGTGATCAAACATTTATCTTGAAAAATGTAAACATCTTGCAAGTTAATCTACCGAAATAAAAGCAAACATTTTTACATTTAAGAACGTATACGTACATATGTTGAAGTTGAAAGTCAATTTTATTTACAACGATGTTTGCTTTCTTGATGTAGCAAAGAAACATGCATGAACAAATATTAAAGACATATTTTGTTTAGATTTTAATTTTAAGGATTTTAAGCTATTCCGATGCTGAAGAAGCTCGAAAAATTTCTTTCATAGAAATAATTTTGGTCTGATTACACACAGAAATTTATAACTCATCATTTTATCAATTTCAAAATAAGTTTCTGTTTCCAATCAAACTATGACTAAATATTAAAGGGAGGTTTTCTTAATTTCGTGATAATGGTGGAAAATATTGATACCACAAATTAAAATATTTTTAAATTATTCATGATGTTTTGGGTTGCAAACTTTATACATAAAGTGCAATCAGTTAAGTTTTGGTTATCATTATGAGACTGTAGAACGACATATTGGTATATGTAATGCCGTTTATTCGATTCACCTCTAACTTCTGCATAATGCACTTTTTAATCTTCTCTATCATTTTATATGTCCGTCGTCAAAATTTGTGAGAGCCAATTTTTCTGGATTATAAGAAGCATAGGTGATGGTAAAATTATTAGGGTTTGTAATCATGCAAACTCAGTTTTCTGATAATATTTTGTGTTTAATCGGTAGGCCAAAACCAACGAAAAATTAACTAACAGTTTCGTCAACTGACAACTGAAGTGGTTGAAATTTGATGAGTTTTTGAATTTCATTTGTTTAATTTATATTATATTTATATTTTGTTATGCTCACAATTTGGTACTGCTCAACATGTTTCGTTTGTAAAATCCAATTCAGAACAATTTGCTTCTGAATAAGGTGTGTTAACTGGAATCTAGGGCTTGACAACTAAAAAAGTTGCACTAACAGCAAAGACTAGATTTCACATTAACACAGTTTATATTTTCCATCCTTGATCTAACAAACTACATGTTTTGCATCATCGTAATTTTACATTTAACAGATCACCATACAAAGAACCTATTGATCGCCCCTTCCAATATATGATTTTCTGAATTTATTATTATATATTTGCATCATCCATACCTAGATAATATTTTTGCGTTTGCTTGTTTTAATACATAAAACAAACAAAAGAGATGCGAATATGAAAACTGAAAACTTTAAATATCAACATTTCTAATAATAATCATCGGCACACCTGACATTTTTTTGTAACATCAAGGTTATAATAGTTTTTGATTATACTTTTGCATTCTATCGAATTTTGTTTATTTTCCTTGTTTATATAAAAGAACGAAACAGAAGAATTACTAACGTTTAAATTTCTCTCTTTCGTTTTATTATAATGAAACGAAATATTATGAATAGAAATGAAAAATTACAATAAATGAACATATCCAGTTCTTTTTGCTGTTATTCTTAAATAATGAAAAAGGTGTTCATAAATTCTGTGCGCGTTTTAAGTGTTAAAAAAACCAACAAGAAGATGTTTGTATGGTGGATGGAGTAACCTGTGGATTCGTAATATAAATGTATTGTGTATAACAAATGAAAGAAATGTATTTCAATCAACATTTTCTTTTTCGTTTAATTTTAGGAAAAATACTATTTATGGTTGCATTTTACGAAAATAATATTAGTTCGTGTTTGATAATTTACAAAAACATAAATTAAAACTTAAGACAGTTCGCGATCTATTAATGGTGAAAAATGAATAAATTTTTCATTGAGTTCGTGATATTTCAAAAAATAAATTAAAACTTAATTTACATAGAGTCTGATTTAAATATTTCTAAAGCTCAGTTTTGATAACTGAGAAAAAAAGTAAAACTAAATTATCGAGTGGAATTTACATTTTGAAATATAAAATTCGTGTTATTGCTTTAGAATCAATTTTGAATGTGCATTAATCAAACATGGTTATTATTTTTTGAAAAAAATCTTTAAATTTTTTTTAAAATAAAAAAGGAAATTAGTTCAGCCTACCTAGCATTTTCTGTTTATTAAGTGAAATTGGCTTATTTCTTTTGAATCGGCTATTTTCTTTTGAAGGAAATATAAAATAACAAATATTTAAATGTTATTGTTTGAACAAAATGGCATTTTATTGAAATAATAGAACAATAGTATGTCATCTTCTCGGTTGATTTAGGGTTATAGAATGGAATAAATATCTTGCTAAAAGAAAAGGGGGAGGCTGAATGAAATTGATTTCCACGTTCAAGTAATAGGTTAGAACATATATACCGAATATCATCAATACTTATAGGATATTGTATAGGACGGATAGTAGAGATATTGGTAGTTGAGATATTTGAATAACTGCGAACATCCAACTAATGAGCGGAGGTTTGTTATAAATTAGATAATGGGTCTATGATCAAGAGGAATATTGTACGCACCTCAAAATCTACATTTCAACAATTAAGTTAAGTTTATTTGCATTTTTTTATATATTAAATTCTTTAATATATTTAATATATCTAAATATTCTATCTAAATATTCTTTTTTTTTGTTATTAATTTTATTATTAGCACCCCTAGTGGGTACACACTAGAGAGGACTCATGTAGGGTCAAACCATGATAAGTACCAATATAACAATATAACAATTTATTTTTTGGAACTTTGAAATAAATTTGGTTTTTGTTTTTTATAAATAATTTGATTTTATTTTATAAAAAATTCAACAAAAGCATTTTTGTTCTGATTACATAAAAAACAATAAATTCAAACTGATGCGCATGTCGCTCTTTTAAATATTGAAAAAGGCAAAGGCTACTATGATTAAATTGAATTAACCTTCTATTGTAATAATTTTACGTAGCTTTCGTTGTAGGTCATTTTATTTTCAAAATACCAAACAATTAAATAGATATCGAAATAGAATAAAATTTATTTAATAGTTTGTAAATAATGGTAAAAAAATAAAATAAAATTCATTGTTCTTTTTTTATTAATGAATGTTAAAATAATTTAATTCAAATTTAATACATGTAAAACTGTCGGATGTATAAAACGCTGGTTCGTATTTAATGAATTTTATTCTCTCGAAAATTTGCGAGATTTATGTTGATTTTTGATCGAAAAATAAAATACAACATTAAACACTTATGCTGTGTGCGAACTGACGAAATAATGACAGAACACAATTTTTGGTGAAGGTGAAATTTGTAAAAACAAAATTTTGACATAAGGTGAAAAACTTCGTAATATTTGTGCTTCGTAATATGTTTGCTGTTAATAAATATATATAACATATTTACTAATATAAATATTACTTTGGCACTTAAAAAATTTCTGTAATAAATTTTTGTTCCTCCTGAAATAATTTGTTATGCCTACTGTCAAAATTTGATGATGCTAAAAAGCTATACCAAATTTTGACGTTTCGTTATGGTGAATATGAATTCCAAAAAACAAAATTTTGATAGTAAATATTTGTCATCTGTCATTATTTCGTCAGTTCGCACACAGCATTACTCAATAAAATATTATTAAATTTATGTAGATAGAAAATGCGATTGGGAAATAGAAAACTTTACAACGTCAATTTTGATAAATAAGTTAAGATCGTGGTACTAAATTTAGTACAAGTTTTAAGTAAGATCTAAAACTGGGAAATACAGATTATAGGTTGTAAAAGTAACTAAACTCCAGTTCAATGATATAATGTTTTGTTCACAGAACAGTTTTATTACTCGAAACACTGAAATTCATGTGGTAGGGTGGCAAAACTACAATCTTTATCTACAGTAGAGCACAGAAACAATAAACAGAAGCTTTAGTTTCACGTAACAGTAATATTTCTAACATTTAAAACCATTATTTTCAGAAATTGATATATAAAAAAGGCGTAGGACAGAAAATCGTTATCTGTTATATTTTATTTAATAATACATTTGTTCATTTTATTGATTCTTATATTCCCATGATTCATTCCAATTATATCACAGAATATCTTATGCACGACTTATCGTTTTTACAAAAAAAAAATAAGCCAACATCTTCTTATATGTACATTATATTAGTTTCATAAAAGATAAGCATCTTTGCTTATAATCATTTTTTTTTCTTTAATGTTCTATTTAATAGAAAAGCCAGATGTTGGAAATGGCTTATGTTTATTACATTCTTATTATATAAAACGGAAGATGCTTGCTTTAGTCTATTTTTGTTCTTCGCATGATTCTTGTCTTTCTAGCGACTAACACTATATGGAGCTGGATTCGAGTGTCAGGCATTGAAAATGGTTGAGAAAAAACAAATCAAGTTACTGTTAGATTTGGTATTATTTGATTGCAATGACAATGAAAAGTGTTTCGTCATATTTTCCAACAACTTTTGTTTTATCTGACTGGTTGAGTGTTCTAATAGTTATCCCAAAGTTGTCATTTGGTACAACTTATATTTTCTCTTTGATTATTTCTTTTTGTTTAATGATAGTAAGATATGTATTTTCTATCAATGATTTATTTATCCGGCTCGAAGGATCATGTAAATAATTCGATTAGGACTAAAACACTTTAAAAATCAAAAAATATTCAATGTCGACAAAAAAAACTAATTATTTAATTCCTAAAAGGAAGAACAAACAACTTTTCTATCGTATCATATACAATATCAAATTATAGATTTTTGACAGAGACACTTTACCTTCAAATATGTTTCAAAACACTTATTTATTATTACAAAAATGTTATTTATAAAAACTTTTTATAGCTTTTTTTTCTTAATGCATGACAACATTTCTATAAATTTATAATGTTATTTTTTTCGTTTTCTTCAGAATTAAAAAACTTTTTACTTTCTTAGTTGCTATTTTCACTTGTACCGAAATCCTTAAACTTTTCTTTTTCAATTTTATCTCAATGATTATGAGAGATTTTAACGTACCGGAAAAATGAAACGAAAAAATTAATTCATAAATTTAATCTTAGTTCCATCTTAAGAAATTCGCTAAAGTGGAATCTTTAGTTAATTTAAAAGAAATAAAGACCAAACAAAATTTTCTTAAAGCAACATATTTAAAGTTGAAAAAAAAATGTAAAAGGAAAATAATTTTTTTTTAATTATTTTTGTACAGAATTTAATAATTTTATACTTGAATATTTTATACATTTTCTTTCTGAAGATCTTTTTCTAGTTGTTATTGTGATCTTGAGTGTAATAACAAATCTGCAAGATTAGTTCATGATTTGAATATAAGAAAATGATAATTTCAAGGTCAATTATCAGTGTTGATTTTATGAGATATAAAAATAGGTTAAGATTTTTAATTGGGTTAAGATTTTTGTGATATGATATTTAAAAAAACCTTGAGTAAAAATGCAGAATTGCAAGGAAAACGATTATAATGAAAGAATATAGAATGTTGTTGAAATAACCCAATTTTTCTAAATTTTAATATAAATATTAATCTAAACAAAACAATCGCGTACATCTTAATATTTTATGAATGATATAAAAAATAAAACCACTAATTCAATAAAAAACAAACAAAGTTAATGGTTGGGTTGATTCAATAAATTGATTTTTCAACTAAAAATTCAATTTTAATTATCTTACTTTTCTTACATATAAAAGCTATTAAGTTAGCACAAACACACATCATGTTGCTGTGATTATTAAATTTTAGAAGTCACGATTTTATTCTGTTTGTTTTACAAAAGCTGAGAGTAAGAGTTGTAACAAAATTATTATGTGTGTAAGTCTATAACCTAACTATAGAAGTTGTCAAATATGATATAATGTTTAGTTCATTAAATAAATTTAAATGTTTGTCTTTTATTACGATATGCATACTTACGAAGTAGTGACATACCCGGGTAGAAGCTGCCAATGTTAAATAACGGACCAATCTCGGGCCAATATTGGCGAACCAAGCCTTGGTTAGTTAGCTTTGCACCAGGTTTAGACCAGTTGTAAATGCCTAGACTGAACCAAGGTTCAGTTTATTATATTACGCGTTATTAACCAGTCCAATGCATTGTAAACATTTGCAGGCCAAATTATGGTCATCTTTATTTTCCTTTTATTACTTTTTCCACAACCTCTTTCCACACATTTAAAGGAAGTCTGGAAAAAAATGAGTTGGTAGACCTGGTTCAAGCCGTTTTTCCAGACTTGGCCCAAGCCTGGTTTGCCAGACTTGGCCCCAGGACATCAGTTCAAAATTGGCCCAAGCTTGGACCGTTTGAAAATGTTAAGCCTGACCCAACCTTCAAAGCTATGGCACGGTCTTGGCCCAGGCTTGGCCTCTTAGCTTTTTCTTACCCGGGTAATTAGTTTATTAAGAATAAAAAAATTTTTTTAGTAAAAAAACCTCATTAAATCTGGAAGTACCTGATTTTTTCAAACTCCCTAAATAAAACCCAACTTTTCTTATGGATTTTGACCTTACTATTCATATCATATTAAATTTTTTAAGGTTAGCTCTTGTTTTTGAGGTATTCGAGAAAAACCATTTTTTCCAGTGAAGGAAAATAATATTCCGGTTTTTGATCTCAGATTTTACAAAACAAACAACTTTTAAACCTCTGTTCAGCTGCCCCCCACCTCGCAAAAATAAAAAAATTTACCTCAGAATTAGGAGCTATTTAGAAGCTTTCAAAATACGCAAGAAGAATATTTTGAGCTCGACCTCCTAAGCAGAAATTTTCATTTTAAAATAGGACAGCAAAGAGAACGTTCACTCGGACCGCCCCCCCCCCCCCCCCCACACCTTAAAAATAACTTCAGAGAATCATAATAAGGAGCTATTCAGGCTCATAATAAGGAGCTATTCAGGAGATCTTAAGACTGTCCATTTTTGATTTTAGAATTCCATCCCTATTCTTAAAACAACCCCAAAACTGGTATGGCCACCCCACCATGCAAAAACCAAAAATATTATATCTCATAATTAGGAGCTATTTAGGAGCTTACAAGCATCGCAAGAATAAAATTTTGATTTCAGCTTCTTTAGCAGTAATTTGCATTTGAAAATGGGATGCTGCGTTAACGTTCACTTAGCTCACCACCCCTTAAAAATAACTCCAGAGGTGCTTTTTCTGCAAATAGGTTGCTACTCTGAAATAATCAGTTACTTGTTTTTATGTTTTTTGATTAGAGAACAACATGTAGTAAAGCATTTTTTATTTTATGGTATTTGGTATGTGTTACATCGAAAAAAAAACGTTGATAGAATCAACTACAAAGCTTGTTTGATTTTGCGTCTAATATGAACGTGGTTATTTTAACCAATGTAGCATTGTCTATTTATTTTAAAAAATGTAGTAATTTTCATTATTTAAATCAACAACGGCGTGATCAATTTCGTGTTCAAACATTCACAAATCATAGTTGAATTAAGTAGTTTGTTCATGTTTTTGTTTGAAAATTATTGTGTTTGTTAAAATAAAAAACGAGGAAAAACAAAATTCGTTCAATGATAATAATATTAAACAAAAGAATAGAAAAATAAAAAGGTTTTTATATATTTTAACATGGCTGGTTTTATTTTACATTTTAGGAAATAATTTACATGCGTTTAATTGAATTGAATAATTTTAATATTATCTGCACATAAAATTATGTGCGTTAGAAATTTTTTTGTGAATATAATATGAACAATCTTGTTAAATTAATAGGCCCTTTCCATAATTAATTTTAGTGATTTAAAAAACTCTTATATTTTTTTAATATTTTTTATTTGTCTTGTTTCATGTCGATTTATCGATATTTTAATTTAATTTTTCATAATAATGAGAAAATTATGGAAAATTAGTATTATTTTCTACACATAATTCAAATATTTAAACTTTTTGATTTCTGAATTTCGGTCTTTTAAATTGTATCATTAAAAATATGGCGAAAAAATAGACGCATCCTTTACAAACAAAATCACACTCATACATTTCCTATTTAGAACGTAAATATACGAACGCTATCTTTATGCATAAAAATGTTTGTCGGGTTTGATGCGAAATACATATTACTAATATAAAAAATTTCACATATTATATTTACGAAAAAAACGAACCCATACAAACATCGATAGCAGCAAAAACAAAACAAAGATGTACCAAACCAATAGATTTAATATGGAGTATTGCTTGATTCTATCACAAACGTATTCAATATTACTATTTTTAGTCTAATTTTTTATTTACCACGTTTGTAGTCAATTGAAAATTAAATCATAATTGACTCAACTACAAACATGGTTAAATCAAATATGTTTGTGATACTTATAAAAAAATATATCAACAACGGTTAAATTGTTAATTTAAATCCGGAGCGTTGGTTGATTCTATCGCAAACGTATTTAATTCCCCAATTTTCACTTAATGCTCGATTAACAATGCAACATGTTTGAATCAACCAAGATTTTTTCTTTCGGTGTATGCAGCCTTAAATGAGCCCTAAAGAGCTCCTGATCATGAGTCTAATCACGATCCCCTGGAAATATTTTTGAAGGTGTGGGGCCTGAGAGAACGTTTACTCAGCCCCCCCAACTTCCAATGAAAATTTCTGCTTGAACTTGAGGGGGTCGACCTCAAAATTTTATGCGTTTTTTGAAAGCTCCTATATAGTTTCTAATTCTGAGGTATAATTTTTTTGATTTTTGGGTGGTGGCGCCAGCTGATCAGAGGTAAATTAAATATATTAATGAAACAAGTGCATGGCAAATATGCTAACAAGTATTTCGAGCTATATTTTGTAAAAATCCATCAAGAGTTCTGGAAGTTACACTTGAAAAAATTTGAAAAATTCACGTTTTTTTAAAAAATTTATATAATATAACTGTATAATTATATATTTTAACTGTATAATTCTTTCTGGGCAAGAATTGGGCCTTGGCCTGTTTGCCATCATCTAATAAATAAATAAAAATAAAAAAAAATTCCGTATTCAACGCCATAATTATAGAACAAACAAAAGTTGATACTGTTAAAGTTAGCCGAAAGTTTCCAGCCGAAAATAACAAAAATCGGTATCACAGATTTCATTTTTACACTCTCAGCCGAAAGTTTCCAGCCGAAAGTCGATAATGTAGATTAGATTACTTTAGTCAAATAATACTCCCATTATCAGTCGAGAAATTGAATGATGACAATGGTCTATAGCAATCTCTTGGAAAAATATTGGGTCAAGTTCCATGTGGGAAATCTCGGAAAATTCGATTTTCTAAATTTTTTATTATCACTGTAAAAATCTTGTCTTTAAAGTGTTATGTCTGGAGGTAGACCGAATTGATGAAAATGGTCTAAAGCGATCTCTTGGAAAAATATTGGGTCAAGTTTCATGTGGGAAATCTCGGAAAATTCGATTTTCTAAATTTGGAACTAGCAATGTAAAATTCTTGTCTTTAAAGTGTTATGTCTGGCGATAGATCGAATTGATGACAATGATCTATATCAATCTCTTGGAAAAATATTGGGTCAAGTTTCATGTGGGAAATCTCGGAAAATTTGATTTTCTAAATTTGGAATTAGCAATGTAAAATTCTTGCCATTGAAGTGTTATGTCTGGAGATAAAACGAATTGATGACAATGGTTCATAGCGATCTCTTGGAAAAATTTTGGGTCAATTTTCATGTGGAAAATCTCGGAAAATTCGATTTTCTAAATTTGGTATTAGCACTGTAAAAATTTTGCCTTTAAAGTGTTATGTCTGGAGATAGACCGACTTGATGACAATGGTCTATAGCAATCTCTTGGAAAAATATTGGGTCAAGTTTCATGTGGGAAATCTCGGAAAATTCGATTTTCTAAATTTGGTATTAGCACTGTAAAAATCTTGCCTGTAAAGTGTTATGTCTGGAGATAGATAGAATTGATGACGATTGTAGTAAAACCCATTACCTGTTTTACCACAGTAACTTCCCAAAACACCAAAATTCAAAACTAACATTTCCTTATATCTCAACAATTACTTTAAAATACTTAATTAATTACCAAATATAAATTCAAAATGGATAATGGCGGGGCTAACTTCTGCTCGAAAATTTTGTTTCAGCGTGCCAACTTTGTTCCATTGGTAATATGGCATTCTTTTTGGGTAGCACATCCAGCACAACTAAAGCAAAAAACAGCACAATCTTTGGTTTTAATTTTCCTATAAATGGCGGGGCTAACGACCAGAATTTTACAGTGCTTGTTCCAAATTTAGAAAATCGAATTTTCCATGATTTCCCACATGAAACTTGACCCAATATTTTTCCAAGATATTGCTATGGACCATTGTCATCAACTCGATCTATTTCCAGACATAACACTTTAAAGGCACGAATTTTACAGTGCTAATACCAAATTTAGAAAATCGAATTTTCCGAGATTTCCCACATGACAATTGACCCAATATTTTTCCAAGAGATTGTTATAGACTATTGTCATTAATTCGATCTCCCTTCAGACATTACACTTTAAGGACAAGAATTTTACAAGCGTTACCCAAACTTTTTTCCATAGATTACATTTGACCTTTAAAATTTTGTTTATTATTTAGTGTTGTCTCTTTCGGATGATATTTTATTAAAAATCTACATTATCGACTTTCGGCTGGAAACTTTCGGCTAACTTTAATAGGGTCAATAGTTATTAATTTTTTTTATTTCTTGGAGCTTATGATTGCTGTAAGCTAAAAACACAAATTTTGGTAAGTTTTGCAAAAAACTCAAAACTCAAATGGAAAAAATTTGTTTACCAAGAATAATTTTAATTCTGCAACATAATTGGTGTACAA
The DNA here is from genome assembly GCA_963693315.1 of Diogma glabrata. Taxonomy (NCBI): domain Eukaryota; kingdom Metazoa; phylum Arthropoda; class Insecta; order Diptera; family Cylindrotomidae; genus Diogma; species Diogma glabrata. The sequence continues at coordinate 269,470,476 of OY856188.1, forward strand.
AAATTTTTGGTTGGCAACATAATTGGTGTACAAAAGTTGTTATACAGATTTTCCAATTAAAACTACGAAACTATTTGAGTTTTCCTTATTTCAACCAACTTTTCTATTAGATATAATATAGGTTATTGTCGTTATGATATCGTAGTTTGAACAACAAAAAGCACTTTTTAACTCTTTTTAATAACTAAAAAACCAAATTTAATATTAAATAATATTAAAATTTATATTGATAATATGTTTGATAAACATTTTTTTTAAACCCCACATCAAATCACCCCTTCATTTATTTGTTTTGTAAAATATGAAATCCAAAAAGTCGCATCATATTTTTTTTCACTGAAAGCTAGCTTAAAAAAAATAAAAAAAAATTTAAAAAAACACACTTTTATTGAAAATGAACTAAAAACTAAAAAATAAATTTTGCATTGACACAACACGATGTTCCAAAGAAACAAAGGTTATATTCAAACGTTAAATCTTTTATTAATAACTATGTTTGCTTTCAAACTGTAATAAGGAAATAAATATTTAAATATCTTTAATCTAGCTATTATTATTGAAACAAATCATGAAAAAAAATAAAGCTTAATAAAAACAACAACAAAAAGTAAAATTTTGATTTTTTTAAATCTATTATTTTTAATATAAGGTCGTTTTTCCATATAAAAAAGACACAAATGTGCATGATATCTATGACTATATTGATATACACAGTATTACCAAAACTCCTACGCTCAAAATGCATCAACCAGATTATGATGATTTCATAGCAATTGTTAAAGCTTTTATAGAATGGAGGAAAATATGATTTTTTTATTTTCAGTTTTATGAAGTTTTTTGCTTTAAAACTTTTAGAAATACGTTTTGACTGCTCCAACAAACTTGTCTTTTAAATTTGGGATCAATCAGATAATGGGAAGTTACTGAAAAATAGATCATAAAATAGTAACTATCACAACTGTCAGAAGTCAAGTTAAATAAAAGTGTGTAATAATAATAATAAAAATTGTTGTTTTGGAGATACCTTCTCTACCCACCACTTTGACCAATTTTGAAATGAATGCAGATCTTCTATTTTGAAGGGAACCCGGATTATATCCCAACTTTCATTAAGATATTATATGTTTAATCTAGACAGACAGGTTGGAAGAATTTGTGTAATCGTTGGAAAGCTATCTTGAACTTCTCAGTAACTAATTTGTATTTAATTTCACTTTTATATTACTTTTAATGGCGCCTTGCAAGCTTAACCCCACTATTGACTCTTGATATATATTTAAACAATAGATGTAATCTTATTACGTTCTATTTATCTTAAAATAAAAGATTGAATTTTTTTAGGATTTATTAATTTTTCAGATAACAATGAGATAATACAAAAAAAAAGGAAAGCAAAAACTTATTAAAGTTTAGTAATTCCTTTCCTACATCAAGGATTTGAAGATATAAAAAGGTTCCCTTTTGTATTGTATTTTATTATACTTTGTACTGCGTTTTATTATGAGTTTCATGAGAAAAAATCGTAAAATGTTGGTAATTGCACGTGATTACTAAATAACAATAAAAGATTGAATGTGATGAAATAGTGAGTTTTTAGATGCGATCTTTATAAAAATGTTATACAAATATTTTCATATTCATTAATTCTTAATTTAAATTATTTGTTAACGATATGCCTGCTTTTCAGAATTAACGGAAAATCAGATACAACTAGAGATTATCCACAATGAAAACATTATATTATTGTGTACACATTTGAATTCATAGAAATGGAATTCGTTTCAATCTAATTACTTAATAATTTTAAACTAACCTTTTGATGTTGATGTAACAACTGAAATCAATAGAGGAAATTTATGTTTAGAATTATCAAAAAAATGTAAAAAAATATACACAAAAAACTACAACACCGAATTAAAAAAAGTAAAATTTTTACAAAAAAAAAAAATTAAATCTCACTAAAGGAGTTTTAGTATAGCATTACAACGCTAGTTTTTAATTTCTTTATAAATTAATAATTATTAAAGCATAAAGCTTGTTCTATCACAAATCTAAAATATAAATGTACAAAAGATTAAAATGTTTGATAGTAAAAAGGGACATAATTTTTTAGTCCGAAAAGTTTAATTTTTTTTAAGTTCTTATTAAAAAGCTTTTTGTCTCCAAAAAACATATTAAAAAAAATGTTGAAAGGACTTTCGATTCCTAAAAAAGCACTCGTATCAGTTTTTTTGTTAAACAAAATCAACATATTATTTAGATTAACTTATATAAAATACAAGCCTCTTATGGTACTAAAAAATTTTTGTAACCGATGAAAATATGTTAACTGATGTTTTATTGTACTGTGCATTTTAGAATTTCTCAATCCTTTTCAAAACGGATCACTCAGTTCTGTCCATTTTCAAATCCATTTTTAAAAGAATAGCCCTTTAGTATTATTCAAAATATCGTTGAAAAATCGATTAAAAATCCTTAACGTTGTAATGAAGCTGTTATTCAAACTTCGTAATTTGGAGTCGCACTACTTTCTCGCGCGCATTAAACCTACATTTAAAAGAATTTTCTAATTTGATTTTACCCCTTTCCAACACACTTTCATGCACTCGGTTCGTAATCTTCTTTTTTACAGAATTTGTTTTCAAGTTTGATATGAATTAGTTGTGCAAACTCTTTAGTGGGTACAAAACTTAACGAAAGAAACCTTCCCAAGAAACAAACTCATCGTTTTTATCGTTTGTTATTGTTTACAAACGGCCGTTAATAATGATATAAATAGAAGCGATATAGGGCTTCTCACTCTCTTACCTTTTCTGTGCTAAACGGTAAACAGCTGTGGATGTTTTTTGACATTTTGAGACATCAAGCTTTTTGGGTGTGGTTTTTTTCCCATTTGTGGCAAGAATTGATTAATTTAATGAATAACCAAGAAAAAACCAAAGAAAATATAAAAAAAGAATTGGTGTTAACTTATATCAAAAAGTTAGACAGTAGGCTGTTAAATAAATTATTGAAAAACAAAAATCTTATTTGTTCGCATTTCGAGTATCTATTAACGTTGTGTGTTAGCAAAAATTATAAAAATCTATTAACGTTGTGCGTTAGCAAAAATTTTAAAAATCGAGTAAATAAACTATTGAAAATAATCCCTATTTATTCTCATGTCCAATGTTTTAGTATAATTCGATGTTAGTGAATATTGTAAAATTAGAATAAAAAAGCAGTTAAATAAAACAAATAAAAAATCATAACCCTATTTTTTGGGATAAGTTCTGTGATAATTTTTTTTAAAAAGACTGTTAGAAGTTAAAATAATGATTTGGTGATAACGAGTGTCTAAAAGGGAGACGATCATCCCTAAACCAACCTATAAAACACAAAAAAATTTACAAACAATCCGCATTGAATCCGCAGTTGCGCCTGGTGTGCTGAATACGGCAGTACATTTCCGTACTGACCATTTTATATTTGGAATTTGGTGTGATCCATAAAAGATATTTCAGGAAGAACAACCATCTTTAAGGCGGAATAGGAGATTTTCTAAACATCTACAAGTATTACCGGCGTAATTTTACCAAACCCTATACTGGATGAGGATGTGTGAGTAAAGAGGCTCTTTGAGATGGGATCAGGACTAGCTATGGGGTGAGTCATATTTTAACTTTATTCTAGGTGTGGGTGTGAATGATTATGGATGTGTATGTGGGGGTATGAGTGTTAATATATGGTTGTGTGGGTGGGGATACGTATGAGAGCGTAGCTTGGTTGAATGCCTGTGTGTCTGCCAGGATCCAGTTTGAGCCATATAGCGAGAATTTCACCTGTATATTGCGAAACTTGTTGAAAAAAACTTATAAATAAATAAAATTAAAAACGAATGGCTTATTATTATTTACTCAACCAATTGTTGTAGTTTATCGTAAATTTGATGATGGTATGAAGGACAAAAATTCAAGAATTAGCAGTCATTCTATGGTTATTCTACCAACGTTTGGACCAGTTATTGCATCTCAACGGATAATATTTTCAGTCAACTCGATACTTCTTATACTACCTTAAAATGTAAAAGTGAATTCAATATTATTTTAGAAGAATTTCTTTTAATCTGCTTTTATTAAGTTTGGAACAAAAGTTAGTAATAATGTTACAACGGTATTTCGGGTTATGCATCTCGGTTGTTAAACAGATGTGTGGTTCGGATGTGATTTTATAAATTAAAAAAAATACTTCCAAAATGGGAAGATATAGTGACATCATCAATTGATTCACGGATTGAGTTTTACAAGTATGATCACTGATTAGTCTATACTGGTAGAAACAGTTAAAGAAGTCTGACTAAATTCTGATGTACAAACTGGCGCTTATGGGCATGAATGTGTGAATGTGTGTTAGTGAGTGGGTGAAGTGCGAGAGTGTATGTGTGTGTGAGTGTGTTAGAGTTAGGGGAGTGGACGTGGTGATCGCGGTTCTTTTCGTCTAATGGGGGTCGCCAGAGTCTACTTATCTTTACTAGCTTTTCGTTTAATCCGTCTTTTATGAGATACGTGTACAATACCGTTATTTGAACTGGAGCAGCAGGTAAATGTCTACTCGTCCCCCCAGGCTGAAGCTAGCTTGGGGTTAAATAAATCTCATCTAGGTGCGCGGCCTGCTATGCCACTTCATTGATCATACAACGAAGCAGCGCTTCATTACAACGTTTCTCTTTAAATTTTGATATCTCCATAAATTATCTGTAAACCTTATGAAAAAAAAATTTCAAAAAACTGGTTTTTTGTTTGAGATATTAACTTTTCAGTAAAAAGGTTCTAGCACGCCCCACTGCGAAAATGAGATGAACTTTAAATTTCTAACAACCTACTTTCGATAAACCCACTATTGCTATACACTCACTTCCGAAATTTTATAATGATTCAAAGGCATTTGTGGCAGTTATTAGCAAAACACCGATACCAAACCAAAAACCTATAAAAAACTGCCAAAATTCATAACCGTATAACTCATTACAGAGCAAAAAAAAATATCCGGAATTTACTTTTTTTTTTTGTTAATAAAATAGTCCAAGTATGTTTTGGACTCTGCCCTAAAATTTTAACAAAGATGTTCATAACCATTTCAAAATAATTAATCTCAGTATCCTACCAACAATTTTTTTGTACTTAAATATTAAAAGAAACTTCCATAAAATCGATCAAACCAATCTAACCTCAAATCCACAACGTAAATCAATCTTCAAGATAATTTTTATTTTGAATAAATTTAAAATTATTTTAAATTTCGAATAACTCATGCAAAAACCACTACATAGCAGTAAAATATAAAGCTTTACGATTTCAAAATTAAAAAAAAAATCAATTTGCGGTTAAAAAATTAATATCTTTCTACTGTGGTATTTCTTATTCTAATACAAAATAAAAATTAAATCATCAATCCCAAAATATCATTTAAATAAAAAAAATAGTGTTTTGTTATGCCTCTGACGTCATCAATTTTTCTAATCCCTATTTGAAAGACACCATCATGAAAACTCGCAACAAAAGAACAAAACACTAATTGTTGGCGGAAAAGCTTAAAAATCTAATCGTAATGAATTTTATTTACTGTAATAAAACTAACCGACAAGAATTGTTGTTTTTATAACATAAAAGCTTAGATAATATTAGTTTTACAAACAGTTTCATTGTTCCGTTCACTCATAATATTTTTATAGACATAATTTGATTTTATGTTATGGATTTTAATGTGTTATAATTTGTGGTCTGTAGGAAATGATTGAATTTGATAAATAAAAAGAAAATTGTTTTAAAATTGGATTAGAAAGTGAGATCTATTTAGATTATTTGATTTTTATTGGTGGAATTTATATTTTCATTTATTTGAAAGTTGGGTTTGGAATTTTTCTACGATTGAATATGAAAAATCTATTTTCATGCATGGTTTATTTTACGCCAATTAGAAAAAAATGCATTGCCTACGCGAGATAAAAATGCTTAACTTTTGTAAAGCTGCGCCATTCGACAGCAATGTGACTTGTGTTCGCTTACGGGAAAGACAGTGTTTTCATCATTTGTAGCAAAATATACTATTATATTTAGAAAACTCTTTAGAATTACGATTGCAAATGTAATGAAAACATATTTTTAATCTTTTTAGATCTTTTGGAACACATGTATACCAACTTCCATATTGAAACTGAATCCACACCAATTTTTATAGTAACACCTAAAAACAACTCAATTCTTTTTCGTACAGATAGATCTAAGCCATGTTTAAAGTTTAATCAAAAGCGTTCCATCAACGTTAAGTGTATTCTAAGACGAAATATTGACTGTGTCTGATTGTTATCAAAACGTTATCGTTTCTTCGGTCTGAACGTTTAAATTTATGTTAACTTATATTTTGTTACAAAGTTTTATTAAAAGATTATAATCCGTAGTCCAAGACCAAAGGTTTATTAAAATTTCAAATAAATATTTGCTCGAAAGTCCTTTTTTCTGTATTAAGATAACCCAAAAAAAAACCAACCTAATTTTGTTAAGTCGAGAGTCTGACCAGACTTTTTATCAAAGTTTTACCAAAATTATTACATCTATAATAATGTGCGAACAATTTACAAAGGGGACAATTTCCTTCTTTTTGCAACACCGAAAATTCAACAACACCATAGAAAGCTCCATCTTTCTTATAAATTTGGACGCCTGTTACATGACCAGACTTTACCTAATCTTCATTTTTACTGTGACTTTGATCATACTTCCAGCTGACAAATATAAAGAAAAAATGAACTTTCTTCTTTCAGACAATTCCACATACTCCATAGTCAATACCAATCTCTCTCCCTTGGCCATCAGAACCAATAACGCCTATCTAGATTCTTTGCTCCGTTCCAACCACATCGACTCCCAAATGTCATGCCGCCCACGATCCACAGCCTTGGCTCTCCTCAAAATCTATGAACTCCCAAAAATACACAAAGAAGGCATTTATCCTTATCTGATCGTTGCCAACTACTCCTCCTCGTCCATTTATTCAAATTTTTCCAAATTCGTGAACTTCATCTCCCTAAAAATTGTTGATGTCTCCCTATATTCAACGACCAAAGTTCCCTTGAATTCAAACATTTCCGTTCAAATAAAATAATCCCACCCTACTACACCCTTGTTTCCTTTGATGTCATTTCCCTCTTTACCAACGTTCCAGTAGACATTATGTAACCGATCTGACCGCATTCAAACTTTCACCACTATTCCACATTTCTTAAACAGATGATCCTTTTTTGCATCGCCAAAACATCCTATTTCAACTTCCACGATCGCATTTATGGAAAATCCGGAAGACTTGCCATGGGCAACCCCTTTTCTCCCTTTCAGACCTTGTTCTTGAAGATGCCCTGATCAGATCCTTAGACCAGCTTCTTTACTCTCGGTCTTACTTAAAAAAAATAAGTTGATGACATCATTCGTTGTATTCTGTCCGATCACATTATACACTAACCTCTCTCAACTCTATCTTTCACAAAATAATGACCAAATCAGCTTTCTAGACATCAGCATCATCCGCAACTTTGACCGTACTATCTCCACCAAATAGTATCATAATCCTATTGCTTTCAACCACCTCTTAACTTTCTATCTGCACACCACTTCAATACAAAAATTAACAAATGCTATTCCTTTACCAAACGTGTCCTCCCGTTGTGTGATATGAAATATATACAACACATTAAAAAAAATTCCCAAAACCGTTAAAAAAACATCTTTCCTCCTGATACCATCCATAAAATCCTACCAAGCCATTTCGTCATTTTCTGCCTCACCCCTCCTCCTCCCTTTTTGGACCCTGTTTACATCCCCTTCTCTTATTTCGACCGTTTCAACCACATCCTTACGAATTTTTCCATAATAACTTTTTAGAAGTGCAACTACCTAGCCTTTTAATACTCCACTTCCCTAGATTCCCTTATATTTTCCAATGTCCAAACCAGACTCCTACCATAGCTCAGCCTAACATCATCTATTTTCTAAACTGTGCTAATTGCGAAGCTATTAACGTTGGCCTAGCAAAACAAAACTCAAAAGTTGAATACAGAAGCACATCTTTGTTTTCCAATCCCCCGATATATCTATCAACGCCCTGACACTCTGACTCTAACTACGTCCAACGGCACACTCCTTTGACTTGCAATATCATCAAATCTAATCCTCACAATCCTACTTTCACCACCGCACTATTTTAGAATCATGTTGCCATAGTCCTGTTTAAATCCAAATCCGTCAAGTTAATGGCTAACCTTACATACCTCAATTCCAAATTCTTTCTTATTACAGAATCCTTATAAACTCGCTTCCATATCACAAAGGCATTTACCTCCCAATAATCTTTCCTTTCACCATACAACATATATATATTTTTTTTCATAATAATCGCCGCCTTTAACCTTTTATATGATTTTTTTCTTTTGCTATCCTTTTTCCTTTATCCCAGTTGCCACTTCTCAAACCAGCATATAGTCTTTCTGAAATTTATATTAGCGAAATTCTAGTCCATTTTCTCCATACATCACCAACCAACAATGTTCGTATTTAGGAAACCGTTTTTTATAACGAATCCTCCTACTAGTGAGAGTAAAACGTGTTTTTGACATTTTATCGATTATTTCGTAGACGATAAGTCCCATGGACCTAAAACTTCAGATGCGTATCCTCGCCGTGATGACGATGGGAGTATATTGGCGGCAAGTGGTACTGCTGTGGCCGGAAGCGGTATAGCTTTCGTGCCAGCAGAAAGTGGCACTGTGCCGATTAGAGTTGGTAAGGGTAGACGAAATAGAGGTCCACCTCTACCACCTTTCGCTCAGCCTGGAGTGCTGGACGACCCACTGAGGCGGGGGCTCAGTGGATCTGGAACCAGTGGTACCTAAGGTTCCTCGCGGAGGGTATATCTCCGGAGGACTCAAACGTGAAGCGGGCCAGAGAGTCCACAACGCCGCAGGACAATGCACCGAAGAAACCCAGGATAGCCACCCGTCAGGACAGAGAGCAACACCATCTCAACCCAAGCACCAGCTTTGCTGGAGTTATTAAGGCAAGCAAGGTGGCTATTACGGATGTGAATTATCCCCACACATGCGAAGGAGCTGAGGTTAATGGAAGCAGGACTAGTGAGCCAACTAGCGATAGGATGTGCTGATCACAGGATTGGGTTTAGGGGTATCCACTTCCAACCTGGTTATGTGGTGTTAGAATGCGACGACGAGCAGACGGTAAAATGGCTAGTATCTGTGTTACCTAAAGTGGAGGGCGGTACACATATACTTGTGACGAAAATAGGGGATGAAATTCCGATTCCTCACAGGATTACCGTCTTTCTACCAAGGAGTGCTGAGCAGACCCCGTAGAAATCTCTCGCTGTGCTAGAGGGGCAAAACGCTGGCTTATTTGTTAGGGAGTGTAAGCTGTCAGGAAGTCGGGATGAGGGCACAGGCCAACTCCTGACGGCCCTAATTAAAACCAGGGCAAGGACAGTCTTATCGAGTGTGAGGAATAGTCTCAACTACCGGTTTGGCAAAGTCATTGTCTATGGACCTAGAAGGGCAACAGCAGAAGGTACGGGGAAAAAGGGGCCTGTGGCATCTCGGGAAAAGTACTTCAGTTATCACCACAGCCCAGTGAGGCAGCCGCAACCTTAATGACACCCAGTGAGGTGGCAAATATGGTTGTGGACGAGGAGGAGGATGCTGCTGCAGAGGATTGCAGTCATATCGAAGGCGTAGGGACCGAGGAGGAGGAGAGGTTGTTGATGGATGAAGGGGCAGGTACGCCCCTCTGCGTGGGTGTGTGTGTGTGTGTGTTTGTGTGTGTGTGTGTGTGTGTGTGTGTGTGTGTGTGTGTGTGTGTGTGTGTGTGTGTGTGTGTGTGTGTGTGTGTGTGTGTGTGTGTGTGTGTGTGTGTGTGTGTGTGTGTGTGTGTGTGTGTGTGTGTGTGTGTGTGTGTGTGTGTGTGTGTGTGTGTGTGTGTGTGTGTGTGTGTGTGTGTGTGTGTGTGTGTGTGTGTGTGTGTGAGTGAGTAGATGAAGTACGAGAGCGTGTGAATGTGTGAGTGAATGTGGGGCTGGACGCGGTAATCGCGGTTTCTTTCACGTATGGGGGTCGCTAGAGTCTACTCAGTTCTCTTGTTTTTCTTAATTCCCCGTTTATTTTATAACGAGTCACGCGTGCAATACAGTTATTTGTGCCGAAGCAGCAGGTATATATTGTTCGATCCCACTTACTGATGCTAGTTTTGGGGCTTGAAAATCTCGCTAGGTGCGCGGCCTGCTATGCCACTTCATTGACTTGTCAATTAAGCAGTTCTCCATTACATCATACAACAAACAAAAGCAAATGTTGTCAGGAAGTAATTGGTCTTATTTGTGAAAGTTTAACAATCAATTATATCATCATTAGTTCAAAAAATAATTAGTATGTTAGTAGAAACTCCTTCTATTTTATGGCCTTCCTGTTCAAATATGTATTTAAAATATCATGCATCGATAAAACATATATGCATACAATTCAATTTAATCAATATTCAATTAAAATAAAATCTAATATCTACCTTTATAGAAAATCTCTTCAGCATTAATCATTTCCAATTCATCTTTATCAAAAAAACTCCTCTAATTTATATCGTGAATTTCGTTTACTTTTTCTTGTTTACAAATTAATCCCGCTTCGATAAACATGTATGTAAACACAATATACGAAAACATATTTTCCTTTTGAGTTTTCTTTTCCATTTTCTTTCCAATTTGAACACAATGTTCATTGTTCTAGACATCATTATGACACAAAATAATTTATATCTTTAATTTGGTGTGGAATGATGTTGGGGGTTGTTTCCTTTAATGTTGATGGAATGGAGTTATTGTTTTGTTAAAAATTAGAACAACTTTTTTCCATATAATAATTAAAAGAACAATAGGATTTCATTTTTTGTAGAACTAAATGTAAATACAGAATTATTGATTTCTTTATTTCTTTTCATTCTTTTGTTGGTTAATTAAAAATATTTCCATTCTTTTAAATCAATCGTTTAAACAATAATTAATCATGTAAATAAATACAATCAATATTCCTTTTTTATAGTTAACAATTCGATAAAAAAATACTAAATTATTAAAAACTAAACGATTAATTTATAACAAAAATTCAACAAGATGGGGCCTTTCGCTATCCATCAGCGTAATGTCCAGGCCCCAACTGAAGCTTATCTCACTTATGTTCACCCATCGTTTGTCCCACTACAATTATTATAATAATAAAAACGGCCAATAAGACCAAAATACAACAAATTGCCACAGCCACCATTGCACTGTTACTCATTCAATTATTTTGATTTAAATTTATTCTCAATTATTTATATGATTTAAGCTTTTTAAGCTTTTATCACACGTTTTTTTGTTTATTTTTTATTTGTATTTATAATTAATAAATCAATTATTGAATCACTGATTTTAAAATTAAACAAATTTAGAGAATTTTTTATTGCATTTTCATTTTTTGCTTATTTATTTATTATTTTCAATATTATTGAGCTTATTATATTTCTAAATAATTGAAAAAATTATTAATTAAGCTTTAACTTGAAATTGAATTGATTGGAAATGTAAAACTTTTTTGTTAAGTATATAATATATAAATGTTTAAGTATATATATAAATGTTTATATGTGATTGTCAAAATATGTGCAAAGCATAATTAAGGAAAAAAATGTCGGAAAAAAAAGACAAAATTCCATTTATGGCTATTATAACACGATGTACGTGTGTTGTTCTGATGATGTTCAGAGAAGACGAAATTTACTTGAGTTATAATACTAAAAAAATTATTTTTTGTTTTACAAATAAAACAAGTTTTATATCTTTGGTATTTTGATTGTGTTTGAATAGAAAAACATATAAGTGCATCTTGAAAAATACTTAGTTCTATTACTCTAAACTTTACTTTAGTTAAGCAAAGTTACCTTTTAGGGTAAGAAGGCTTAAAACACGGACATGGCGAGTAAAAATTTATAATATAATTTTAATTAGTTGCATGTAAATGATGCTTTATCTTTTCAATTGAAAATTTGATTATTGTTTCATGACAACTGTGGTCATGACAATTTTGGTTTGTTTAATATTTCATTACGCACTAGTGTTTCATTAAGCCAAACCTGAGTACTAGCGATTGTGCATAAGTGGTAATTCATTGACCGTCTAGTCGTTGCAGGTAACTCGAGATGCTGGGTTTCTCAGAGGGCTCTTATATTACATTACAGTAGTGACTCGAGGAAACATTTTTTGCATTTCTCAACTCATGTTTATTAAAGTCCTTTTCTGTAAAGCTCCAGGCCTGAAGCGAATAAAACCAGCCCTGACATAGTGTCAACCTTTTTACATATCAAACTGAAGTAGTGGAAATATTTTGGAAAATGATAATCTATGTATCTATTAAGGGTGGCCCTTAGATTACACTAGAATTTTTTTTATTGTACAGTTTGAGGCACCCTCCCATTTCGTGTGAATACCCATAACAATATTATTTGCAAAATTTGATATTAATCGGTCAATTCTAAGACGTGCCTCCGGCCACTTAATGTTGAGAAATTTTGTTCTGGAGCTTAAAAAAACTTTTTTATTTTTGTGCGACACCCTCTCATTTCGTGTCAATACCCATAAAAAAGTTATGTGTAAAAATTGAAATCAATCGTTCAACTCTAAGGGGTGCCCCCGGCCACTTAAAGTTGAGAGGTTTGGTTGTGGCCATTACAAAGAAAAATTAAAATTTTTGTACGACACCCTCCCATTTCGTGTCAATACCCATAAAAATGTTATGTGTAAAATTTGAAATCAATCGGTTAACTCTAAGGGGTGCCCCCGGCCACTTAAAGTTGAGAGGTTTTGTTGTGGCCATTACAAAGAAAAATTAAAATTTTTGTACGACACCCTCCCATTTGGTGTCAATACCCATAAAAATGTTATGTGTAAAATTTGAAATCAATCGGTCAACTCTAAGGGGTGTCCCCGACCACTTAAAGTTGAGAGGTTTTGTTGTGGCCATTATAAAGAAAAATTTTTATTTTTTGTACGACACCCTCCCATTTGGTGTCAATACCCATAAAAATATTATTTGCAAAATTTGAAATCAATCGTTCAACTCTAAGGGATGCCCCCGGCCACTTAAAGTTGAAGGTTTTGTTGTGGCCATTACAAAGAAAAACTTAAATTTTTTGTACGACACCCTCCCATTTGATATCAATACCCATAAAAATATTATTTGCAAAATTTGAAATCAATCGCCCCCGACACGCCTTAGAGTTGAACAATTGATTTCAAATTTTACACATAATTTTTTATGGGTATTGACACGAAATGGGAGGGTGTCGCAAAACAAATAAAAATTTTTTAAGGTCCAGAACAAAATTTTTCAATTTTAAGTGGCCGGGGGCACGCCTTAAAATTGACCGATAGATTTCAAATTTTGCAAATAATATTTTTACGGGTATTCACACGAAATGGGAGGGTGTCGTACAAAAAATTTAAATTTTTCTTTGTAATGGCCAGAACAAAACCTTTAAAGTTTAAGTGGCCGGGGGCACGCCTTAGAGTTGAACGATTGATTTCAAATTTTACACATAATTTTTTTTGGGTATTGACACGAAATGGGAGAGTGTCGCACAAAAAATAAAAAAAAATTTTTTTAAGGTCCAGAATAAAATTTCTCAGCTTTAAGTGGCCGGAGGCACGTCTTAGATTTAACCGATTGATTTCAAATTTTGCAAATAATATTTTTACGGGTATTGACATAAAGCCTGATTGGTCCTTGATCATGCGTTTGCCCCTTCTACTCTATCACCGTCTTAACTAACATTATATTAGAGCTCAGATCATGTCTGGATTCGGCTTTTCCTATCACTGATAGCAGCCAGATTAGGCAGTTTGATCAGGTCCAGTTAAGAACGTAACATCTTAAACTATCCACGCAGGATTAGGCATCTTTTTTAGAGCCAGATTAGTTCAAATAGGAAATTTACTACTACGGTAGAGTACATTGCAAAAAAATCAATCACACCAAAAAAAAACTATAAAATATTATCATGGTTAAATTTGAATAAATTAAATACAAAATATATGAAATAAAATGAAAATGCCCAATGAAAAAGATTTAAGACATATACCACCTTAATTATTATTATATCGTCTTTCAGCCGAAATGCGATAACTGAACTATATAGGTGAAATTTTTTAAAACTACCCGAGCAGAAATTTCTTAGGACTCAAATACGGCCCTGATCAGGTTAGCCCTAGTTTGATAGGGCCCTGATCATGAGTGTAACGCTTTTGCCTACTCAGGCCCTGATTGGGATAAACAGATCAGGCACTGATCAAGTTTTCCATATAAAATTAAATAGGGCAAACCGTAGTAAGGCATTTTGTATCAGGCCCTGATCAGATTTCCCAACTAGGGGTCAGATACGAAAAATCAAATCAGGGCCGGATATATCCAAATACCGTTTGCCCTAAAAGGGTATTCTAATTCAGGTCCGGAACAGGCCCACATCAGATTGCCCTAATAGGGCTTGCCCTATCTGACCGTGATCAGGCCCTGACTGTATTCAGGCTTTCCCTAACTAATTTCTGCTGGATATTTCTAAAATAGATTTTACTCCGAATTCAGCCTAAGGGAAATTTTATCAAACGAAATGAGGCTTGGATAAGAATGAATAAGGGAGACCCCAGTAAGGCATTTCGTATTAAACCCTGATAAGATTTCCCAATCCCTTCTAATTTCTGCTTGGGAAGTTGAAATGAATTACAGAAATACACAAATGTTGAAACAAGATGAATCAAAATTTTGAAACAAAAATGGCTGCTAAAATGTTAGTTTTATTTAATAACTGTTTCCCGAAATTGTTCTAGAATTTCAATTTCAAAAATGGTGTTAATTTAGCAGATTCAAGCTAAATTGAAAATTCAAGATAAATATTAAAATTATTCCAGAATCTAATAAAAACAGCTGAAAGATATCAGGGAGTTAGAAATTAGCTAGAATGTAATTTAAAACAACGAGTAGCTTACAGTTAACACTTAACACTAATCATTCGACTATTTTCATATATTTTGGTGGAGTGCACCCATTTTTATCGAACATATTTTAGTTCCTTAATATTAAACGAAGTTCGAATGTGACTTCTAAAATCCATAGTCTTTTGTCGATTTTGGAAAACTAATCACCATTATTATTATACAACACGTTTTTCTGTCATATTTTAATTAAAATAAAAATTCAATTTTTTCCAAAACTCCATTTTTTTTTCTACAGAAAAAATTTAAAATTTAATTATTATTAATTAAAAAAAACAAATATAATCGAAAAATTATAGGTTTATGTAATTTTCCGTATAAAAAAGAATTAATTTAATTAAATGAAATTTAATATTTTGTAAAGCTTTTGTTGATTTAATTATTATGTAGAAAATTTTTTGCCTTATTTTTATTTTAATATCCCAGTAGGCTAGACGTATAAATATTTGTTATTTTATTAGTATAATTCACATGTTATTGGTGAAATAGAATGATGTCATTACATTTTAGAGAATTTCATTGGTTTAAATTAAAATAAAACTAAGGCAAAAAATTTTAAGCCTAATTTTGAAATAATTAACTGATATCGCAGTAGTCAATGTATAATTCATAAAAAATATATAAAGAAATGAAAAATGGCAAAAAATTTTCTAATCGAATTCCTCTCGTTCGTTGATAAATTCTCATAACTTTTTGGAAAATTCCTCAAGCAAGTAGTATTGATAAAAGCCCTCGGCCTACGGCCTCGTGCTTTTATCTACATACTTGCTTTCGAAATTTTTGACAAAAAATTATTTCGAATTATCACCGCCCTTGGGAGATTACAGCTGATAAACCAATTTTTTTCTCTGAACGATAAAACTTTTACTATCTGATTTTTATTCTAATATTCAAAGTACATGCGTTAAAATATCGGTTTTATTTGAATGTTTCTTCATATATTTTTGTTGCTTGAAAATACGTAGGAAGTGAGTTTTTTTTTGGGTTTTAAGAAAAATAGTTAATTCAAATTAACATAAAACAATTAGAAAAGAAAGTAACAAATTTTTGCAGAGTAGAAGAATCCTTATTTGTGAAATCGCTATCAATAATTCTTCACGAAATTCATATTTTTGCCGAAAAACTTAATTCAGTCTGATATATGTAAGTAGTTTTAGGGAGAAATAACTATAAATAAAATAAACCTCAAAATTATGGCGAAAAAAAGGTTAAACTTAGTTTTACGAAACTTTCAATCAAAATCAAACCCTAACGCTTTGTTTATGTTTGATATTTCTTATAATATTTCTTTTAGTGGTTAGGAATAAATTTAAATTTATTTATAATTAAAAACAAAAACAAAATGAGACTACATATGATCTAAATCAAGTGAAATTAAATATTCACCATTTCACATATCAGTCACGACAAAAATTTACTTATCCTTCTTTCGATTAATTATTAATTAAACTACTACTAAAAATGAATGGAAACTTAACTATGGAAAAACAACGAACAAAACAAACATTAACAAAAGTAAAAAAAAATAAAGCTATCACTTCAAAAGCTCAAACTCACACAAAATTTTATGAAACTTTTGTTTTAATTTAGTCTGGGTTTGACAGTAATTTATTAATACTACAATTAATAATTTCTTTAACTTATCTTATTATTTCGACAGTTTAAGATATAATAATTGTAGATTTTTTGAATTGTGGGTCCATCTTGGCAACCATTAATACTCTGGGGTAATAAAAAGTAGAAGTTTGAGTTTTTATTAGTTTTAACAAACATTTATTTAACTTGTGTTTTGACAGTTGTGTTGGGTACTATTTTGTAATGAATTTTTCAGTAACTTTCCATTATTAGATTAGTCCTTAATTCAATTTTTTTTTCTAGAAAAAAATATATTTTTGTTTTAAAGAACATTCCGGATAAAAGAATATTAGAATACGATCGATTTTTTGTATAAATTAATTGTAAATGACGCTGTATCGTGATCATTAAACTGTGTAAATAGAAGCTAAGTTATCTTTTGATAGTAAACAAAAATTGTTATTTAATAGCAATATTGGGTATTATTGTGGATACACTGTTACACTAGGGATTTCTGTAATCAACCGATTGAGTTTCCAAAATTATTGCAAGAATATTCAAGATGGGAATAATGTTTGCCCGGAATATTGTTTTCCTGTTGATGTGAAACAGTAATGGAGTTGAAAGATTAATAAAACCAAGTGTTTTTGACTACTAATCAGAATTCGAATCCAGAAGGAATTTGGGAATAAAGTTAAGCGAATTAAGAGTTTAGTCAAAAAAACGAGACAATATTTTCCTATTGAAACACCTTCCTGAATATGTTTAGGCTATTTTTAACTGGTAGTCTTTCTAACGATCCCAGTCATTTTCTACCGCCGAAAACGGCTCGTTTGCATTTTAGTGGTTTCGAAAAAATTAGGCAGCTTGTTTTCGAATTGGCCTACCTTTTGTTTTTCATCATGTCAATTATTTAGAATTAAATTTAAAAATAAACAATTGACAACTTATCTGCCGAGTTTTTTTCGAAATTGTAGAAAAAATATAATTTTTGTTTGACTTTGTTAAAACAATCGATTTCTTATTTTTATATTTTATTATTTTGTTTTTCCTCAATTTACCCCGTTTAATTGAATATAATTTTTATTATTAAATCTATATATTTCGGGCTAGGCCCATCTTCAGGATTATTAATAAAAATAATAAAAAATTATATCACAATAAGAAAAATAACAATAAAATATAAAATTTTAAACCCGGCTAAACAAGTTTATAATATGAATCGATTTCTTGTTACTTTAGTTAAATAATATAAAATTTTGTACAAAATCAATCAAACAGTTTCTGATATTTTTATGATATTGTGAGACACGTAGTTTGAAGATTAATTATTCTGCAATTAATAAATTAATTAGCTCAAATAATACAGTCAATAACAAGTTTAACAAATAAATGAAATAAGAATTTTCAGCATGTTTATAATTTTCTGTTTTTTCTATTACTTCGGTCTGAAAGACCTAAGTATTACATTCATGAACCAAAAGTGAAATTCTTACCCCCACTTTTTTTGGCATTTCTCACGTTTTAGGACCTACTGATTCTAAAAAAGCATCCGTCCGGCCGTTCGTCCGTCTGTCATTACCTACGAAATCTAGAAAACCGCTGCAGGGATTTCAAAAATTTTTTTTTCAAAAAATAGGTACACTTAAGGGACAGGTTGAAAGGACGCTGTGTTCGATAACTGTACCGGAAGTGTGTCAAAAATATCATTATGTGTCTCAAAAACAGCAAATTTTCATAATAAGTTTCCCAAAGAAATGTTGTCAAGTGTGTCAAAAGAAAGATTTTTATTTATTTTTTTACCTAATTTTTTGGAAAAACATAAAACTAATTATTTGTATGACATGAATTTTATTATTATTATAGAGAATTATGGTATTATAAGTTTGTCAAAAAAAATAATGTCAAGTGTGTCAAAAAATGGTTTCATTTATTTTTTTAGCCAATTTTTTGAAAAAAAAATTCAGCTGTTTTTATGACGTTAATGTAATTGAAAAATTTTGGAATTTTGAAAAAATTTTGTATTTTTGATTTTGTAATAATTTTTGCAATATTTTTAGAAATATAGAAATAGTTTGAATTTTTAAGAATTTTTGGAATATTTTTGGGATTTAGAAAAAGTTTAAATATTTGATTTTATTCTAATTTTTGGAATATTTTTGGAATATTGAAAACAGTTACTTCAGTCTGAAAAACCTAGGTATTACATTCATGAGCCAAAAGTGAAATTCTTAACCCCACTTTTTTTGGCATTTCTCGACGTTTTAGCCCCTACTGATTCTAAAAAAGCAAAAACAAAATGTGTGTCTGTCTGTCGGCCGGCCGTCCGTCATAACCTAGGCTGCAGGGAAAACCGCTGGAAGGATTTCAAAATTTTTTTTCTAAAAACAACTCAAGAGACAGGTTTAAAAGGACGCTGTGTTCGATAACTGTACAGAAAGTGTGTCAAAAAATCATTAAGTGTGTTAAAAACAGCAAATTTTCATATTTTTGGTTTAAAAAACGTTCATTTTAAGTGATTACGAGTAGGAACATTAAATTTGGAGAAATCTTGAACTAACTAAAATCTTAAGAAATCTTGAACTAAAAACTAGATTATTGCATTATAAGTTTATCAAAAAAATGTTGTCAAGTGTGTCAAAAGATTTTTATTTTTTTTTTTACCCAATTTTTGGAAAAAAATAGCATTAATTATTTGTTTGAAATGAAATTTTATTATTATTATTGAGAATTATGGCATTATAAGTTTGTCAAAAAAATGTTGTCCAGTGTGTCAAAAGACAGATTTTTATTTATTTTTTTACCCAATATTCTGGAAAAAAGTAAAATTAATTATTTGTTTGAAATGAAATTTTATTATTATTATTGAGAATTATGGCATTATCAGTTTGCCAAAAAAATAATGTCAAGTGTGTCAAAAAATGATTTCATTTATTTTTTTTAGCCAATTTTTTGGGAAAAAAAATGTAGCTGTTTTTATGACGTACTTGTAATTGCAAATGAAATTGGACATGGAAATTTTTGAATTTGTTATAGTTTTTGAAATATTTTTGGAATTTTGAAAAAAGTTTGTAGTTTTGATTTTGTAATAATTTTTGGAATATTTTTAGAATTTTGAAAAATTTTAAATTTTTGATTTTATTATAATTTTTGGAGTTTTGAAAAAAGTTTGAATTTTTGATTTTGTAATAATTTTAGCAATATTTTTAGAATTTTGGAAAAGTTTGAATTTTTAAGAATTCGTGGAATATTAATGGAATTTAGAAAAAGTTTAAATAAATGATTTTATTCTAATTTTTGGAATATTTTTGGAATTTTGAAAAAAGTTTGATTTTATTTAATTTTTATAATATTTTTGGAATTTTGAAACAAATATGAATTTGTGATTTTGTAATATTTTCGCGAAACGCTAAATGGAGAGGTTTTTGTGCAGTTTGCTGAGTGTATCATCTTTTTACTAAATTATGTTAATTTATGATCTGTTATAATTTTCCGGCATCGTATTGATGTTTCGTGTTAGTTTTGTAATACATATCTAAACAGAGATTAAAAAATACTTGTGCTTTAACAAAAAGTTATGTTTGATAAACATCGCTGACCAAAACTAAAACCCATGTCCTCATAAAAGTTTTTTGCCGAAAGCTATATCAAAATCGTGGCCTCCAAAAAGGAGGCATTAGTTTTCACGGATCAGATACACGGCAACCAATACTGCGGTTAGAAAAAAACAGAACCTAAAAACGTATCCGATAATTTTCTATAGAAACCACAGATTTACGGTTTACAGGAAAAAATTAATTAAATTGCACAATTGAAATCACAAACCAAAAATGGGTTAATAGAATTTTTTGACTCTTTTAAAAAATTACTAACCCAAGTTAGATTGCTTTTCAGAACCTGGCACAAGAACAAAGGCTTTACCTTTAAAAATAAAAACTGAAACAAATGTAATCCTTTTTCGCTATGTTTAATATGCACTAAACCCTAATCAGTTTCTTCTTGTAACAACTGAAACCTTTTACCAAAGGTTCATCAAAATTACTTCAAACACTGTTGTAGGCTATTGTGTGACTGTTTTTATTTTTTTACTCTCCATATATGAGGGTCGGTTTCCCTAAAGTGTGTGATACCTGTACTCATTATTTGACAATTCAATCTTTTTTTCTGGCTAAAGATCGAGCTTTGATAAAGCGAGTTAAAATTCAGTTACCTTACCTTTAGCCTTAAACATTTAGGTAATCCATAACATAAAGTACGACGTTTTCAAATTTTTTACAATTTACTTAAAATGACAAAGAAAAACTCTTAAAGTATGGGTGAAAATATAAAGTCAACAGAACCAAACCAATTTGTAAGATTTCTTGGAAGCTTAAAATAAAAACATAACAATATTTCCATTATATTTTTAAAATGAAAAAAATCAAAAAAAAATTAAATATAAATAAAGAAGTGGTAGTTCCGGTGTTGGTACAATAGATTGGATGAAAATTAATCAGTAAAACAGTAGCAACAAATTGACCACGACTGTGTAACACTCAGCATCCTAGACACAACTGCTAGTATGGCCAATATATTCAAAATAGAAAGACAGAAGGATAACGACTACACAATTAACCTTGTTAGGAAAAAATTGACACTATTATTTATTGGAGATACTTTATGTATTTTATTTTAATATGTTGAAAGCTTTTTATTTAAATCAGAAAAATAATCATTTTACTCCAATAAAAAAGAATTTATGACTATTGTAAATTTATAATATGTAATACAGTAAGCATGACGACTGACGAGCAATAAAAAAATGCACTTAAACCTTTATATTTTGTTGAAATCTTGTTGAAATAATCTACAAAAATGCTTATTTTTCGATAATATATTTACATAATAATATTTACATACAGAATATTTTTTTCAGTTCAGTTTAATTAAGTCTCATAATGAATAAGTACAGACACTTCAAATTTATATTTAATAGTTCAAGTATTGGAAATATGTTGAAGAGGTAACCATGTAACATTCTCAATAAATTTATTAATTTTTGCTTTAACAGCATTAATTAATATTTTCCTCATCAGTTGACAATAAGTACATATCAAGTAATCAACGAAAAAAACTGAATGATTTGTTTAATTTAAGGAAGCGAGACAAAAGTTAACAACATGCACACTTAAATTTGGTTAAGAAGCTTGTTCGAACTTGAAATGGGTGTAGAAAAACAAAATAGTTAAGAAACTAAGTAGCACTTGCCAAACCAAGGTTCAGTGTTAGTTCTGTTCAGGTTTAAAAAAAAATTAAAACAGCCAATAATAGATCAGATTTTCAAATAATAGAGTCAACCTATAATGATACACCAAACAAACACTATATGTGGTAAACACTCATATACAACAAAGTTAATTAGCCTGAGTTCGAAAATTTAAATTATTATTGAAATTATTAAACGTTAAAAAAGTTATGAAATAATGTCTAAATATTACAGATTTAAAATGCTCTTTTGGACTTTTTCAAAATTCTCACCAGTTTGTTCAAAGAAAATGGACGGGTGAATAAAAAATAAGAATAAGTAACGCTAGAGTACAACAAATTGTTAACTTAAGTAGGAAAGGGATAGTTTAGATTTTAAAAGAACAACTTAAACAGTGCAGTGAGTATAGTGTAGTACAGTAAGGGAATGTCTAGGTGATAAAATATTGTAAAATTGTTGTCAAGAAGCTTCACAAGCTCAGTAGTCGTAACAAGCTACCATTAGACTGAAATCCTATTTGCACAGGTGATTATACAGTCAAAGCACCAATCAAAAGAGGAACTGCACTCCTTTTATCGGCTCTAACCCTTGCGCGTTTGCAGAATAGGTACAATCACTATCGGCGCAAAGGGAAGGAAAAATAATGAATTGCTAAAACAGCTTATGGAATTGCTAGGATAGGTGCTGGTATATAGATCGCAAAATGATCTGCATGTACTTGGCTCAATTTATATTTTGAAATGTCTAAAACAGGCAAGAAAATGGAAGGGAAATATTAAAAAACCATAGTTAATACTGCAGTTAGGTAGGAGATACACTCATATAAACACGTGCGCATATAATACAGTATAATGTAGATCCACAAACAATGTAGATCCCTGCTACTTATATTATATTTTTATTTTTGAACTTTTTATAAAAAATTATTTATTATTTATTTAATTATTTCTATTGAAACGGACTGATTTTTTTTTGAATTTTTATAATAATAAAAAATTAAAGAACAAAAAATGAGTGTTGGGGTGGGGATCATAAAGGTAAGAATATTTCTTTCTATGAAAAAACTTTATTTTATTCTCTCTTCCACAGTAAAAAAGTCGAAGCAGATCAAAAAATGTGTAAAATGGGGCATAAAAAATTGCTTTTGTCACGGAACAAGCTTTCAATTATCCATGTATATCTAACGGAGTGCAAGCAATTTTGCAAATGTTGAATAGTTTTAAATTTTTTAACTTTACTTTGAAGAGAAGAGAAAAATATCAAAAACGAGAATATTTAGCATGTCATGTTTCATATAATTAGGACATTTAATGCCAAACCAAAATTTCAATATGGGTTTTTCGGTATTGAATTCGGTGAAACTCAGTATATTGGTATTAAAACTGGCATTGTGTATTCTTTCCATTGAGAAAATACATTTCAACTTTAAAGGACCGAAATATTTATAAAAATAAAGTGATTTATGATCTAGTAGACTAAGAGCCCGCGACGGCCAGACCTTCGTTATTTATAAAAGCTGAAAGTTTCTCTGCACATACCCCCTACACAGGTAGGAACGATAAGCGACATATGAAGTTTGGATCATGGTGGCTTTGGCAGGGAGCAGGTAACAAAGGGGCCTCCAAAGTTTCGTGAAAGAATAAAAGGTAATTTTTTTATATATTCTTCGGGATGGTATTAGAAGTCACGTCACCCATTGCCAGACACTTGCTATCGTGGCAACCCCCTGCCAGACGGACTTAAACTTTATCAATTTGTTAAAGTTTAAGGGTGTCTGGCAGGGGGTTACCACGATAGTAAGTGTCTGGCAATGGGTGACGTGACTTCTAATACTATCCCGAAGAATATATAAAAAAATTACCTTTTATACTTCAACGAAACTATGGAGGCCCCTATGTTACCGGCTCCCTGCCAAAGCCACCATGATCCAAACTTCATATGTCGCTAATCGTTCCTACCTGAATAGAGGGTATGCGCAGAAAAACTTTCAGCTTTTATAAAATAACGAAGGTCTGGGCGTCGCGGGCTCTTGTTCTATATTGCTTGAGGTTCTATTTGTAGAAAAACTACTACCAATAAAATGAAGGACGATAAGACAATACATTTAAACAATGGTTTTTTGTCTAAGGATGCCGTTTTAATGTTAAGTTAAACCGAAAAATGCCCCAGTCTTCAGTTAGTCATTTTCACTCAACGAATTAAAATATCTTTGGAAAGTGCAGCACAACATCGTCTTGACCATGACCTTACAACAGTCGGCACTCTATTAGTTAACCAGCAATCTTTGGAACCTACACTAGTACATAAAATTGAATGTCTTCATATAAGGGCGAATAATCTCTTGGATGGAGAAAACCAGTCAGATAGGATTGAAAAAGAGCTAGAAAATGCATTTACTACTGAAAATATTATTCCTCTTGAGGCACTCAATAAGCCACAAAACGACACACTACAAGTAAATGTGTTCTTAAGTAGAAAAAACCTCGATAAAAGAGAAGAAAAAAAAACAATGAGTGAAAGATTAGCTATACAACACGTTGTGGATCAAGCTGACCAGAATGCAAAGTCAGTAGTTGACATTAATCATATAAGGTCAAGCCAAAATCAAAATGTTACTTTTCGGCAGGTGCCAGCTTACCACAACAACTTTCTAAACTCTAGATCTACAGGTCCAGCTTTTAGTTCTTTTAGCAAAGTTCATAAGAAACGGAAGGTCTGCAACGCTAGACCAGCTAGACCTATTCTACAACCAGCAGTACTTACTCCACAGCCTGTTGTCTCTTTACCAACATCAGTAGCAGTGACAGTGCTATGGTAATGAAGTAGCATGTAAATAAAATTAAATAAGTAAATAAAAACTTAATTGCGAAATACTACAACAAGAAATTTTATTTACAATTATTACAATTCTTACTATTTGCCCTAGAACCTTTAGGATTGTGTGGGCTTCCAAAATATGAAGAAAGGCTTCTTTTAATATGATTTCACTTGAAGCCAGAAGAGTTAGCTGCCGCACTTTTTGGTATTGATTTAGTACGAGGCAATATAAAATGTCCCGATTTGTGTGATAAAATGGTACCCAATTTACATACATATGGTATTAGATTTAGGTGACCTTTGATTAAAGAGCTTCATAAAAGTAACTACTCTATGCACAATCCTCTAAATGAATGCATTAGAAACTTTAATAAATACAGTAATTCTTATGACCCGCAGGTGAGCAGGACAAATTTTAAACAAAGTATTTCAAGAAAAATTAAAACGCTTCATTCAAGATAGATTAGCTTGCACATGAAGTTATAATAGAATATAAGCAATATTTTAGTTTATAAAATCTAATAACTTAAGTCTTTATTTGACGAATAAATAAATAATGGTGAAGCAAAATTAAAATTTTTAATCCATAATAATAATTTTCGATTCTGTACAGTTAATCACAAAATTAGATCGTCTTCAAAAGCTGGATTGTCAGGTTAAACGATTAGTACCAGGAGACCGAGCAATGCTCAGTGAAAAGAAAGACAATTTTTTAACTTTTTTCGCAAAACAACTTTCATTTTATTTTATTTTATTCGGCTGAGACATAAAATTGATGTGGCCGAGGTAACCGTCGTCGCTGTCACTATCAAGACTGATGCGGCATCGATGAGAGGTGGACTGTATTTTTTTTCTTGACGATATATTTGATGTGAGTTGGTTGGCACATCAACTTCCAACACCGTGATGCAAATATGGAAATATCTCAGCTCATATAATAATTGAAGTTATGTAAACGAATGATTAACTGAAGCAATGACGAAAATATCTCAGCTCATATAATAGATGAAATTATGTAAGTGAGATGAATGATGCAATGATGGAAATATCTCAGCTCATATAATAATTGCAGTTATGTAAACGAGATGATTAACTGAAGCAATGACGAAATATCTCAGCTCATATAATAGTTGAAAACATGTACATATGAGATGATTGATTGAAGCAATGACGAAAATATCAGCTCATATAATAGTTGAACATCATGTACATATGAGATGATTGATTGAAGCAATGACGAAAATATCAGCTCATATAATAGTGGAAATCATGTACATATGAGATGAATGATGCAATGATGAAAATATATCAGCTCATATAATAGTTGAAAATCATGTACATATGAGATGATTGATTGAAGCAATGACGAAAATATCAGTTCATATAATAGTTGAAAACCATGTACATATGAGATGAATGATGCAATGATGAAAATATATCAGCTCATATAATGGTTGAAGTTATGTACATGAGATGATTAACTGAAGTAATGACGAAAATATCAGATCATATAATAGTTGAAATCATGTACATATGAGGTGAACGATGCAATGATGAAAATATATCAGCACATGTAATGGTTGACACTATCTGTTGACAACAACCGCGTCGTTACATGGAAACATCACCCGTTCCACTCGATGAAAACTTATACGAGGTTTTTTACTGCATGCACACTCGACGAATATTTGTCAGAGAACGAAGAAAAAAACTATTTGGTTAATTTATATATACATTAAAAAACTGACCTGATGCACACAACTTTATAAAAACTTCCTTTATTAATTTTACAATTACTGATCTAACACATGGAAATACAAAATATTTAAACTTTACTTAAAACTAACAAAGAGAGAGCTTAGCTCATACTCAACCAACTACATGGTAACACAAAACAACACTTCTTACTGACTATACTATTCAGATATAAATTCGTAAGAATAAGAGACCAAAACTACCAAAACAGTCCATTTTATAGAAAGCCAAAACTCTACAAATCATAAACTCCACACAGCTGTCAAGTTTACCAACGATCTCGAAACTATCGAATTAATAATATAGAATAACGAACACATAAATTCAATGTGAAAATTGAAAATATCGAATGAATGATCAAAATATACCGAACACGTCAATTCAAATTGACAGTTTCGTTGACATTTCAAAAGGATTGTTTTGGTAATGTTTTGCATAATTTTATAAATAATAAATAAATCTTTAATTGGTTTTGTTTTGATTCTAATTTAAAATATTTTAATTTTTCAGATGAACTATTTAAAAATTCACGATAATGCGTGAACAAAGACTTATATAGAAGTTTCATCATTCAATGCGTCTTTCTACACAACATTAAACACGCGACGTTCATTTTCAGGTGGTAATAGAACTTTTATGTTATTTTGTCGTTTAACACGGGAAAATGCTACGTACAACATACCGTGATTAAAAACAGGTCTACGAAGGTTGATGCCAACAAATTCGAACGTTTCATCGAACGGTCATCGCAAACGCTGGTCGCAGCGGAAATTGATGTCGTTGTAGTGTACATCCAAGTTGACCTTTACTGGAGTCGAGCGTAACTCGAGGAATCTGTACTTCTTGTCCAGCCTTTTCCCCAGTAATTATTTTTGCTTTAATTACGTTGTTACATAATTCGGTAACAATCAGACGTGTTCCATTGCACATACCCTCCGAAATATCTAAATTACGCATTAGCACAATTATCGTATTTTTCTTTAGTTTTAATTCTATAGGATGGCAAATCAGCAATTTCAATCGAATTAAAAAATTCTGGCGCGAATTCAATACCTCGCTATCTGTTTATCCTTCACAGAATCATGACTTATATACGATTTGTATTCTCCTGGAAGACGATCGACGATCTCAGCATTAATATTACTGAATTCTCTGTTCAAGTTCAACGGTGCGAGAATAACACATTCCTTCATTCCATCGTAATTTTGATTCGCAAGGCAATTTCCAAATACTTCTTCGATTAAATTACCACTGGAAATTATATCGGCAGGCAATTCGGTTTCATTGAAGTCATTTTTTGGAAGATTTCCGTTTCCCAGTTTCAGGATATACTTTGCGAATGCTTCCTGTTCAGGATCGACACGCATATTTTTTGTTAACGAAATTTTTTTTGAAATGCTTCCGTAGATGACTTTTTTTGATCGACATATCGAGTGTTTCACTGCGGTTGCTTCGGAGTTGAACAGGTAAGCACTGACGGAAATCACCTCCAGCGACTAAAATTTTCTCTCCAAATGGCAAGTTTGGATTTACAATAAACCGCAACAACTGATCCATATTTTGTAAACCATACTTTGGTAACATCGGTGCTTCAACCATAACGAAAACATCAACTTGAGCAAGTTTTGTAGCTTTGAATGAACAAGGTTTAATGCTGGAAATTGAATCTGACGAAAGCGGAACTTTCAGACCAAATGTCTTGTGTGATGTTTGTACAGCAGGCAATAGAGTTGATGTGATTCCAGTAAATGCCATACATTTAATTTTGCGATTTTGCCCACCAAGAAAGTGGTACAAGGTCTTATACACGAAGGTTTTACCGGCACCACCTGGTCCATCTATTTAAATTTAAAACGTCCATGTTTTGGTCATCTTCGTAATTGTCAATGACGTTCATACCATATCGTTCCACCCAGAAATGAAAATTTAGACCTTCTGTTGCTGTCGTATTTAACTTGAATGCAATAATACGATAAGCACGTTTAATTGCAGCATCCTCAGATCTAATATTTCGTCGTGCTTGCAGAATAAAATCTTCAGCCAACTGATTTTTGAATCTCTCCAAGAGACCTTTTGGATCTTCAAGACATCCAAAAATAAGAATCTGAACGAAGAGTATACGCATTACCGAAGGCATTTTTGACAGTGCTGATTCTTCTAGACCACTATCCACTGTTCATGTGGAAGGCGAGCCCATAAGCTAGGCAAGCTTGTTTGTATGTCCCATAACGAATGTCATTCACAGTAAGGAGATCATCAAAACTTGTTGCGTCCTTCGCATGATATAGAAGTACTCGCAAATGGAAGCATTCTGGTTGAGCAACATACTTTACGTTATGTATTCGACCAATGACACGCAATCGACGGATTCGCGGTTCCCATGTCCTCGTTTTTCCAACCCATTTAAAATTTTCGGGCATTTGCCAATAGTAGTAGTAATTCTGGTTTGTTTGAATTTGCTTCAACGCCTGGTTATGTCTAAAATACGCTTCTAGCATTGAACCTTTGTGTCCAATATCTGATAGATCTTCTTGGGCTTGGTCAATATCTTGCATTCGATATTGACCACGTAAATGAATATTCAAGCGCTGAACGATATGACTCTTTCTTTGGATTTCGTGGCAAAATAATCGCCAGCATGCTTCAGGTGGAGTAATGTAGCAAACTTCTACATAGGTGTCTGCTTCATTATAAATCAAACTCCGTTGATTTTCGATAACCTTTATTGAAGCGCAATCGTGTCCTTTATATAAATATTTTACCGGACCTATCCTGCTAACATATTCAACATTGATGTGACATTTGGTCCAATTCGGGGTCATAACGACGACGATTCTTTGGTTTTTCATCATCCGCTAGAGATGTTACTTCTTTGAATTGCAATGGAAAACCGATCAGCACAGCAATTTTCAATTTTTATTGACCATACATGTAGCATCTGGATTTAACTCCACTCCGCACGGATTATGAATCATCCACTTTTAGACTAATTCTCGCAATTCAGGGTCGTTGGTATTTGGAATTTCAGCTGAAATTAGATCATTAATTTCTTCTGGATTATGAATTCGATCTTCTGGATTCATGATCAACAGCAAATTCATATTAATAAAATCAAAAATTGAAACTTATTTCAAAGTTCTAAAATTATAACAAAATCAAAAACACAAACTTTATTCGAAATTCCAAAAGTATTCCAAAAATTACAACAAATTAAATTGTAGTGTGCTTTTTAAAATATTTTCAACAAAATTTATTATAACTATTCCAAGTATTTGTGACGTCATTCATATGAAAAATGGTTTTCCTTAATTAAGGCTCTAAACGACTTTTCCCAAAGTCCTGACCTATCTTGATCGTTTTTTCGCACCGGAAAATGGTAGTATGCCAATTTTCAGAAAAAAATATAGTGCCGTTTTCGAGAAAAAATTTAGACATAAACAATTATTGCTCGTTTAATAAGTAAGATATCGTTCAAACAAAATAATTTTGTAAGCTTATAGCAGTGCAGTAAATGTGCTAATTTGTTAATAGCCTGTCTGCCTCTATGGAACATATACGGCACCATTAAATTTTATAAATTTAACCAGATAAATGGCGTCGAATCCATCTAAGTTGGTTTTTTAAGCAATAGAAAATATCCACAAATTACAAAATATGGGTATTCACTATCCACAATATCGGTCCATCTGGTTTGTCTTCCACTATACTGCTCTACACCGTTCTGCTCCACTTTACTCTCCACAAGAACAGCTATAAATTGGTGACCATCCGACTGAGAGAACAATTTTGGGATTTAGACAACACAATTTTGGAATTAAGAATTCAAGTATTTTTTGTTATGAATTAATGCAATTTTTTTTTTAATAGCTGTTTATTTAATTTTATTGATAAATATTTGTTTTTTGTTGTTCAATTTTAAAATTTTGTTTAGAAATTATGTACATATTTGGGGAATTTTCAGTTTGTTTAGCGCTGTTGTTGTTTGCAGCATCCGTTTTGAAAATCACGCAGTAATAGTTTTGTTTGGCTCAAGTATTTTAAAACGCGGAACAAATATTTTTATTTTTATAAATACATGTACATATTTTATATTTTTTTTCGTTTTACAGTGCCAAACATTTTCTCCTAGCGTCACATTCTTCTTTTTTCTCTAAATTCTTATTTTTCGGCTTTCAAGCCACGTCAACTCTTGCTAGTGCGACTATTTTTTTGAATTCGTCGTTTTGTTTAATAATCGATTTCATGGGCCGAAGCTTCACAATTCTTTCCTTCGTAAGACCAACTCCACTCTCCTTAACTTTTGGGCCGAAACAAACTTTTCGAATTTTCTGATTTTTAATTATCCCTAACGTTACCCATATGTTACCATAACATGAACATCTCCTAACGTTAACCTTCTATCTGTTGACAAAACAGATATGGTCCATATGGATATAAAAATCAGATTTCATATAATTAAGCAGAAACTCCAAATATCTGATCTTAAAGGAATATCCCCAACGTTACCCATATGTTTTAACAACATGAACATCTTCTGACGTTAACCATTTATCTGTTGACGAACAGGTATGGTTCTTATGGATATTTAAAACGACATTTCGTCGTTAATCAGATATTTCTTTTTAAAGCGATCTTTTTCTATGGTACACGTCTCCAAGGTAAACATTGGTCTCAGTCAACTTTGTACTGTCAGACTTTACCAAACTTGTGTTACCATATGTACTCCTTTGCTTACGCTAAATTTCTGCTTATTCTTGCTTTTAACAGCTACTTTTCGAAAAATGAATTAATGTCAAGTTTATACATGCTAGTATTGTCTCAGTCAACTTTGATCTGTCAGACATTCAGCATCACCGACGTTACTTTTCTGCTTCTCGTATTTTAAACGAACCTTTTAACCTATGGTACGCATTTCCACATATATTGGTCTCAGGCAACTCAGCTCTGTCAGACCTATATCTCCACTCGTGTTACCATAACTCCATAATTGTTCGTTTCGTTTCTTTTTTTTTGCACAACTCCAAATTCGTAAGACCCACAATTTTTTTTCTCCACCAAATGGTATCGATTTCTAACAAGATCTTCAAACTTTCTCTTTTTCTCTACAATACTCGAGCATTCAAAAAACTCTTCCCTCCTCCTCTTTCCAACTCTTGTCAGCTACTTTTATCGTTCCATCTTCGATGGCACTAGGGGGGGAGTGTTGTGGCGAACATTTAAATTAAACATTTTTCAATTTTTAGTAGGCGATGTTTTTATCGTTAAAAATTATTAAAAAAAACAAAATAGTTTGAGAGTTCTAATTTTTCGTTAATGAAAAAGGTTTTTAGTTTTGTTTCTGAAAAATGAAAGTTTCCTAAATATATTTTTATATCTATATATTATTATTTTCTTTGGATAACAATAATAAGAATTGTTTAAAAACCACAACGTTTTTGGTAGTGTAAAATATAAATATTCTATGCAGTTTCTAAAACAAGACGCTCTCTGTGAAATATTATATAAGGAGTTATAAAAATTACAATTAAAATTTTGTTATTTCAAAATAACTCAAAGTAATTGTTTTAATAATACCAAAACGCATAAAAATAGTGAATGGATTTACATTGGTGGCTTATTGTATGATCTGATTAAAAGGAACGGGAAAATAAAAGAAAGCTATTTTATTTGTTACGAAGATCAACGTTCAACTGGTTTTTAAATTTAAATTGTATTAAAGTTACAGCAGGAGCAGCAATGAATATACATATTCAACGTAACTACAGCGTCGACATGCAAGCCGCCAGCCGCTACTACTCTACACTATACTGCTCTACACCGTTCTGCTCCACTTTACTCTCCACAAGAACAGCTATAGATTTACTAAAAGTGACTTCTAGTTACGATTACGTATTCGGCATGTGTCAAATTAAGCCTGTCTCCGTTAGTCATAGTTTATCACTGATTGTCTTTTGTGTCGGCAATTTATCAAAAATTAAATAAAATTCTTCAAAAAAATCAGGAATAAAACAAACAATTCCTCCCCAATTATACCAATTGTACCAAAATGTTACTAATTCCTAGATTACGTTTTCGGTAGAAAGGTCTTTCTAGCGTTCCGTACTGTGAAAAAGTAAAAACGGTACCCTATTGGTGAGACTTCGATGTCCGTTTGAATTTTTACATAATCGATTTTCTCACAAACTCTAAATGCTTTCAGCTTGAATTTTTTTACAATTATAAAATGTATCTGTCCACTATTAATGACAACCAAAAAATAGCAAATATTTGTTTTTTTTTGTATTTTATAGACACAAAGTAAAAGAGATAGTAAAACAAAAGTTTTTTTTTCAGGAATCCACTTTGATTTAGAAAAATCGAAAAAGATTAAAATATTTTTAAAAAAATTCAATAATTTTTCGACTGCTTTGCTAAATTTTTGAGGTATTACAAAACCAAATAAGCCTTCTTCAATTTTAGCACAGAAAAAATTGTGAACTTGTTGCACCATTTTGAAACTAACACTCAATATAAAAAAAAATTCAAAAAATGTTTAACGCCATCTGGAAAAATAAAACTCCATTTAAAAAAAATTCAAAAAAATTTAATCAAAAAAACACTAATCCAATGTTTTGCAACGAGCAATGTTCATTGTTTTTTTAATATGGCGTCAACAAATCAGGCTATGAAGAACATAGGAGGTTTTGAGTATTACCAAAACCAAATTTTTTTGGTGGAGAGGGAGATGATCCCTCTCCACCGCAAAGGGACATTACTAAAGAAAAAAATTGAAAAAATTCACAGTTATAGGAAATTGAAATCGGCATGATATTCTGTGTCAGTCGTACTTCCATTTTCTGTTCTCTTTACTATATTGTTATTCGATAACTTCTCAGCCCAACTTGTTTGTGAAAACGAACATAATGCATTAAAATATTTCGAAGTTCATCTGACACTTCATTGAAAATCGCCTCATAATGTTTTTATTTTGCATTTTTGCATAATTATTTAAAAATAAAAATAATTGCAGTTTGTTTTGTTAATTATTTGTTTTGTTATATTTTTTTCAATTTAGATGATTGGTTTTAGAGTATTGAGTATTGAGTATTCAACATTAATTAGAGATACTTGTTTGTGTCTGCATAGAAGTTTTGGCTATGTAGGCTTATTCATAGTATTACATGTAGATGTAATACAGCTGTTCAAATTTATTGAGTTTTAGAAAAGTTGTTTGATCGGATGATATATAGAACTTTTAAATGTATAATTTTTAAACGATGAAAGAGGCAATAGGAAAAGAAACAAAAAACTGAAAAATTTTGTTTGATCATTTATCGATCAAAAGATCATTATATAAATTTCAATCAAAGATTATTATGTAAATTAAAATCAAATAGTGCAGTGTTATTATGGCACAAAAAAATGCATATTCTTTTTGTTCATATTATATTTGTAAAATAAATTTATTATTTTTGAAATTGGTGTTTTTATTCTGACAGTGATAGTTTTTGTTGCTTTTTATTAAGTTTTTGTGTGTTAAGAAGTTTACTAGCAGCAATGTTTAAAATGAAACAAATAGTTCAAATAAATTTCAACATTTTGGATTTATTTTTAACATACTTTTGTATTTTTGAAAATGAGCGTGTTTGTATTAGAAAACGGCTTCGAAGATAGCGAAACCGTTGTTTCACCATTCCAGTTATTGTAACAAATTAAATCGATGGTGGCTGAGAAAAATGCAACGGACGTATATGAATTGTATGTTCGAAATTGTGTTCGAAAAGGTGAAAATAATTTGCCAAAAGTTCTTCGCATAAAAGTAAATGAGAAGTTGCATAAAAATAATATATTTAGCTTAATTTGTAAGTAAGTGCAGACAAATTTAGCTCGTCGTCAATACTTGAACGTGAAAGATTTATTTCAACACGAAACATATATGGGACGATCCATGTCAAACAGGCCACCGCTGCGACCAAAATTTGGAGAGGTAGAATTTAAAAAAAATTATTTTTGACCTTCACAAGTAGGGCCATATTTGGCAAATGAAAAGTGAATGTTTTTCTAGTCCAAAAAAATATTTTTTGTAATTTCCGAAGGCACCGTTTTTAATTTGTTTCTAAAATTGTGTTAAACTATTCTTGTAGAAAATTATATACATGGAACCATCGCCGAGCGAGATATATTCGCACTTCTCCGAGTTTTTTGTTCGTGTAAAATAATAGTTTTGTCAAAAAAGGAGAATGAAAATAATATAAGTATAGCTAGAAACACAACACGGGTGAAATCGTCCGACGACGACGTTAGTAACATTAGAATACACAGGATACATACATTTCAAACACAACTACAGCGATAAACGAAAAAGTTTTTTTCGTCGGAAAAAATTTAGATTCTATTTCTAATTTATCGTCGGCGATAATTATTGCCAGATATCAATTTTATTTTTATTTGGCTGGAAGGGTAATTTTTAATGTTATTATGACAGTGCTGCCAACTGAAAAATATGATTTTCTGATGTTTTTCGCGTTTCTGAAGTTGTAATCGTTTTGTTTAGAGAATTGTCAACTGAATTTTCAGTTTATGTTCAAAATTCGATTTTATTCATTTATATATTTTCATAATTTGTATTTTATATTTTATTTTTAAAATTAGTTATTAGTAGAAAAATTATTATTATTTATTTATTAGTAAAAATTAGTGAAATTGAAAATTGAAATTTGTGAAATTCATTTTGACAAAGAACAAAGTATTTTAGTTTATGCAATTTAATTTTTGACAGTTTTTTACGCTGACGCCTGTGTTGTGGTTACAACAGCGAAATTGTAGACGTTCTTTTTTAACGTCCGACGTTATCGTCCGTGTTGTGTTTCTACCTTATAAGAGGGATGAAAATCGAAAAAATTTGCTATTCATTGACCATATTTCGGTCGATTTTTAACCAAATAAAATTTTTAAACACAACATTTTAAAGGAAATTAAGTTATTGGCATGAAAACGGGAAAAAATCCACATTTTGGCGTGTTTTCATTTTGTTTCAAGATTTTTGGAATAAATATTTTTTCTATGATATAGAAATTTTATTTTCATCACGCTTAATTTCTTGTGAAAATTGTTTTTTTTTTAACTACAGTGTAAAAATAATAACAAATTGTAGTTGCTTTGGTTTTTTCTTATAATTTTACAAAGTTTTTTAAACAAAGCAACCATGAAAAAATAGAATATGAATTTTTAATGAGATGTTGTCAAAAACTTATTTTATAATTTAAAGTAAATATCAATAATATATATACTTTCATACTACCACAGAAAAAATTGCATTTCCTACGCGAGATAAAAACGTTTTTCGTTCGTAAACATGTCTCACTCGACGCTAGACGCGGTCTCAAATGTTTACTCACGAAAAAAACAATGTTTTCATCTCTTGTAGGAAAATATACTCTTTTTTAATTTATTTCAATGGGAAATATTAATTATATTAAAAATATATTAAAAAAACTTGAAAGGGTGCCTAGAAAAAAATTGCCTTTCACATAGCATGTGGCGATTTTTTATTTTTAAATAACCCATTGACCGATTAATACTGATGACATAACCAAAAGACTAAATGTTTGGCTTTTTATATAAAAACTACTATGTGCTACTAGTGTTAATGGATTTGTCCAAACACGTGTGATAGCTGCATTTCACACGCATTTTGAAAACCCATATGCACTACCTAGTAGCACAATGTATTATTTAGAGTTCCCAGAAAGTCCGTATATTATATGTCAAGAAAGTGTTTCAATGATGATAATTAAATTTCACATCACGCCTTAATCGTTTATATTATTTTGATGTTTTAAACATAGAAGGAAGATCAACTTAATATTTTGTTGAATCTATAGTTTTCAGAAACGGCAAAATGAAAAGAAAAACAACAAGAGCAATAAAAAAAAGTCGTTTAAATGATAACAAATGTGATAAATATCATTAACAACCATAGTATTGAGAAATGTTGTGTGTTTTTGGGTATTTGTGCTTTTTATTGACTATTAAATTTATGTTTACTTCATTTGCAAAACCATAAAGAACAAAAAAAAATCAATGATTAGAAGCAATAACTACCGGATAAGCTTTTTTTTTATTTCTTTTTCATGACTGTAGGGTTTGAATTTAAATACTTAAATTATTCAAATTAAAAATGAGGAATTATTTTATTCTAAAACGAAATTTGCGAGATTAAAGACTCTTGTCAACCAAACGAATCGTAAGTAATGGCTGTGATATCTGTGATATATAGAGCCAATATGAATCATTTAACAAAACAAAATCAACATAGTTTGTAGGATTTTGTTTTATGAGTGAAATAAAAAACTAATTTTTTTAAGTTAAACCAAATTCTTGTCAATCATTAATTCAAAGTCATATATGTATATGTATCTTACAAAACAACCCACAATTTATTTCAAGTTTTTCAATATTTGAAAATACAATAATCAGTTTAACATGATTATATAAATAAAAAAAATTATACTTTGTTTTCCACACAAGAGAAAAAATCCTTTAATCCACAAAATCCATTAAATTTTCATCTAAAACGAAGAAAATAACAGAATAAAGGATATAACGTTTCCGAAAAGAAATGTAAATAAAATGGAAAACTAAGTTCCACAATATGTTTCACTTCCAAATTACGGACGATAATTTAAAGTTTTAAAAGAAAAAAGGAAGAGAAGTGGTTACGCGTCTGAACAATAGAAAACTGAAAAAATTTATGGCCGTATAATTTTTAGAATATTAGATGCAAATGGATGGTTGATTTCTTTTTAAAGCTACATTATAGGAATATAAATTATTCATTTTTTTGAGGTTTGTGTTTAGGTTATTTAAATTTTATTTCTTATCACATTAGTCATTCAAATATGACATTTTTTTGATATCTTTGACGACCTTAAAAAATTGTAGTGTGAGGATGAATCATGAAGTAAAGATAAAACCTTATCTTGTGATTGGTACGCTTTTTGATCTTAAAGATTATTTCTAAATAAGAAATTGGATATGTTTATTGTTTCATGGTTAATTTATATATATCTTTATAATTTATATATTTTAGCAATATTGTTAAGAAAGAGATATTTGTATGAGGCATAACCTCCCCTACGCCTTAAGAAATTAATGTATAACAACCAAAAAATATACTGTTTGGGAATTACCAGTATTCTTTATTGGATTAATTTTAACATTTGATTTCTACATTGATTCTAAGATTTATGTTTATTTATTTGACCGTTGTTTTTCTTTTCTGTATCTTATCTTGATTTAGGTTAAATTATTTTTTTTTCATTTTCTATTTTTCTTAACTTTGATTTTATATTCACGAGCTTTTTTTTGTTATAGGTATTAGATTAGTCGGTTGAAATGTTTTTATTCGTTTTTTTACAATAAATTAAGAAGAGCAATGATTCATGTAAAAGAATTGTCCGTTAGACGAAAATTTCGGTCCAATTGGGCGAGGGGCGGTAACAATTTTTTAATATTTTTGATCGTACGAGAATAATAATATTTCAAACAATGTTCCATTTTTGTGTCAGTTATAAAAACATAACCTAAAAAATTTTGTTCC
Source organism: Diogma glabrata (assembly GCA_963693315.1). Classification (NCBI taxonomy): domain Eukaryota; kingdom Metazoa; phylum Arthropoda; class Insecta; order Diptera; family Cylindrotomidae; genus Diogma; species Diogma glabrata. The sequence goes on from OY856188.1 coordinate 269,508,554, forward strand.
TGGACTCCAGAAGTGGGACGTAAGATGTTACACCCTGGTTGTTAGACATCAAACTTCGGACGTTGGATTGTGGATGTAGGATGTTGGACCTTGGACGTTCGACGTTCAATGTTGAAGGTTGAACGCTGGACGTTGGACGGTCAACGACGTTAGATGGTGAGCGTTGAACGTTGAACGTCAGACGTTGGACGTCGGACGTTGGACGTCCTACGTTGGATGTTGGAAATTCGATGTTGGACGTCGTGATTTGAAAGTTGGACATTGGACGATGGACGTCGAATATTGGACGTTGAGGAAATTTAAGAACTTTTAATTTACTTTTAAAAACTATAAACTAACCTTTCATCTTCTCATTTTTATCTATTACAATAAAAATAATCTGTTCCTCATCGAAATCTCCAACTAGAGAGATATGTTCGACTTTTCTATTATTTGTCATTAATTTTTGTTCATTATTTATAGGGATTAAACTTGCTATAAAAAGTTTTTGTCTATTGTCAAAAGAGTGTAATTTTGAATATTTAAACTATTTCAATAAAATTAAAAGCAGAAATAATAGATAAGGGTTAGCCTTTGGTTTTTAAAATCAAGAGAAATGCGTTGTTACCAAATTTTGGTGAATAACATAAAAACTGAGCGAGTAGAACAAAATCTGCACCGTGCTAAAGTTGAAATGTCATCGAAAAAACGATCTGAGAGTATCTATAAATCAGAAAAGATAAATTTTGGAAAACCGAAATTAAAGAAGTAAGCAACTATCGTTACGATCTACCACGCGATAATATTTGAAATCACAACCTTGACACAGCGATATTCTTTAGAATGATAAATTCTTTAACTTCAGAACTATTTCTGTAATGGGTGAAAATATAACAAAAAGTGCGAAATCATACCCACCAAATAATGTAATTTAATTTATTTCTTTTATTATTTTTATCTCGATTATTACTTTCCCTCGATTGAACATCTTCTTCTCCACCATTTTAAACGCTATCTATTTATTTTCCTCATACCCTAATGTATTACAAACATGTATCCCAATAAATAACTAAAAACCCTAATATTTATTTATCCAGATTTTTGTTAACCTAATATCGAATACAAAGTTAAATCCATTTTTCATTTAGTAGAAAAAGTAAAAAGTTTTCCTACAAAATACATCTAATATCGATTATCGATAAATATTCAATTTCGTCAGAAAAAAACCTTCGCTTGAAATATTTGTAAAAACTTTTTTATTTCATATTTATTTAGAAATTTTAAATCGTGTCAATAAAGCTAAATCACGCTGTTAGTTGGGTTTGTTGAGTAAACATATTTTCCATTAAATATATTTTCGAAAATTTATAGGATATCAAAAATAATTTAAAAGTTTTTAAGTTTCACTATTAGGATCAAACTAATTAATTAAGAAAGTTAAACCGACATTAGAAGTTCGATTATAACAAATAAAAACAACTAATATTTTGTTTTTATCCGGTAGAGGGTACGACGCTGAAAACAAACACTGAACTATAACAAAGGAGAGATGATATGTAAAAAAACGTCGAGAAAAGTTCGTAATGCAAAATTAAAAACATCGTATCAAAAATATTTTCATCGGTATGAAATTAGGATACGCTAGGAAAAATGTACTTGAAACGATGCAAGCACTATTCCATCGATGTTTTGTTTAAAGTGATATTGGAAAAAAACTATCAAAAAAGTTGACAACTAAGTTCAAAAAAGCTCTCTGCAAACCGATTGACAATTATTTTACGCTGTTGTTTTCTTTCAGAACACGTGTTACATCCCAACGATTGTAACGGTGACAAATCTGTATTTTAATTTCGTTGCCACAACCAACCGAGATAGCTTCGAAAGAAAACATAATAAATTCGAATTTAAACCTATAAGAATGGGACCTATGAGTATGCGTATTTACATTTTATTTTATTGTGTTTTTAAATTATATGTTTTTGGTAAAATAAAAAAAAATGAATTTTTTGATGATTTGTTAATCGAATACTATAAGCAATAAAAACTTTTGATGGAAATAGCGAAAACAAACGGGCGTTTTAAATAATTAATTTTAGTGATTTAAAAAAAATATGATAATTTTTGTTTGGCTTATTTTAGGTTGGTATACTGATAGTGAAATTTATTTTTTCAAAGTTTTAAGGAGTTATAGAAAATATTTTCGTGTAAAGAGTAACAGTAAAAAAAATAAAAAAAAAGGAAGGCATCATTCACAAATGTAAACACACACACATGCAGTTTCAATTTAACATATAAATAAACGACCAATACCGTCATCTGACGTAGTGAAGTAACCAAAAATATTAGTCTTGAAAGATTCCTAACCTATCAGAGAATCTTAGTCATAAAATTCATAGAACAAATTATATTAAGTTAAATTAAGTCTTTTTGAATCAATTTATTGACTTTTAGTCAAGGAAAATCTAGAAAAGTGAAAATTTGGAATTTGTTTATTAATATTTTAAAACACATTTTATGAGTAGGATTGGAAAATTACAACTGCTGGATTTCATCGTATTCTAATGAACCAAGATTCACAGGTTGTAAATGTCAAACCTTGTCGTCTTCTTTTTTCAGCAAAATCAGAAATCAATTCACAAGTAGCAAAAATGCTTGAAGATGGTACTATTGAGCATAGTAATAGTCCATTTAGTTCACCTTTATTGGTTGTTCCCAAAAAATCATCTAAAGAAACTAAACAGTAAACACACAACATACACAAACGGGGTACTACCATTTTACTCGAATGTCATCTTAATCGTTGTGGTGTATGGTTACAATCTCTTGGAACACAATGAAAGGCTAACTGACGTTTTTCAAACATTCCACCAATTTAACCTTAAAATAACAGCTAAAAAACATAATTTTGTTCGGAATGAGATATGTTAGTAGTTGGAGTATATTATCACTAAAGTCTGATCCTTTTTAAATTGATACAACCAAAAAATTTGAAACTCTTAAGATACAAAATCATTTCTAGCAGGTTACTATAGACGATTCATTAAAAAAATTCCCTGAAATAGCCCAAATAATCAATGCATTAGTAAAAAAATGGACGATTCAATTGGAGTACTTTTTGTGACGAACGTTTTCGTAAATTTAAAGAGATGCTAATTAACCTACCAATCTTACCATAACTGTATTTCCAAAAACCATTTAACGTAACTACGGATGTTTGTAACGTAGCTATTGAAAAGATGTTCTTGTCAATTATTTTCATTCTGAAACGTTTTCGTTCTTTTGTCTATGGTACTAAATTTACGACCATCACTTATCTCAACCCCTTTAAATAGTTCTACAAATCAAATATATTTTCTCGTTTAATGCGTTGGAGAATCGAACTGGATAAATATGACTTAGATATTATCTCCAGCCCTGGTAAGTACAACATAAATGCGGATGCTTTGCGTAGAGTCTAATTGAAAACTGCCATTCGAAATGAAGACGTTTATGTTCCAACTCGTTCCCAAATAGATCTCAACCAACACAATTGAGCTACATGCAACCCTTTAATAAAATTGGACCAGACAGCAATTTAAATCAACTCATGAACAGAGCAGCATATACAAACCCTGAGATTCAAAGGAACTAAAATGCAATAACGATGCTAGAAAATAACAATGTGATGTCTTTAACGTTATTAATGAGTGGCATCACTGTGAACTAGTGACCAAAATCGTAATATTATTTTCCACGAATGCAAATTATACCAAAAGAACATAGTTTAAAGGATCATTAAATTTTGATTTCGACCACCCACGATTCGCATAGTACGTTTTGCGACTAAAATGACTAAGATAGTCTACATAAGACGATAGGTGTTACCTTGGACATATTGACTGGTTATTCTCTTATTTGATTGAAAATAACATAGGAAGATAACCGACCGAGCCCGGGGTATAATAGACCTAGGGTAATCCTGCCTTTCGTAGACGGCGACTACATGGGAACAGAAGGACTTCCAGCATAAGAAGTCATTCTCACCACAAAATGCCTACGGCCTCCTCGGAGAGTGGATGAGCGTGTGATGGAGCTAGGGCAACCTCTTGTCGAAGGAGAGAGAAATCTTAGGTATAGGATGTAGAAGGGAATATGAAACCACCGCACTAAATATCTTTAGATATCCCATGAGTACGTGCGAAAAGATCAAAATTAATATGAATTATTTGAATGTTAAAAGTAAGACCAGAGCTAAAATAGTCCCTCAAACGTAACAATGAAGGAAAAAAGAATGTGAGAAGTTTACTGAAGAAAAAAAAATTGGAAATTAGATTTGATTGAAGTTGGTGAAGAGAGATGGAAAGGGCGATGAAAAGTGAAGTGTGAGGTGGAGCAGTTATATTTTAGTGCTAGCAAGAGAGAAAGTAATGGAGTTGGTATAATGGGGAGAAAAATAGATAACTATATGACCAAAATAAAATATATAGCTGTAATAGTGTGACGGCTATTAAATTCTAGGTAACGCTAAAGAATATATACAAGTGGTTCAAGTCTAGATACTCACCAGTGACCTTCGTATGGTGAGGAAGTAAAAAGGGTTTATCATAGAATTGGAAACATTTCCGGAAGAAGGAAAGGACTTCAAGGTAGGTATGTGTTATTCAGATGCCTCGCTTGATAAAAGCATGGCTGATGGGGTGGTTGGGAAATATGAACTGGGATATAGGAATGCTATTACATAACGCTTTGCTCCGTAAAAATTCATTTGTCTAAACAACTTTATTATATATAAATCAACAATTTCAATACAACATATCGTTTTTTCACATACTTTGTTTTATTTAACCCTACTTGCAATGATAATTCATTTTTACGATTGCTGTCTCATTTCGTGATGTTGTTGATTCATAAAATTTGTTTATTTGTTAATTTATGAACTTGGACATTTGTTTTTGGGAGTGAAACTTTTTAGTTAAATTAGAAAAATTATGCATAGAAGTTTTTCTTTAAAAATTGAAAAAAAAAATATGCATTGTTTGTTTTGTGATCGACTAACGTTATCAGTTGTGTATAAGTTCTGAAGAGGGGAAATTACTAGGTTTTTTATTTAAAATATTGATTTCATTAAAATTTAAAACAAAAGGAAAAGATCAGAATTCTGCTGTTATTACAATTAAAATAACGCTGTGTTAACTTTCGGGTCATGGTTTTGCATATAATGTGATTAGGTTAGTTAAAGTATACATAGAATTTTTTTTGTAATTCTAATATTTGTAGGACTAGTGATTCGTTAATTATTTACAAGAAAGTTGATGTTGTTGTAATAAAACACTTTTAAAAAACAGATGTAACTATTTGTCGTTGTTTTTTTTCTATGATGATCTCGATTTCTTCAACTTTAGGGACTGTCCCTGTTCGTTGTCTTTGTTTGTTTGATTTCGTTGCTTTGTGTGCATATTTGATTATTTGTACTGCGAGAAATTACTTTTCGGACACACGTTGCTGAAGCTCGTTGAAATAAAAACTCTACCAGGCACGCAGTCCTGGTTTGCTTCATGTTAGTGATTCAGTAAGGCAAGATCGATAAATTTTGTAAAGAAAAAGGAGTATTTGTTACCCACCCATGCTTAAAGAGCCCAAAGGGAAGACTGTTTGCTCGGATATGAGCAGGTAGTATGGAAAGCAGTTTGCCTTTACGATAGCAGAAGAAAGATATAGATATGGAGTTAAGGGGTTTTGACAAAAAATAGCTACAATATTTTATGGTTAAATTGATCAAAAAGAACCATGCTTTTAGAGAACCATACTATGGTAATATGTTAACTATGTTTTATGTTTGCTATTATATATAAGGAACCGTACTATGGTGATAGATAACCAAACTTTATGGTCCTCTAAAATATGATCAAGTTAACCATAAAAATGTTTTGTGTGTGGATGGAACTAAGCTGCAATTATATTATATTAGCTATAATTATATTAGCTATTATATTATATTAGCTATAATCAAAAGAAAGAAGAATGGAACGGTTGTAGAAATTTATTGGATGTGAAAGTGCTTGGAACAGAATGGAACTGTATTTGAGAAACTAACTAATGATCATCAAGTCAATAACAGCAGCCAAATTCTGTAATTGTGAAGCGGTGAAGTGATAAGTTTTTTAATGAAAAGAAACGAAGAAATTTTTATCACTTCACCGCTTCACAGTTACCTACAGAATTTGGCTGCAGGAATGGCAAAATACGCTTATAGAAAGCTGAGCAGGCTATTGAAAAATAAGCTGTAATAAGGGTTTGTGGTGACCATTTAAATTAAAAATTTTGTAAAATTTTACTTGTAGCAGGCGATGATTTTATCGTTGAAAAATTTATAAAAAACAAATTAGTTTTTTAAAGTTCTTGATTTTTGTGATTTTAAAATAGAACATTATGATGCTAGGACGTAAAGCTAAAGATTTTGGACGGATGTGGAGTTTGCAAATCGATGCGCTAGCCGAGATTTGCACCCACATTAAGTCCAAAATAGCTTACGTCCGTGCATCATATACTATTTTTTATTCGCCGCAAGCAAAATATTTTAAGAAAAGTTGTTTATTCTAAATTAAAATTATAAATTTTCATAAATTTTAAAATAAAAATATATGAAACAAGTAACCTTTGATAAAATATTTATTATTTTTTCCAATAATGTAATTTCATAATTATAATTTCTGATAATGAAATTTTGAATTTGAGGGTTGCTTTGATAAAAAATTTTATTTTTCATAGAATTTAAACAAAAACAAATGCTTTTTACTTTTTTGGACGTAGCTATGACAATAAAATAAATAGTTGAAAAGTGATACTTTAAGGCCGCAAATCACAGTAATAAAGTAACACTTTAATATGTAAGCCAATAAAAAAGTTTTTTTGCAATTCCGAATCACAATTCAACGTATTTCGATATTGTCAACACTGTCAAAAAATCAGATTTTTCCGCACTGTATTATTTTTCTGCTCAGTTTTCTTTGATTTTTTTTCCGCACCGTTTTAACTTTTTGCTTTGTTTTGTAGAAGTAAAAAATAAGAACACATCGAAAATTTTCTCAATGCTAAGTTGATAATAGAAATGTTTACTTATATCGTAATATGAATATACATTGATAAAAATTTGGTTGCAGAATAATTTTGTTTAATTGTGATTCGGAATTGCAAAAAACGTTGAGTGCAACTCGTTGCACAAATTGATTTTTTCCGCACTTTCGTATATTTACGTATAATTATGACGCCTGCGGAAAAAATCAACTTTGTACACCTCGATACACAAAGCACTATTGTATAACAAATTTTTTAAAATTTTATTTTTCACAATTCTAAATTTTAAATAATATAATCAATGTTATCAGTAAATATTAAAGCCAAAATCTAATCAAATAAATTTATGAAAATCAAATCCAATCAATTCGTTAATTAATTATAATGAGAATGCCAGATAGTATATTCTATATAGCTTCAATTGAAAGCTATATACGGTGACCCCGACTGGCAGCAAAACTTCATAGTAAAGTGAACCTCCAACAGCATCAGAACTAAAGAAGCAAAGCATTTTAACAAAATTTTTGGATTTGGAGTACAAGTATTTTTTTTAATAGTATAATTTCAATAATTATAACTTTTATAAACTTAATTTTATTAGAATATTTTTTTTCTCAGCGACACAACACTCATAATCTTAATTCTTTCTTATACCCTCTTTTTTCTCCTAATATCCAAATCGTTTCGGCTTTCAAGCCATGCCAACTCCTGCTGGTGCAATCAATTTTTTCAAATTTCGCTTAGTAATCGATATCGTTGGTCGCAGCTTCACATCTCTCTCCTTCTTAAGACAAACTGCACGCTCCTTAATTCATGGGCGGAAACTTCACATCTTTCTCCTTCATAAGACCCACTTCACTCTCCTTAACTGATGGGCCGAAATAAATTTTTCGAATTTTCTGATTTTTTTAATTACTATCTCTAACGTTACCCATATGTTACCATAACATGAACATCTTTTAACGTTAACCATCTATCTGTTTACAAAACAGGTAAAGACCTTATGGATATAAAAACGACAATTTGTCGTTAGTAAGATCTCATCTAATTAAGCAGAAACTCAAAATATCTGATCTCAAAGGAATATCCCCAACGTTACCCATATGTTTCTACAACATAAACATCTTCTGATGTTAACCATTTATTTTTTGACGAACAGGTATAGTTCTTACGGATATTTAAAACGACATTTCGTCATATATCAGATATTACTTCTCACAGCGATCCTTTTCTATGATACACGTCTCCACGGTAAACATTGGTCTCAGACAACTTTGTACTGTCAAACTTTACCATCACTTACATTACCTTATGCACTCTTTCGCTTATCCTAAATTTCTGCTTCTCCTTGCTTTTAACAGCAACTTTTCAAAAAATAAAGTAACATTCACGTTTGCTAGATGCTAGCATTGTCTTAGACAACTATGTTCTGTCAGACATTCAGCATATTTATAAAAGTATTTTCTTTGGCTGTATTTAATTTATGAGTGAAGTTGAATTATTGATTGCACCTTTTTTCAGCCAGTTTTAGTTAAAAAATTATTTTAAAATCTTAAAATCTTTTTAATTTTTCTTTTAAAAGTTGTAATATAACAATATTTCGCCACATAGGCATTATCAAGTTAATATTGTGAACAATTTCATCACTGATGTTACTCATCTGCTTTTCCTATTTTTAAACCTAATTTTTTAACTCATGATACACATCTCCATAACTATTGGTCTCAGACAACTCAGCTCTGTCAGATCTATGTATCTCCACTTGTGTTAACATGACTTCAACTTGCTCGTTTTTTTCTTTTTTGCAGGACTCCCGATTCGTAAGACCCATAGTTATTCTTCTCTAATTGGTATCGATTAGTAAACAGCTATCTCACTTAACACAATTTCTCTCTCCTAACACACTATATTAACTGTGTCTCTCTCTCTCCAAACACATTATCTCATTATCTCTCTCCTAACACAAAATCCCTCCTTACCTTCATATGATCGAATATCGACAGATAATCCCTTACTTTAGGTTACATACGAAGATGCTTCGACTCAATTTTAGCCACTATTTCTCAGTCGCACAAAATAAATACTGTCTTTCACAGACAACTGTCCACTCTACTTTTTCGGACATCTTCAAACTCCCTTTTTGCTACTATACTCAAACAAAACTCCTTCCTATTTTCCTCCTCAACTTATCTTCTATGGCACTAGGGGGAGGGGGTAGTGTTGTGGCGAACATTTAAATTCAAAATTTTCAAAATTTTAAATGTAGTAGGCGATGATTTTATCGTTAAAAAATTTATAAAAAACAAATTAGGTTTTCTATTCGCCTATGTATTAAAGTGTTACTTTATTACTGTGATTTGCGGCCTTAAAGTGCGACTTGTTAACCATATATTTTGTTGTCATAGTAACGTCTTAAAAAGTAAAAAACTTTTGTATCTGTTTAAATTCTATAAGAAATAGAAATTTTTATCAAAGCATCCTTTAATTCAAAATTTCATAATCCAATTAAAATAATTGTTTATTTTTTTTGTCATAGTTATACGACTTGTTTGAAAAAAAATAGCGAATTGACAAATTAATTTATGATCTAAAAAATGGCTCAGATTACTTTGGTTTAAAAAGAAGAGCAGAGGATAGGGAGAAGTGGATTCTACTTTGGCAGAAGAAAAAAATAGAAGATTTACTAATAAAATTCAATGAAATATTAGTCTGATGAGTGAATTTAGTGAAATATTTGTCCTAAACAAATTCTAGTTCGTTTTCAGTGAAACCGTGTTATGTAAAATTTATTTTATTTCTTCGGATTGAAAAACCTAAGTATTACATTCAGGAGCCAAAAGTGAAATTCTTACCTCCACTTTTTTGGCATTTCTCGACGTTTTAGGAGCGGCCTTAAGTGATAACGAGTAGTAACATTGAATGTGGAGAAATCTTACTGGTTGGCATTGGCATTTGAGACCAGGAGATTGATTAAGGTTTTAAAATTGTATCAAAAAATACCGTCAAGTATATGTCAAAAGAATGATTTTCATTTATTTTTTACCCAATTTTTTGGAAAAAAATTAAATATAATTGAACATGAAATTGTGCATGAAATATGCTTCTATCTAATTTCAACTCCTCCAATCTTATAGGAACAGTTAGGAAATATCAAGTTGTTGCAGAATTAATGTCGTTTTTTTACATGTAACTTTTTAAATGTAACTTTTAGGAAGATGTTTCAAAAGTAATTGTTTGTGTTATTCCAGATTCCACGACTTCTGAATAACAGGAAAAGTTGGAAAATAAGTTTGAATTTTTCATTATGTTATAATTTTTGCAATATTTTAAGGATTTTGAAAAAAGTTTTAAATTTTGATTTTGTCATAATTTTTGGAATATTTTAAGAATTTTGGAAAAGGTTTGAATTTTTGATTTTGTTATAGCTTTTGTAATATTTTTAGAATTTGATGTTTCGTGTTAGTTTTGAAATAAACTTCTAAGCAGAGACTTGAATTTACAAAAAATGTTTGTTTAATATACATCGTTGCCCAAAACTAAAAACAATGTCCTCATAAGAACCTCTCAGAGCCTTGCGTTTTCAGCCCCTTCATATTTTATTATTAAAATCAAACGATAAAACAATTGTTTCGTTATCAACAACTTTTATGCTCTCGCAAAGTTTTTAATATTGCTTGGGCCTGGCTCGACATGCAAAAAACTGATTGTGAATGAAATTGTTAATTGGATAACTAACACTAAATCACTTTTAATATACCATTTTCAATTAAAAATTCATCAAATGGTAAAATTTATCAAAATAAAATTTAATCTATAACCATAACCATTTATCATTTTCTTTAAAAGGAGAAACACAAAACGAAGATGAAAACCAAATTTTTAGGATTACATATCAATTTTAAATTGACACATTTTGTATCATATTTTTTAATATTTGTATTTAAAATTAATAAAAAATTTATGGTAATGATTTTGTAATCGTTATCGGGTTTATGTTATTAAATCATTTTTTGGCAATTCATTAAACTCAAATTGGCCTCACTATGTTATTAATTTATTTCGATGAGAGGGTTATGTAACCAATCAAAATTCTACTACTAGAAAGTATTTTTGGGTTGATTAAGGTTATTATAAAAAACTCTATTAAGTCCAAAGATATGGGAAAATTATAATAGATAGCGGCTTGTAAAATTTAGTGGGCAACATTTAATTAGGATTTGAGAAGTTTCTGTTCAGCAAAAAATATCCTAAACAAACACGATTAAGTGTAAATTTTATCGATTTCAATTAATTTAATATATGAAAACTACACAAAGGCGGTGGTCAGATGCTTTGAAATTTGAATTATATTGATATGAAAAGGGTATGAATATCATAAATGTGTTAGGTTTTTAGCAAAAAATTTCTTAAATCACAAATTTAATAAGTCAACAATAAGAATATTAAAGAACAAAATATGCGCTCTGAGAAACATATGAACCATTTTCGGTGGATGGATCTCACCGAATTCTGTTCAAACATAAACAAATTCTTAAGCTGAAAAAATGTTCATTTATCATATTCAAAATAACCGTTCGCTAAATACAAGAGAACGAATTCAGTACAATTTCTAAATTCTAATTAATGATTGTATTAAATACTTCGGTCTGAAAGACCTAAGTATTACATTCTCGATTCAAAAGTGAAATTCTTACCCCCAATTTTTTTGGCATTTGTCGACGGTTTAGGATCTACTGATACTAAAAAAACAAAAAAAATGTATTTAGGTCTGTCTGCCGGCTGGCCGTCACAACCGACGAAATTTAGAAAACCGCTGGAGGGATTTAAAAAATTTATGCTTCACAATGATATAAAGTTGTTATAATGTCTAGGATACGCAATATATAAACACATTCATAAAAACCGGGGCGTTATGAGAGGGCATTATGAATTCATAACGCCCGCTATTAAGACCCTAAAAAACTAAATAAAATTATTTTTACTGTGGTTTTGTCTACACAATGTAAATAATTCTTATTGAATTTAAGCTAGTAAAAGATTTTGACATTTGCTTAAAAATGTTTAGCAACATTTTAGTTATTAATTGTTTATATATTTTTCCAAAACTATCAAATTATTTTAAACGTCATACAATGTTTTTGTCATACGCTACAAAATTTAGGAGAATTTGTTTACATAGCAACGTTCAAACAACAAATATTTATTTTAAACTTCAAAATAGTTATTTTCTTGGCATACTACGATACATTTGTATTTGTTTGCATATCAATATAGATTAACAAATTAAATTCTTTCTTAGTTTTTAGCTTATTAAGTGAAGCATAAAATCTTGTATGCACCACTGGCGTTACTGGGTATTACGCCCATCAAGCGACATCCATCCCTCGGGCCAGAGGCCCTCGGGCTAGATTACGTCGCTTTCCGGGCGTAATAACCTACATAACGCCCTAGGTACATAAATAGCTATTATGTTTCTAAAAATAGGTTTAATCAATTTGAAGAGCCAAAAAGTGTGTCAAAAAATCGTCAAGTGTGTCAAAACAAAGAAATTTGCATGTTTTTTGCATAAAAAACGTTCATTTTAAATGATTACGAATAGAAACATTGAATTTAAAGAAACCTTGATGGTTGGGATTGGTATGTGAGACCAAAAACTAGATTATTGCTTTATAAGTTTGTCGAAAAAATGTTGTCAAGTGTGTCAAACGAAAGATTTTTATTTATTTTTTACCCAATTTTTTGGAAAAAAATAAAATTAACTGTATGACATGAAATATATTTGTATGATATGAAATTTTGTTATTATTATAGAAAATTATGGCATTATAAGTTTGTCGTAAAAATAATGTCAAGTGTGTCAAAAAATGATTTCATTTATTTTTTTACCCAATTTTTTGGAAAAAAAAAATTTAGCTGTTTTTATGACGTAAAGTAAATGTAATTAAGCATGAAATTGGACTTAGAAGTTTTTGAATTTGTTAGATTTTTTGAAACATTATTGGAATTTTGAAAAAAATTGGTATTTTTGATTTTGTAATAATTTTTGCAATATTTTTGGAATTTTGGGAAAAGTTTCTACTTTTGTTTTGTAAATCAATCGATCGATAAATTTTGAAAGGCTCAATCTCGGAAACTATTGGGTCTACAGAGACAGTTTTAGTATCATATTGTAGCAAATTTAGTCTACTTTAAAACCGTCTTATAAAGTATAAAGAAAAAACTAGTCCTTTAGGGTTATAATCGCCAAAATTTGAACAAATAACGATTTTTTCGCGGTTCGATTTTTGACAAAGTTGCGTTCGGCGCTCGAGGTCACAAACTTGGATTATTCATTAGGCCAGCATCATAAACAGTCTGCAAAAAATCAGAACTACCGGATTTGGCGCATGCTACCCCATACCCTCAGGCGACAAAGTTACTAGACTATAACGAAACACAGTCAAAGAAAAACAGTCATTCTTACACATGCGCAAGTTAATGACTATTATGTCCTCTCAAAATTATTTTATAAATTTTCGTCGTTTGAGAAAATTAAACGAGTCTTAGTCAATATTCTAAAAATCAATCCATCAAATAAACGTTTGTCATACATCGACCTATTAAAAAAATCTCAGACGATTTGTATAAAATGGGCACAAAAGCAAGCATTCACCAAGGAGCTTCAGGAAATTAAAAAATATAAGCATCTGAAACAGAGCAACTCATTAATATCCTTAGCTCCGTTCGTTGATGGAAATGGAATTCTTAGAGTGGGAGGGTGATTATCAAACAAAGAAGGAACGTTTAGCAGCAAGCATTCAACATTACTAGTCAGTGTTATTAGACAAAGATTCTGGATAATTAACTGTCGCAATAAAGTTCGAAATATTGTCAGTAAATGTGTAATCTGCTGCCGGCACAAGGCTGTACTCTCAAAACAGCTAATGGGCAATTTACCAACTTCTAGAGTCACCCAAAGTCGTCCATTTCTTCGAACAGGTGTAGACAACGCAGGACCTTTACATATAAAGGCACGTTCAGGAAGGGTCCTATTACCACGTCTAAGGCATATATTTGCATATTTATATGCTTTGCTACAAAAGCTGTTCACATTGAGCTCGCAAGTGATATGACAACTTCTGCGTTCGTTGCTACACTACGACGATTCATATAAAGAAGAGGAATTCCACTAGAAATTATCTCCGATAATGGTACAAATTTTGTTGTTGCTAATCGCGAACTACACAAATTACACTTATTACACAAATCTGAGCCTTAACACCAGGTCATTTTTTGATTGGTGAACCACTCACAACCATTCCGGAACCATCTTTAGTAGATATACCTCTAAATAGACTATCTAGGTGGCACAATATACAACCTAGAATCCAGGGTTTTTGGAAAAAATGGCATCTGGAATATCTACCCCATCTCCAGCAAAGAACAAAGTGGCAATTACCATCACAAAGTTTAAAACCTGGCAATCTTGTAGTGATAAAAGAAGAAAATCTTCCACCATCCGAATGGCTACTAGGTCGAACTATTCAACTTCATCCAGGTTCAGATGGATTAACTAGAGTTGTTACCATTAAAACAACATCTGGTGAAATTAAACGTCCAATAGTAAAGATATGTAGATTACTTCTGGACAACGATCAAGATGGTGTATAATGCTAGTTCAGAATCGATATTTTATTAATTCATCACACCTATTTGTTACTATTCACTGCCTTTTAATTGCTTATGTTGATTTGAAATAAATTTCTTAATAGGCGGGAGAATGATCACGCACCAGCTACTTAACCCCTTAAGGTTTTATTTGCTTAAAAAAAATTATGTTTGGTTGAACTATTTGTTTGAAAAATTTTGTGCGGAAAATAATTCTTTTAAAAAAATGCTCTGATTTCCTTGAAACTTTGATGATCGTTAGTATAATAAAAAAAACTCTTTCAAATGACACCCCACTCGCTTGGGTCAAAAAAGATTTTTTTTTACCCTCTTTACACCGGTCCCCTAAGCACACAGAAATATAATTATTTGAGACTTCGGTATGATTTTCATACAAAATCTACTAAATTTCCTAGCTCTGTGAATTTTTTCAATTTTTTCTGTCAATCAGTGTCGAAACGTAGGGCGGGAGGAACGGTCTGAATTTTGCACTTTTTTGCCCATAACTTAATAACTGTGCACCGCAAAATTCTAAAAAAATTGCAACAAATTCTAAATTAGGTGCTCTTTCAAATGACACTCCACTCGCTTGGGTCAAAAAAGGTTTTTTTTACCTTCTCCACACCGGTCCCCTAAACACATAGAAATATAATTATTTGAGACCTTGCTATAATTTTCATACAAAATTTACCAAATTTTCTAACTCTGTGAATTTTTACAAATTTTCCTGTCAATCAGTGTGGAAACGTAGGGGGGGGGGGGGGGGGACGGTCTGAAAGTTGCACTTTTTTGTCCATAACTCAAAAACTGTGCATCGCAAAATTCTAAAAAAAATCGACATGTTTTCTAAATAAAGTGCTCTTTCAAATGACACCCCACTTGACTACATTTTAAATAGTGTTTTTACCCCTCCTCATTTCCACCCCCTTAATAAATCGAATATGACACTTTTTTATATTTTTTATTAAAAACGTATAAATTTTTCTATCATTCCAAGTACATTTGAAAATTTTCGATCAGTTAGGTTCGGAGCTAATCGAGGTAAGAAAACACGAAAAAAACGTCATTTTTCAAAATTATACAAAAAATGGTGAGGTGTGAAATTCCAAAATAAATTTTAAGGAATACTGAAATGAAGGCCTTTCATATGATACCCTACTTGAATCTATAAATAAATATATTTTCTCAAAGGTCTCACATCGTACCCCTGTAAACCAAACGAAAACAACTTTAGTTCTATTTGTATCTGTCATTTCATCTTATGTGAAAAAGATTAATTTTATATGTACCTCAAATTTCAAGTCCATAGCATTTATAGTTTACGATATAATCGATATAATGTGAAAAACTCGTTTTACTCTCACCAATAGTGTTCCGTATAAAAAACGGAACCCTAAAAAGATAATATCATTTTTTATAAAACTAAAAACCATGTCTTCATAAAAGTTTTTTGCCATAAACTATATGAAAATCCTTAACCCAGACCGAAGTCTTCATATTTCAGAGCTTAAGATTTCAGTCTCTCCATATTTTACTGTTATATTTCGAAAAAGCTAAACGTGCAAAATATTGATGTAATAAAAAATAATAAAAGAAAATCGCAATTCATTTCAGGTTAAACGTCAAAGCAAACAATCTTGAAGTTTGAAAAATATTAATACCATTAACAGGGACTGGAGTACGCGGGTCTGTCACACCCGTTACATCAAAATACTAGCATTACAAAAAGGACAACAACATCGAAACCATGAAAAGTTCCATCTTTGAATAATCTCATATCAAACGCCGCAAAAGACATGGAAAACCCATGTTAAAGTAAGCCAACGTAGGTAAATTTTTCCGTCTACTGTCTCGTATTTTCATACCTTTACAAAAATATTTTATAAAATTTAATACAAAAATTTTTTATTCTCGTTAATGTGTTGAATAGAGATAACTAAAAAAAGTTCTGAAAACCGAAAAAGATGACAAAAAAAACCTTGTTGTAGAAAAATAAATCTGATTAGATTTTTTTTTATTTTGCTTCATGAAATTTAAAATTCAATTTTAAATTAGAATTTTGTTTTTTTTTCTATTAACCAAAATGCATGTTAAGGTTTGAAATTGGAATTTAGGGGTAGGTTTCCTATAAGAGAAAATTAACATTACAAATTTTTATTTTTAAAAATGGAAATTAAATTTAATTTAATTGGGGAAGGTGAATGAACATAATTTTATTATTATGGTTTATACAGGGTTATGGTGTTGGGTAATGGAAACTTTTTTTTGTTGGGATTTAATTGAGTTTAGAGGAAAAAAGAATTAAAAAGTAATTTATTTGGTTTTGATTGTTGAAGTTTGTGAAAAAAATGAAACGAGATGAATAAAAATATTTAGCCAAAGCAAGATTGAGAGGTGAATGGATAAAGCGACTGGACACAGCAAATTTTCTGGATTAGATGACATCGACGTGACAAAAGATAAGATTAAAACTATGACCATATTTAGTTTGACCAGTGTATAAATACTTTTATTTAAAATTTTTTAATGGAAAACCTAAAAAAGAATTTTACAAAAGAAATATCATAAATTAAATTAAATGACAAAAGTTTGAAAAAAATTTTTTATCTAATTTTTCTCGAAGATATTTCAAAATGCAATTTTACTATAAGAGTAAATTTTTTTCTGTGGTTCAAACTTATGTTATTCTTATTAAGAAAATTTGCAAAAGACTGAAGAAACAACTCATATATCAAAAAAGAGAAGAGGTACTTATATGTTCAAAAAAGAAAAACAAAATATTTTCTTACGAAGTTTATAAATTTTTCAAAGCAGCATTTAATTTAAATGTTTTTTTCCAGAACAATTTTCAATTTTGTTTGAGATGAAAAACACATTTAATAATTCAAAGACTTATATACTTTGGTACATACAAAGAAAATTTCAAAATGTTATCATTTTTGCACTAGTCTAAGAAGACGGATAAAGAAATTAAATTTTATTTTAATAGGTCAGAAAAACCCGTAATCAAAGAAATTTAATTATTGTCGTTAGAACATGCCAAGAAGAATGATAAATACTAAACGATTACAAGAAATTCAAAAAGTAATTACATAGTCTACGGGGTCAGAGACATATTGAAATTTTTGTTTGTGGTGTTTATTACGATTGCATCAACCTCTAGCTAGAACAGCCATATTAGATCATTAAGGTAAGCTTAATGTATTTTTTATATATTGTTTGGTGTTGTTTGACCCATTTTATAATTCAAAGAGATGATTTATTAAGTAGAAGATTTGAATTTACATCAGTTCTAGTTTTATACCTGTTAATTTATTAAAAATTAAGTAAATGATTTGTCTGATTTTTAGAAAAAATAATCAAATGGTTTTGCTTTATCAAACAAATTTAACATAGTGTTTCAATTGAGAATATGCATCGATAGAAAGATTTTCTGTGGTAATGAGCAGAAGCTCAAAACATAAGCACTTATAAGTTAAATTCATCTTATGATATTTGAAATCATTTAATCTGAAACGCACCAGATTATTCCAAATTGAACCCTCACTCCTAAAACTGAGCTTTAGTCCGGCACATTAGGTGAGGTGATACGGACCATCAAGTGAGATATAAGTACCAATCATTTAAGCCTAATTCGATTACTACTCCAATTGCCTTTAGTTCTTAGAAATAAAGATCCGTGGCAAACCAGGAAACAATGGTGGAACAAAGTATTTCTGCTGATTGGTAATCTATAGCACAGAAGACCCAATCCAAGGAAAAAGTTACTTGAATTCATAGTTTTCTAGCAGCTCATCAAGTACATATCAGACTAGGTGGAGTTTTTGTTTTCAATGCTAGTTTTTTAAAGGCTCTACATTTTTACTAATGCAATATCTCCTGTATCTGCTCTCCAATTTAACTTTATTTCTTCTTGACGTTAGATATTGTGCCGCTTGCTATTAGACTTTTTAACACTCACATCATATTGAAATTGCATATAGAATCGCTGTTCAGCTTAAAAAAGGCCAGAATAGCCTTTCATCGTATCTGAGTTAACAAACAAGAGGAAAAAGCCATAAGCCATAAAAATTTATTACTATTTTTAAAATAATGGTAAATAAAAGCACGTTTTTGGTCACGCAAATTGTAGCGAGATGCGTTTGCACAAACGATTCAGCGGTTGGTTCTTTCTTTTCAGACAATTCATGCGTCGAAATAAAGAGTAAGACGTACAATGAGTTATCATGGGTAGTTCAAAAGAAGCATAATAAGGAGAACCACCTGAAGTTTGATGTATAGAACATCGAAGAGCACGAGCATGATCTTCAGTGCGTCAGGTACGCACGTAGTCGTAAACAATTCCGTTCACTTGCTCGAACGCGTTCGCTTGTGGAGGGTATAGAGATGTTAAGGTATGGCAAACCACTTACCTTGAAAGGAAAGTTTCAAACAATTTGCAATACGTCGGGACTTATAGTTATAGGTAAGGATGGATTATATAAATGTTTAACCGTTGATCGAGCTTTTAAAATTTTAGAGATGTGAACTTTGAAAGTTTTACAGATGTCACATTGAGAAACATAAGATTTAATTAGCGTGACCATCTGGGGACAGAAGTAAAATCAACGAAAGTGATATAGGGTTCTTCAACTTCACCGTATGCA
This sequence comes from Diogma glabrata, assembly GCA_963693315.1. Taxonomy (NCBI): domain Eukaryota; kingdom Metazoa; phylum Arthropoda; class Insecta; order Diptera; family Cylindrotomidae; genus Diogma; species Diogma glabrata. The sequence goes on from OY856188.1 coordinate 269,527,879, forward strand.
GAGGTAGGCGGATCATTTACCTAATCACTCCAATGACTGGCACTTTCTTTGATGACACTCAGTGCCAGCATACGAAGCAGCTCATCCCCCATCATATTTTATATTGCTGGAGACATAAGATAGTGTCTTTATTTGATGGGGGCAGCGTCGCTCTTCAACATCAATTATTTATTCAAGCACACACGTTTGACAGAAATCCATTTTAGAAAAGGACAGAAGAAGCTGTATTGCATCCCTCAGCTGTTGTCTGTTCATCTTCGTAGGAAGAAAGATCTGTGGCAATTTATTCGATAGACCCTAAAAAAGATGCTGGTACCATGTGTAGTTTTGATTTTAGATGTGGGGAGAGTAAGAAGATGGGGACTTCGTAACATGTTCGTACTTGGATACTGAGAACGTTTGTAAAATTTAAATGACTTATATGTTATTTAAATTTATTTATTACATATTTAATTTTTATAAACTTAAGCACCAACATGTCATTACGAGGTTTGCTGAGGCAAATGTGAACTTTGTAATTTATTTTTAAATAAAATTTTAAGAGATAAGTCTTGTAACTGTAAACCAGAGTATGGTTGTGAGATTTAAAAAATTTGTTTAACCTTCGCGTGAACGGAAATTTTTAGCGACTGATATGAACAATATCTACCCCGGTAGATATTACATATATCATAATATTAACAAACGTAACTGTGTATTTATTTTACTTTTGTGTAAGCATACAATGTAAGCATATATTTAAAAATAAAGTTACTTGTTTTTCACATTGACCAGTAAAAATTTTCGTATAAGAAAAAAGGAAAAAAAATATCTACCCGGGTAGATATTGTTTTGTTACGTAATACCAACATACATAATATCAACAAACGTGTAATAATATCAAACGTGTATTAATATCATAATATCATTTTGCTTTTGTGTAAGCATACAATAAAAGCATATATTTAAAAATAAAGTTACTTGTTTTTCACATTGACCAGTAAAAATGTTCATATAAAACCCAAGGAAAAAATACTACCCGGGTAGATATTGTTTTCTTGCGTAAAAAAAACCATAAAAATCCAAAATAAGTGTTAAAAGGAAGTCCAAAATATTTTTTCTCAGATTTTGCGAAATCAATTTAAAAATTAGTCACATCGCTGAACAGGCATGATGATTGGTTAAAAACTCATAAAGTTATTCAATTACAAAAACCGTGATATCTACCCAGGTAGATACTGTTCACGGGATGGTTAATAAAAATTTGCAACTGGCTCAAAAATAAAGGGAAGAGCCACGTGACATGTAAAACAACGTCACAGCTTACAATTCAAAAGGTTCTACCATGTGTTATCACTCGGGCTATTTATTTAAAAAAAACATGGCTGAGATGCCACCCCCTAAAAATTTATTTCACAATTTTACACGGTACAGTTATACTAATAATTTTAAATACGAGCGTTTTTCCATGTTTTCTTTTCGCTGCATTTAGTTAAGTTCGGAATGGATCGAAAAATTTGATAAGTTTTTAATTAATAATATAATACTATTATTTTTTATGTACTATCTTTATTATGGTGTACCGAATTTGTTTTCATATTTCTCCTTTTTTATGGTCTTGTTTTACTTAAACACTTAATTTAATCGATTTATATAGGTGATCAGCCCATAGTTTTTCCAATTTATCAACTATATTAGTTTGCCAGCGGTTGATTGAAAACAGCTGCGTTGATGGTTGTTAATGCTTTGCTTAAAAACACTTCAACCATAAATGGGAGTCAAACTGAAGTCCATCGTGCTAACCACAAAGCTGCTCATTTTTCTTACTAAAACTAAATAAACTAATTTTTCTAGAATTGAACACTACTATGTTGTTATGAAGCTTTTGTCCCAGTAAAAATTGTAGAGTTTGTATTTTCCGGCCATTTTTTGGATCCCGGGATACGGAAATTGAAAAGAACTCAATCCCGGGATTCTGGCAAATATTTTAAATCTAAAATCTATTATAAAATAAACATTTCATTTGATTTTTATTTGTAGAAATTTCATTAAAATTTTAACAGCTTTGTGAGATAGATAGATAGATAGATAGATAGAGCGTCACAGGATCAAGAAATATGCAACCGGCTGGATTATTGGCAACTACAGTTTTGTTTTGTTTCAGCAAATTTTTGTAACAATTTGCTATTTACTTTTTAATTTACTTTATATTTTCTCTATTCTATCATAAAATATTGGCCTATGTCATATTTTGTCAGTGATAGGATTTTTTGTTTAGTTATCCATTCTTTAACCAAAAATATAAAAAAACAAAAAAAGAAAGATTTACGTCGATCAACATCTTTGAACGTATTTTGTTGTGGGACCTTGGTCTTAAAAGGTTTTTATGTGTTATTGTGACACATATTGTAATTCCTACTACACAACACATTTTATTAAAAAAAAAAAAAAAAAAAAATAATGTGCATCAAAATCCTTTGAAAACTTAAAATATGATCACAAACCCAACAAACATCATGTGCATGGTGCACGAGTTGGTGCACAATTCATACACATTTTATTTTGACTAATTTTGTACTTTTTTGGAAATATTCTAGTCTATATTTAAAATTTAGTTGAAGTATAAATGTATTTGACTACTAACGACATACAAATTTATTTTAATTTAACATTTTTAAATCATGTAAACACGTATACAAATGTGCATAGAACTTTAAATAAAATGTTTTATGCACATTTTGTATACATGTATACATGTTTACTAAAAACAAATGTTCACCGTGTAATTTTATATCTGTGCATTTGTTTATAAAATTCGTATGAAACATGTTTACGAAATGACCTTTATACATGTAGACGAAATGCGCATATACTTGTGTACGAAATATATAAATTTCAGTTGGCTAAAACTCACAAGAGTTTTATCCATTTCAGATATACATAGTTTACAAAATTATATACTTTAATTATCGCTTCTCGGCTTAAAGTCTATGATAACAGCGGCCGTGACTACACATATGACTACACATCGGTTAGTATAAGATTATGATATTTCTATTAACGAATTTAAACATGTTATGCATATGTGGTACATTTGTGTTTAAAATGAACCTGAAAATTTCCTGAACGAAATACGATTTTTCTGTAAATCCGATGATGCACATGCCGTCAACATGTGTCTGAAAAATGTATACATTGCTGCAAAGCTGTGAATGAACATATTCTGAATATTTTAGTGCACATTTGATGCAAATGAGTCCGAAATGTCTGTGCATATATGTTCTAATGCGTTTTACGACATGTGCATGGTATGGTGCACATCATGTGCATGACATGTGTTACCAATTTGTAAACAATTTTGTGCACAGACATATTGTGTCATGCACTATTAGTGCACATTTCATGCATTTTTTCCAAAATTGTTTTGCGGGATACACTTATATAAGTGGTTTCTAACCTTTTTACAGTTGTAGTCCCCCTAAAAGTATAAAATATTCTCGCAGTTATTACATGCCCTATAATAATCTAATAACGTTTAATTTTAAAATAATAACCTAGACATATTCTGATGACAATAAGTAATTGATAATATAAGATAAGTCAGAAGCAAAATCTAAATCGAATATTCGCAAACAAAGGGTTTCAAAATTGAGCCTTCATGTAATATAGATTTGCAAATGTGTTTTGATCCACTTTTCCAAATGCTATATTTATGGCCGTGTCCAAGCCACTACTTTGACCTCAGTGGAGGAAGACAATAATGCCGTTGTAAACTCTACCCTGCCTGTCTTTGATGTCATAGTTTGCTTGTTTGGAATTTTCTTCGAGTTCTAAACTCTATGACGATTATTGTAAAGAAAACTTTTTTATTATTGTTTTGAGAGCAGTGACGAACGTAAAACAATTGCAGGTTTTTTCAAAAATAACTTTAGGATATTCTTGAGTCTGTGCGAGATTGCTAAACTTTGGGTACCAAGTTCCCATCCATGCTATCATTGTCATGTTTTTGGCACAGCTTCGTACTACGTGCTTGGGAGATCAGAATACTTAATTATTTTTTTTAGCGTTTTAAGCCATATTTTCTCGATGATCATCCTCGGTTCAATTTTGTAGCTTTTCGTATTGAGGCTTTATCAACACAATTTAACGACACCCAACTGTTTTATTTACATGTGTTTATACCTCCTATAGCTTTCTTGGACCTCACAAAGTGTAGTAAAGTACTCAGTAACGATGTTGATTTGCAGACTTCCATGCTAATGGATTAGCTCTTCCCTTACCTTCCGCAACTAACAGCGTGTGCGGCTCACATTTGATTTTTGACCGACAACAAATAACAAAAACTTGTGCATTAACCTATACTAAAAATAGTTTATAAGAAATATCTACTTTTGAGGGTAAAATGTACAGTGAGTCCTTTTGATAATACGAATAATATAATTGTTTTCAAATATTGGTTTTATTTCACTTCTGAAATTGCGCTCCATTTGCTGCCAAATTTTTCATAAGCTGCTAAAGCTAACCCAATCTAGTAACCCATACTTATTTGACTAAATTAGTCTTTTTTTGAAATAAGAAATAAATGTATGCTTTTAACAATATCTGAAAATTATATTTATTAATTTAAATAAAAATTAGGCGGTCTTGTGAATTAAAATTGCCCGATCTTGTCTTTTGGATGCCTATCGGAAACTCAAAAACTAGTTTGAATTCTTGATGAAATTGATAGAAAGTCAGTCTTCTGCTGAAGAATACTTTGAAATTAGGATCCCAAAAATATATCGACATATCAATATTTTTGGTTTTTGTAAAAATATCGATATTTATAAACGATTTTATTTTACTTGATACATCGATATTAAATTTGAAGTTACTTAAACTATTTTTATGCATTTATATTATATTTTTGTTTACATATTCAATATATCCAAATTATTAATTATTTGTACTTATGAATTAAGCAACGATATTAAGCTTTTGTCGCTTATTTATTATGAAATATGTTGCAACCTTTCCTTCATTGCTAAAACAAAATAATGGTAGTGTTTAGTCGAGAAATATGATCAAAAATATCGGGATATTTTATATCAAACATTTTTCGTTCTATTTTTTGCTGTGAGTTCAACATTATATATAGTTTTAAATTTTAATAGAATATAAAATAATTAAACGACAGTTCAATTTTATTTAATTCTATAATTAAACTATACGGGAAATCCAGGGAAAAAAAATCCCGGGAATCGGGATTAATTAAACAAGCTAATTTCCCGGGAGTTCCCGCCCGGGATATCACGGTATACAAACTCGTAAGTCACAGTAAAAATATGTTGTTCATTCATAATTTTTTTGTTATATGCAAAATTGTTAGTGAAAATTTGTATTAATATTTGATTTATGATTCTTAAGCAACAATCGTCCGGACTAGAGGCGCACCATTCATATTCATCTCTGGTTATACCATTGGTTTCATTATTTTTGTGCAACAATCACCCAGACCAAAGGGGCAACATTATTAGTGTTATGGTAGGAATTAGATCTAATCTTTAGTTTGAATGATCGGCAGAATCAACATGGGGTAGATGCAATCATGGAGTGATTGAAACCTTTATTTAATATTTTTTAATGTAATACTCGTAGCTATAGTTATAGTTATAGTTCGTAGTCATTGTTTCTTCCGTTGGGGTCGTCAAAATGAACCGTTGGGGTCGTTCAGAGTGTTGTTGTTTTAACTTAACTAACTGGTTTAGGCTGTTAGGCCCACATCAACAAATATAATAACTTATGAGCTGCCCTACAGCAATACTTTACATCTAAATCGGCTCTGTAATTCTAATCCAGTAAATCCATATTGGATTTGACTGGATTGGAACCGTCGACCCTATAACGATATATTGGCTAGTGTTTTAGCACACTCGGCTATACATCGCCTAAAGTGTTCTTAAATATTATTTTTTTTTATATCAGAGTTGTGCATTTTCATGTAAATAATAATTCTTAACATTTTTATGTAAAGAATTAGTAAAGAACAATTTTTTACGTAAAGAAAGTAAAAAATGATTAAAAAATGTAAAGAATTTTACTTTCAAGTGATTTTTACAACTGCTTTATGAAGACAGAACCTGTGCCCAATTCCAACAATGGGAATACAAATTTTGAATTGAAAAGAATTACAAATTTCAGTCTCTATAAAATATTTTCCCGCTTTAATCATAGAAATAGCAACGATTGGCAATCATAAATTATGTATTAAAATTTAAAACTTTTTACAATAAAATTAACAATTTTACTACAATAACATAAATTTATTGAATACGAAACACATAACAAGCTTGATTTACAATAATTATTTTCAGTATACAATATACAAATTATCAAAGACAGGCTTCACCTGTCAATTGATAAAATGAAGAATGTCCGAACCCAAGTTTTCAACCATTCAACTTAAGAATTTAGATTAAAGAAAATGTTTTTTGTGATGTCACATGTATAAGCTATCTTTGTATTCAAAAACGAATGTTATTTTTAAAATTTTAGTTGTACAAACAAATGATTGATTTCACAAATTCGATATTTCTGGTATCGTGAAATTGTTTATTTATATTTTAACAAGTTTGAGATTAAATTTAAAATTTATTTTTAGGATCGACTCAAACCAAAACTAACCTAACCTAAACTAAATAAATTTTAAATTTAATCTCAAATTTGTTAAAATATAAATAAACAATATCACGATACCAGAAATATCGAATTAGTGAAATCAATCATTTGTTTGTACAACTAAAATTTTAAAAATAACATTTGTTTTTGAATACAAAGATAGCTTGTATATGTGACATCTTAACAAATATTTTCTTTAATCTAAATTTTAAGGTTGAATGGTTGAAAACTTGGGTTCGGACATTCTACATTTTATTAATTGACAGGTAAAGCCTGTCTTTGATAATTTGTATACTGAAAATAATTGCTATTGTAAATCAAGCTTGATTTATGTGTCGTATTCAACAAATTGATGTTATTGTAGTTAAATTGTTAATTTTATTGTAATAAGTTTTAAATTTTAATACAAAATTTATGATTTCCAATCCATGCTTTTTCTATGATTAAAGCGGGAAAATATTTTATAGAGACTGAAATTCGCAATTCTTTTCAATTCAAAATTTGTATTACCATTGTTGGAATTGGGCACAGATTTTGTCTTAGTTCTTAAAGGAGCTATAAAAATCAGTATTCAAATGATAAACATAACTAAAGACTGACTTAAAAACTATGATTATTTAGGAGTTTGAGTTTCATTTTAAATTATAAATTAATCTAGTGAGATAATTGGCACATCTTTTTAGTTTTTTTTTAGCATTATTTACATGCTTTACAATGATTTTTGGGCATATATAGAATTACGTAAATTACTTGTTGTGAAAAATTTGCACAACACTGTTTTATATTATTTTGTTTGAAACTAGAAGAAATTGTAGAGAAAATCAAAATCTGAAAAAAAAAATCAAAATTTTGGACATGCTTGAAAAAAACTTGCAGATGTTTGGAATACTATGGTGATTGACGACTATCCTGTAATTGCTCTTACTATGTTCATGAGATTTAAAATTTATTACAGATTGTCAAATTTTGTAACACAAAGTGTTTGCTTCACTGCGAAGTGCTTTTTTAAAGTACTTCCGGATCGTTTTCTCCCGCCCTCAATTAAAATTACGCCAACCTCGAATGACCTTTTAATCAGTGAAAATGAAGATTTTCTTTAAATTTGAGTCTACTCTAGCACTTTAAATAGAGACTTATAATGTAAAAGTGTTTCTCAATTTCCATACTCTATCCAAGTTACAACTTAAAAGTAGAGTTTGTCTAAAAAAATAATTTTCACATTTTATATCAATCAATTTAAAAAAAAAACAATCTTAAATTCTGGAGTGCTGAGAAGAAATGTGAGATTCTGATTTTTCGATACAGCATACGAATATTTAATCCTCAAATTTACTTTAATTTCTTAATGTGTCGATGTCTGACAACAATTTTAGTCTTTTCCAAAATATTTCTCTCCAAGCTTCTTGTACCAATCACAAGATTACATACCGTAATCTGGTAAGAGAGAAATCAAAATTTTTCAATCAACCCATATATAAAAGTTATGGATAAATCAATTGTTGCAATTACCGCCTTGAATGTTGGTCTTTTCAAATAAAAGAAATACAATACCAAGGCATTATTTTCCATTTTTTATTATCACTCTCGGGAAATTCCAAAATTTAGAAATTGAAAACAACCAAATCAATAATTTGCTAACTGCCAAAGGATATTTATATAGGATTTTTTGCCTGATTGTTATATTCAATCCAAATAATGATTAATCTTTTTATTATAAATTGCTACTGTTCAAAAATAAATTGTTTTATACACAAGAAGAAAAAAATTGAGCAGAAACAGTAAAATAACGTCAAAAAAATGACTTATTAATTTTAAATTTATAAAGATTTTTTTCTACATGTACAACTCATGTTTGCTGTTTTTCATTAGAATTGTTCATTAGTTGGTGTTAGTACGTCACAGACCACGGTACGAAAGTACGCTCCAATACTGTAGAAAATAGATTTAACTATCATTTTTAAAGAAAAGGAAGGTTGTCTTAAGGGACTAACAGATGTTTAAAATATAATCCAAATTAAGCAATTCGTATTAGAATTATTTTAAGTAGCAAAAAGCTTTACAGCAGTATAATTTGACAAAAAATAGATGTACTTTTGAAACTACGTTAAAATTTCAAGGAAACCTGGAACACAAAAATCTGTTCTTCAAATGAAGTTATAAGAAAATTTTCAGTAAACAATAAGAAAATCAACAAAGTATTTTTCCAAATAACTACCAAGCTACTGTAAAAAAATATCCATTAATATCTTAATTAATAAAATTTAATCTTTCTAGTCACTGAACGACTTTTAGTGAGAAAGATTATTCGTATATCATAAAATAATGCTTTTCGTTTTAAATCGAGTGTAAATTTGATTAATATCCGTAAACAGGAAAATTAATTTTTAATCAATTTCAATTTTCAATCAATTCAATTTCAAGTAAAATAATAAATTTAACGAAAAATAATTTTTACAATTTATTTTTTATAACTTCACTTTGTTATTTTAACAAAATAGCACAACTTCTAGAATAAAAAACTGCAAATAATCTCAAAACCCACACTTTCACTTTTATCTTTTCGTTAATCAAAAAAGCGAATAAACTGTAAAATTAATTTTTTAATTTCCAATGCAATTATTACAATTTTTTTTTTAAATTAAAATAACAAGCGCGCAAAATTACAAGAAAAACTAACAAAATTTATGTTTTCAGCTCGGCCGACACGAATCGACTAAATATAAAAAGAAAATTGAAATCTATGAAAATTTTTGGTATAAGTTATTATACCATTTATTATAAAAATGGGAAAAACAAGATATTTTGTATGCGTGAAAAAGGGGAAAGTTGTACTGTAATTTATATATTTTGTTTGAGTATCGGTATCGGTGGCTCTTGTTTACAAAAATTGTTTGTGATAAAGGATAATTCTGGTGAAAATTTGAAGGGCATATTTTTTGATTCAAAGAATTGTAGTGAGTGATGAAAATTTATATAAAAAAATTTGGGGTGGGAATAATGAATTGTGAGGCTCAGTATTGTGTGAAAAAGTATCACACATATAAATAGTAGAAACGAAAATTTGTTTTGCAGTTAAGTTATTTAAGATTTATATTCTGATATTTTTTGATATATGCATTTGTTTTGATAAAATATTTTTGGTGTTTTTTTTTTTTTTTACACATATTTCTCATATTATTTATTATATTTAAGACGTTTGAGCTACATATTTAACAGTACATTATATACTAGCGCTGAGAAATGAGCTATTATTGACTGAGAAGTAGGATGTCCTGAGGCGCGTAGCGATAAATTACTTCTTACACGAATTGAGTAAATAATGTTGATTTCTCAGTCTATGAAAATAAGAATAAGACATTGGGGCGAGTTCATTTAGAACGGTCATCTGAATTCCGCTGGGGTTGAGTTCGTTAGATAGTTGACAAATTCATCATCGTCGGTGACTTTACTGTTTTGAAAATGTTTGTTTGGTTTGGTGTTTTGTTTGAAAGTGAGTGTGTAGTACACTCGTTGATCCAATCCCATATTTTATTACCTTAATGCAAATTTGAAGTATACACCGATGTCACTTTCTTCTCTTAAACTCTTTTCTAATTATTTGAAAATACAATTTGATCTGTATACAATACCTTTGCACTTTTACTGTTCTATATAACTGTCTGGTTTGTGATTTGGTTGATAAATGTTACCATCAACAATGTTCAAATGAAATCAAGAGGATCATAATCTTTTTACCCATTTTATTTAACGATTGATTAGTAAGAACAGTAAAATGTTTACAGGCAAAATTTTCATTTTGACTGATCCAGAGAGACTTGATCGTGACGGTATCAATATAAAATCACAAAGTTTATAAAAAAATTTTATGAACACCTCAGCAAAAAATGCTGAGTTCTGAAAATTTCCTTAATTGATTTTCATATGAAAATATTTTGTTGCAATTCCTACCCTACCTGCCGCTTCCAGCTGTATATAGATTGGAAGTTGCCATTAAAAATTTAAAAAATGGCAAATCACCAGGTATTGATGGATCCGCGGAGAACTATTCAAAAATGGAGGAACTCTTGTCTCGGGTATATACGATCTGGTTCTTGCGATCTGGGACGAAGAAGAACTACCTGCTGAATGGAAAACAGCTCTCAGTGCTCCGCTCTTAAGAAAGCTGACCGCCTGAAGTACCAACTATTGAGGCATCATTTGACTTGCTCGACTCATCCCGTTCGCCGAATCTATCATCGGTGACTATCTGTGTGGTTTTCATCCCAACCGTACTGACCCTCCAAGGGAAGCTACATTGTTCGTGGAAAAATTTGCATTTTAAACCCAGAACTATCGCAAAACTCACCCCAAGGCTCACTTTATTTTTAATCTAATCAACAAACTGTTGTAAATAATCAGTAATCCGATAAACAGTTTTGCAGATAATTGCACTTCCGAAGTCATTCGCCCTCTATCTTCAAAGGGTATATGCACGAAGAATAAATCCTGCCCGGAAAGACGCTACCACAAATGTAAACGAGAACTTAGAAAGAGTCGCCGATTGGTATGACAAAAATTTGGTCAATTTTAATTCCACCAAAACACAACTTTCAAATCAAAGACTGATTTCCCCAATGATATTTCAATTAGTATGTGTACTGAAAAAAGCCAGTCAACTGCGAATAAAATTTGCTCGCTGAGGGTTCCGTGAAAGTAGAAGAACAAAGGCACAGAAACAATTTAAATAAAGTTGTATTGTAGACATTTTATATTGCTAGACCATAGGCACACAAAAATGATTTTTTACTTGTAAATTTCAATAGCCAAATCAATTGAAAATTGATCAAAATTATACACAAAATGTTACATCCTCGTTAAATATTAGCAACAGTTTAGGATTACTAAAAAGAGTTTCAATTACACTAACTTGTAAAGGGTATAAATTAGAAAATATACATTATTAATTCAAAGAACAATTCAATAAAAATTTTCAATAATTCAAAAACTGTATGCTCCATAAAATTCTAAAAAATTAACAGTGTTTCTTAAATTAAGTGTCAATAATCTTTCATATGAAACCCAACACTTTAGGATTAAAATCAATTATTTCACCCATCCCCAATCTCATCCCCTCAAAAAACAGAACAATATTTATGTGACACTTCGCTATAATTTTCGTTCAGGGTTTATCAAATTTCCTGATGAGAAATAATTTAATTGTTTTTTTTTAAGTCAGAGTTTTGAAGGATAGTTGGATGGATAGTTGAAGTTGGGGTTTGGCAGTTGAAACTGGTGAGTTGGTGTAATTCTGGAGTGCACAAAGAAAATTATTAAATGTTGTGAGAAAAAACTTACAGAAGACATTGTTCGATCAATTTAAAGAAAAAATATGGAGGGGCTGAAATCTCACAGCTCTGAGATATCAAGACTTCGGTCTGGGTTAAGGATTTGTATATAGTTTTCGGCAAAATACTTTTATGAGGACATGGTTTTTAGTTTTTGGCAGCGATGTATATCAAACATAACTCTTTGTTAAAGTACAAGTATTTTTTATCTCTGTTTAAAAAGTTATTACAAAACTAACACGAAACATCAATAAGTTGCCTGAAAATTATAATCAAAATTCCAAAAATATTGTTAAATTAAATAAAATCAAACTTTTTCAAAATTCCAAAAATATTCGAAAAATTAGAATAAAATCAAATATTTAAATATTTTCTAAATTCCAATAATATTTCAAAAATTCCTAAAAATTCAAACTTTTTCCAAAATTCTAAAAATATTGCAAAAATTATTACAAAATCAAAAATTTAAAATTTTTTTCAAAATTCCAAAAATTATAATAAAATCAAAAATTTAAAATTTTTCAAAGTTCTAAAAATATTCCGAAAATTCTTACAAAATCAAAAATTAAAACTTTTGCCGAAATTCTAAAAATATTGCAAAAATTATTACAAAATCAAAAATACAAATTTTTTCAAAATTCCAAAAATATTTAAAAAACTATAACAAATTCCAAAATTTCCATGTCCAATTTCATTTTAAATTACATTTACGTCATAAAAACAGCTACATTTTTTTTCCCAAAAAATTGGCTAAAAAATTAAATGAAATCATTTTTTGACACACTTGACATTATTTTTTGACAAACTTATAATGCCATAATTCTCAATAATAATAATAAAATATCATGTCATACGAACTATTAATTTTATTTTTTCTAAGAAAATAGGGTAAAAAATAAATAAAAACCTTTCTTTTGACACACTTGACAACATTTTTTTGACAAACTTATAATGCAATAATCTAGATTTTGGTCTCACATACTAATCCCGACCATCAAGATTTCTCAAAATTCAATGTTCCTACTCGTAATCACTTAAAATGAACGTTTTTTAAGCAAAAAATATGCAAATTTCCTTGTTTTGACACACTTGACGATTTTTTTGACACACTTCCGGTACAGTTATCAAACACATCGTCCTTTCGGCTCTTTCCATTGAGTAAACCTAGTTTTAGAGAAAAAAAATTTTGAAATCCGTCCAGCGGTTTTCTAGATTTCGTCGGTTGTGACGGCCGGCCGGTCGACAGACAGACACACATTTTTTTTTTTTTGCTTTTTTAGAATCAGTAGGTCCTAAAACGTCGAGAAATGCCAAAAAAGTGGGGGTAAGAATTTCACTTTGAGCTCATGAATGTAATACTTAGGTCTTTCAGACCGAAGTAATATGTGTCTATGAAAAGTATGTTAAATAAATAAGCTAAATAAAATAGTTGTACAATAAATTTAATGTGATGAAAGTATAATTAAGTCCTATCAGACAACTGATGGGCTTCCAAAGGGTGTAAATGCGCAATATATAACTCAACATGCTTCATAGCCTCTGTACATCAATTCCTACATTCACCTTCACGCGGTGGATCCCTTTACGCTGAGCAACCTAGAGGAAGATTGGGTTCTAACCTTAGTGGGAATCTATGTCAGCAATCATACAAATGAGGGGGGGCTGTCTTTGGGTAGTACCTAACCGCAACGTATAGAGAGGGCCGGAGACAGGTAGACGTTATCAAGATAGGATAGCGGCTCAGCATGGTGGCGGAAGATTTCAACAGTGAAACAACGGCAGCATGCACAGTCCTAGTTAGATGTACTACTATCACTCACCAACCCGCAGTAGCAAGCGTGGTGTTTTAAAGCTAAATACTTCCTTAAAAAATAAGAACATTACAACCCATCAAAAAAGGCCCTCAGTCGCTTGTTGATCCCTGACTCCGGCAACGGTCAGACCAGACGACAAGCAGAGGGTTTTAAGAGTCCCTGGATTACAATAAGTTGTCACACTGGACTATATATTGCCACATAGAATGCTAGGACGTTATAATCGAAACAAAAACTGCTTGAAATGGAATTGGAACTAGAAAAAATCAAATGGGACATTGTCGAATTGAGTGAAGTAAGACGACGTGGAAAAGAATCCTTGAAACTGAAATCAGGAAACACTTTGTTTTATCGGGGCTGTGACAGCCGAATTTTGATGTATGTTGTAGGACTGCTCATCAGAAAAACGGTGCTCGAGCCAAATAACTCATATGAACATCGTCCCAGATAGAGTAATTTACGTGTGCCTCAAGATAAATGCTATGTTCAGCTTAAAAGTCATCCAAGCATCCGCACCTATCACAGCTCACGACGACGAAGAAATCGAAACCTTTTACGAAGATGTCTCCAAAGCCTTCGAGGAAAATCGAGCACAATACCAGTTTTTGGTCGACGATTTCAATGCCAAATTCAATACAAAAGGGAAGATGTTGCAGAAACTTCAATTGGATCTTATGGTTACGATCAAGGGAACGAGCGAGGAGATAGTTTGCTGAATTTTCTCCAACAACATAACATCTTTGAAATGAACTCGTTTTTTCCCTGGTAAGCCCCAAAGAAAATGGACTTGGATCAGTGCAGATGGCATAACGAAAAACGAAATTGATTACATCATATCGAACCACAAGTCAATCGTCAAGAATGTCACTGTGCTTAACAGATTCAAATCCGGCAGTGACCATCGAATGGTGCACGAAAAATTTCGTTTTTAACACAAGAACAGAAAGAGAAAGGATGGCCAGGAAGAAAGTAGTTCTGGACATTGATCGCCTGAAAGAACAAAGTGTGAAATTCAAAGAATAGATGGACGATCGATCGACGAAATGAATGGCGTGGATACACAAACTATCGCAATCGATGGGCTCAACAAGAAATTAGAAGACTCAATGAAGAGCTTCCTGGAACCCAAAAGCCGATCTGCACGTACTCCGTGTTTAAACTCAGTAAAGAAACATTAGACTTGATAGCGGACAGGCTGAAAATGCTGAAAGGTGGTAAGCGGGACACTGCGGAATACCGTCACATAACGGAAGACATCAACAAAAGAATGAAGAACGATCTGCGAAAGTTCAATACAATTTTGGCTACCAAAGGTATTGAAGCAAACGGTACGATGAAGGTCTTACGAGCAAAACTGATGAACGGGAACAAACAGATTTTTAAATTGAGAGATAAGGCTGGAGTGATGCAGATGGGATCAGAACCAGATATTAGATATCGTACGAGAGTTCTATGCGGATCTATACAAGTCGATTTGATCCAAACCACCTACAGAAGCACCGCAATCAGGACCGGTGATAATGAATGTCGGATTTGAAAAACTACCGGACATAATGACCGATGAACTATAGGATTTGGTAGACGATAAGACGAGACGGAAAACAATAGAGCTCCAGGCAATGATGACATCTCGATGAAGGTGATAACGAAACGGATCACAAAGAAGCTAGACTTCTATCAGCCAATTGAACAAGCCAGTTTTCGAACTGGTTTCAGCACGAACGATCATTTGCAGGTGTTCAGGAGTCTAATCGAGAAGTGCAACGAATACAAAATCCCTCTTGTGCTGTGTCTCATAGACTTCGAGAAAGCGTTCGCTCAGTTGAATTGTGGTGAGTTCTAGACTCCTTAGACAAATGTCGAATTAATTCGAGATATACGTCCACGATCAAATACATCTACGAACATGCAACGTTGTGTGGGAAACTTTCACCGAAACTGTTAAGGTCGGGTTTGGAAACTGTCTTCAAAAAACTTGATTGGAGTGAATTGGAAATCATCGCGAATAGAAAATTTCTAAACCACCTTCGTTTCGCCGATGACATTGTCCTGATAGCAACAACTATGGAACAGATTGAAACGATGCTGTTGCAGTTCAACAAGGAATCTCAAAAAATTGGCTTGAGGATGAACATGTCGAAAACGAAAATCATGACGAACATCGATGGCCAGAGCTATCAAAATTGGAGATGAGGAAATCGAAATCGTAAGCTCGTACAAGTACCTTGGCCATAACATGAAGCTCGGTCTTGACAATCAAACGGCTGAAATCAGAAGAAGGATCGGACTCGTTGGGGCAGCTTTCGGCAAACTACGGTATATTTTCAATAGCAACATGAACAACAGTCTGAAAAGAAAGGTGTTCGATATGTGTGTGCTGCCAGTACTGACATACGGAGCCGAAACTCTCACGATAACAAAGACATCAGCGAACAAGTTGAGAGCGGCACAAAGGGCTATGGAAAGAGCAATGCTAAGAATCTGTACTGGAAGGAAAATCTTCAATATCAATCTTCCTTCCATTCGTCACATTTTCCTATTCTTTTAATTGGATTACTTTTCAAAATCATAAAAACCTTTTTTCTATTTCAAGCTACGAAAATGTCATTTTAATATCTCAGCTAGCACAGATTTCGATTTGTAACATAAATATGTTACAATTCAGATGTAATTCAGTTTTTTAAAACAAATTTAGTCACGTATGGGCTATATTACAGTTTTGACTTAGCGATTGGCAACAAATCATTCGGCTCAGTTACAATACTGTTTTAATTTTGTTACAGAAAAATACACTTGTTGTTAAAATGTTCCATGAAAGTTACACAAAAAAAAGTTATTATTAAATTAAATTAACGTCAATAAAACATTTCGTTTTGTAGGAAGTCTAAAGAATGGTATTTTATTGTAGTTGCCACAAATCCAGTAACGAGCTAGAAACATTGATGTGACTAACAAATTTTCCTTAAGTTACTGTTACAAGGACGCTGCAGTGAGGTTTTTATTTAGTTGCAATGACAGAAAAAACAAGGTTCGAGCATTGTATTTGAAAAAATTTAGTTAGTTACAAGGACGCTGCAATTAGGTGGTTATACAGTTGTAATGACAGAAGAAGAAAGCGGGTCGAGCGCAATATTTTAGACAGCCAATTAGTTACAAGAACGCTGCAATGAGGTTTTTATTCAGTTTCAAAAACTGTGGAAGAAATCTGTCTTGATGTTCTATGTTCGCCATATTTTTCGATGTTTTATGTATTTCCTACACCATGCGGTTTTATTTGAGAAAATTCGAATGTGATTTTCTATACTATTATTTATTTCCTATAACATTTTATGGTGCAATACGACACTAGGAGCATTGAAAACTGTATTTAGATATATAGATGGGAGTTTTATGGTGATAATGAAAATTCGAAAATTTTCTAATTTCCTGCTTTTTTCCAAATTTTCATTTTTTGGGGGGCGCGTTAATTTTCCAGAGGTAAAACACCCACACTCATCGACAAAATGGCATCCGTTATAACATTTTGATCTAAAAATCATGAAATTTTTCAATTTCAAAGTACATATTGAGTAGTGTCTGATTTTTAAAACTTATAAATTATTTCAATAAAAATCATGTAAAGAATAAATTGTTAAAAACATTTTTAAAACATTACAATATGCAACTGAAATAAAAAAAAATTCGTTGTTACATCTTGTTGCGTGCAACTTCAGTTTGTTACATCAACACATTTTAAACATAGCTATAACCCATTTGTCGCCTTATTGCGATCAAATTTGTTACAAAATATACCGTAAATTCTGCTTTTTCTGACGCAATACAGTTGTGTTACATATCTAATCTTGCAACTATTTTATTTGTTACATTAGCTCTATTGCTACAAATTTGTGCTAGCTGGGATATAGTAAAACCTATGTGAAAGGGAAACTTTTTCTAAGTAGTGACTGAAAATGTTTTCAGTCCCTAGGACTGAAAGTAAATAAGTTTCGGTGGTCGCCTACAGGTGGTGGTTATTTAAAGGATTGAAAACTTGATTGAATATTTGAGATTGAATTTGATTTACTGTTTCTGTTGTTGTTTCGGTTGCTGTGTTTATTTCTGTCAATATCGCAGTATTTTAAAGGGATTGAATATTTTGATCGAATCGAATCGAAACTAATCATTATATCAATTGTGTGTAATTAATTAATTAAACTAATAATAAGTGTTTTTTTTCTATATCGGAGAAATCGGAGCGACAAAATAAAATTTGTATCAGATATATCGTATAATTTTTTCCTCCGATAATTAACTGTCAGATATAAAATATATTCTCTGAGTTCTTTCCGCCAAAAAAAATATATTAAATAAAAAACTAAATTTTTTTAAAACATTTATTTTTATTTGTTTTTAATTGAAACTTTACCTACAATTTTTTAAATTTATACTTTAAACGATGACTTCCAGTCGGTAAAAAAATATCTGTAATATCTGTAAAAGTTTTTAGAAAAAATATATGAACTATTTTCATTATTCATATTGTCAAATTCATCTACTAAAAACTTGCAAAACGACATATCTTAATTTGACTGTGTAAAAAATAAACAAGATTGTATTTATATATAGCATTTTCGCCAGTGTAAAATAATGTTATTATTGTGTTCGCCTGTTATTATTCCATCTGTAGGCGAACACAATAATAACATTATTTTACACTGGTAAAAATGCTTATTTATGTTTATTTTTTACACAGTCAAATTTAGACATGTCGTTTTGTAAGTTTTTAGTAAATGAATTTGTAAATATTATCATTTATATTTACGAGCGTAGAAAAAATAGCGTTTTCTACGCGTAGTAAAAACGTTTTTGCGTTCCTGAGCTTATTCCACTCGACGCTATCGCGTCTCGTGGACGCAAAAGTTCAGTCTCGCAAAAAGAGACGTTTTCACCACTTGTATAAAAATCTACTATTTTTCACGACTGTAATAGAAAATAATGTTTTCTATCTATCACTTTAAAACAGAAAGTTGGCTTTTGCTGTTTAGCGAGCATTTTCTAATTTTTTCAGCTCATGGACGGAAAGTAAACACACAAGTAAAACCAAAGACATAATATTAAAATTTATTAATTTCTTCTCACCAAAACACTTTTAATTTTTTGGCTATATAACCCAAGGGCTTCCTTTTTAAAAAAAAAGGCATAAATCTTTTATATTTACTAATATCCAAATTTTCTTTAACGATGAATGTTGAGTTTAATATTGAATAATTTAACCACATTGTGGAAGACTTTTTTCTTTCAAAAACACATCTTCAGAATAAAAATTTCCTGTTTTTTTGTTCTTACACCAACTGATAAATGATAAAGCTTTTTCATACCGGACTTTAGATTTTTCAGGCAACAGATCTAAAGTTAAATTGTTGGCTGCTTCTTTTATATGAGGGAAAGTGCTAATTATATCACTTTCTTCACTACATGCTCATTTTAAATTATTTTCATATAAAAATAATGTATGTGAAATTAGCCCGTTTTTCATCCCGTAAAAATGCGGGATCACTAGAGCTCACTAAAAATTGATATCATGACACTTTCAACTGTCAGCCCAAAAATAAAACTCTCAGCTCAGGAAAATAACTATCGCGACAGTTTGTGTGAAATTAACTTAGGAAGTTAACTATTAATTAATGAAGGTTTAATTGACATATCGAGATTTTTGCAAATTTTTTACCTTTGTTAAGTTAGCCCGTAATTCTATCCCGTAAAACAAGGAAAGTTTCATATGGTAATAATATTAGAAAACTTTATGCTATCATGATAGTTTATTTGAGTTTTATTACGAAACAATGCTATTTTACTTATTCATTAATTAAATTCAATTTTAAGTTAAAACTAATTTTTATTCAAATAACCTATTTTAAAATGATTCCTCTAAAAATCTGCAACAAAACAATAACATCAACTACTTCAATTAATTTTGTTTTTACTATATGCTACTCTCAGCCCGTTTTTTTCTGTTACGACAGTCGACAGTGAAGTTAGGCCGTAATTTTATCCATTGAAACAAGGAGAGTTTTATGTGGTAATAATTTTAGAAAATTTTATGCTATCATTATAGTGTATTTGGGTTTTATTGGGTAACAATGCTATTTACTTATTTATTAATTAATTTCAATTGTCAGTGAAGTTAGCCCAGAATTCTATCACCGTAATAGAATCCCTGTGATAATTGCACAAAATGGGTAAAGGATCAAGAATATAAAATTTGATTTTTCCATTATCCGATTTCTGCGGAAAGCGGTTAAATCTAGATTATTTCTCAAAACTTTGTAGTAAATTGTCATTTTTGAGAACTTTTCAGTGTAGCGATACAGACGCATGTAGACTGAAAATTAGTTGCTGGCCCGAAACTGTGGTACCTGCAAAAAACAGGGAAAGGTTCAATAATGTGTTATTTGGCTTTTCTATTACTAAATATCTGCTGTGAAATCAGAATCAATTCTCCGAACTTTGAAGTAAAATGTCATATTTGAGAATTTTTCAGTGCAGCGACACAGACGTTTTAAGCTATAAGCTAGCTGCCGATCGAGAACTGTGCAGTACCTGCAGTAAAATTGCAGAGGTTTCATTATATGTAATATGATTTTTTCATTCCCAAAAAACTGCTGTGAAATCAGAATAAATTCTCCGAACTTTGTTGTAATTTGTCAATTTTGAGAGTTTTTCATTGTAGCGATACAGACGCTTTTGAGCTACAAACTAGTTGCTGGCTGGGAACTGTGGTACATGCACAAAAACTGAAAAGGTTCAATTGTATGTAATATTATTTTTCCATTCCCAAATAACTGCTGTGAAATCTGAATAAATTCTCTTAACTTTAGCTGGCCGGGAACTAGTAGCTGGCCGGGAACTATGGTACCTGCACAACAAATGCAAAGGTTTATTTGTATGTAATATGATTTTTTTATTCCCAAAAAACTGCTGTGAAATCTGAATAAATTCTCCCAACTTTGGAGTAAATTGTCATTTTTGAGAATTTTTCATTGTAGCGATACAGACGTTTTTAACCTACAAACTAGTAGCTGGCCGGGAACTGTGGTATATGCACACAAAATGCGAAGTTTCAATTGTATGTAATATAAATTTTTCATTACCAAGAAACTGCTGTGAAATCTGAATAAATTCTCCCAACTTTGGAGTAAATTGTCATTTTTGAGAATTTTTCATTGTAGCAATACAGACGCTTTTGGGCTACAAAGTAATTGCTGGCGGTAAGCTGTGGTACTTGTACAAAAAATGCAAAGGTTTGTTTATATGCAATATGATTTTTTGATTCCCAAATAAGTGCTGTGAAATCTGAATAAATTCTCCGAACTTTGGAGTAAATTGTCATTTATAAGAATTTTTCGGTGTAGCGATACAGGCGCTCTTGGGCTACAAACTAGTAGCTGGCCGAGAGTTATGGTATCTGCACAAAAAATACGAATGTTTAATCAAATGTTATATGATTTTTTTATTCCTAAATATCTGCTGTGGAATCTGAATAAATTCTCCGAACTTTGTTGTAAATTGTCATTTTTGAGAATTTTTCATTTTAGCGATACAGACGATTTTAGCCATAAACTAGTTGCTGGCCGGAAACTGTGGTACATGCCCAAAAAATGAAGAGGTTCAATTGTATGTAATATGATTTTTCCATTTCTCAATATCCGCTGTGAAGTTTGAATAAATTCTCCGAACTTTGGAGTAAATTGTCATTTTTGAGAATTTTTCAGTGAAGCGATACAGACGCTTTTAGACTGAAAACTAAAAGCTGGCCTTAAATTTAGGTACATACTCAAAATATGTGAAGGTTCAATGATATGTAATTTGATTTTATTTATGGCCTAAATCAACAAACTTGCCTATTCAATTTAAATACAAATGTTTAAATACGTTCAAGATATTTTTGTGTTGCAATAGTAAAATTTAAATCTATATTTTCATTTAAAAAAACTGTCCGAAGGATAAATTTGTTCATATTATTTTTTTACTTTTAGTCCTGTCAATGACCGTTTTCCCGTATAAGATTGCATACAATATCGATTAGCATAAAAATTTGAATTTTGATTCTGTTTAGGCTTTACTTAAAATTTGACCCAGTGCCGGGGGTTGCTTATACTCTGAGGTTGGATACCACCTCCTCCGGGAGGTGTAAACTAATTTAATAAGTTCGGACAATCTAGATTTCACAGCGGTTATCCAGATTTCACAGCAGATATTTTGTGATGCAAAAATCATATTACATATTATTTAATCTTCATCTATTTTGTGCAGTTACCACAGTTTCCGGCCAGCAACTAGTTCTCAGTCCAAAAGTGTCGCTACAATGAAAAATTATCAAAAATGACAATTTACTCCAAAGTTCGGAGAATTTATTCAGATTTCACAGCAGTTATTTGGAAATAAAAAAATCAAAATTACATATTAATAAACCTTTGCATTTTTTGTGCGTGTACCACAGTTTACCGCCAGCAATTAGTTTGTAGCCCAAGAGCGTCATTATCGCTACAATGAAAAATTCTCAAAAATAACAATTTACTCCAAAGTTGGGAGAATTTATTCAGATTTCACAGCAGTTTTTTTGGAAATGAAAAAATCATATTACATACATTATTACATATAATGAAACCTTTGCATTTTAACTGCAGGTAACACAGTTCCCGGCCAGCAACTAGTTTCTAGCCCAAAAGCGTCTGTATCGCTACAATGAAAAATTCTCAAAAATGACAATTTACTCCAAAGTTCGGAGAATTTATTCAGATTTCACAGCAGTTTCTTGGTAATGAAAAAATCATATTACATACAATCAAACCTTTGTTATTTTTGTGCAGGTACCATAGTTCCCGGCCAGCTACTAGTTTGTAGCCCAAAAGCGTCTGCATCGCTACAATGAAAAATTCTCAAAAATGACAATTTACTCCAAAGTTCAGAGAATTTATTCAGATTTCACAGCAGTTATTTGGGAATGGAAGAATAATATTACATACAATTGAACCTTTGCATTTTTTGTGCATGTACCACAGTTCCCGGTCAGCAACTAGTTTGTAGCCCAAAAGCGTCTGTATCGCTACAATGAAAAATTTTCAAAAGTGACAAATTACAACAAAGTTCGGAGAATTTATTCTGATTTCACAGCAGTTTTTTGGGAATGAAAAAATCATATTACATATAATGAAACCTTTGCATTTTTACTGCAGGTACTGCACAGTTCTCGGTCAGCAGCTAGTTTGTAGCCTAAAACGTCTGTGTCGCTGCACTGAAAAATTCTCAAATATGACATTTTACTTCAAAGTTCGGAGAATTGATTCTGATTTCACAGAAAATATTTAGTAATAGAAATTTTTTCTTGTATTCTAAATTTATTTAATTCATATTTGAAATGTAAATAAGTTATACATACTAAATTATACAATATACGTTAACTGTAAATAATAATTCTAGATGTTATTTGAATGTATAAAGAACGAAACGAAAGACAATGTTTCTGTGCATTAAACTGGTTAATAGTTTTCAATTTAATTCTGAATGTTGTGGCAAGCTGTTCCAAAATAATGCGCAGCATTTACGAGTCTATCGCTATCCTTTTTATTTTCACAGACAAAAAGTTCGCTGGAACCTCTCTGTCGCACGTATTCATTCGTAGGAATATTGCTCTTTTTAAAACTCGACAACCCTAATTCAGGGCTGATTTTTTGCAGACAACCCTATATCACCGTGTTTGTAATAAAATAATCTTTATTTTGACATAAAGTTTATTCATTAACCAGACCGGTGCAAATTACTAATTTCGATCTGCCTTTTCATACCTGCCAACCCTAAGTTATGACGGGAAAAAAATAGACAACCTATCGTTTGCATATTCTAAAGGCTTCATACTTTTGATTGGTATGTCATTTGTCTATTAACCGAAACGGTGAAACATTTAAAAACAATTAATTTTTAAATTTTTAATTAATCATATTCTGGACCGAAATTTTTTAGACAACCCACTTGCAATATATTTATTAACATATTTAATTTAATATAAAATACTTTTCATCCATTAACCAGTTCGGTGAAGGTCGTTCTATACTCGGATCTTAGACTAAAACTTTCCTTGTTTTACGGGATAGAATTACGGGCTAACTTCACAAATATAAACAAACTCTGTATAAATTTTAAATTTATTAATTTAAAATTTTAACTTGACGTTTTTTAAACAACAAATAAATGCCTCCTTGGCAACTTGGATCGTATTCGTGAGCAGAAAGTAACATTGCTGCTCTGACATGATTGCTGGTTTCGGCTACGCCTCAACCACCAATTTTCATGTACGAGCAGCAATGTAGTACTTTCTGCTCTTAACATACAATCTACTATTTCCAAATTTATCTAAAATTGAAAATGAGAATTGGTTGACATTCTACGATCTATAAAATTTGATGCAAGTAAAAATTTGCATTGTACTACATTGCAAATTTATTACAGAAAACTAAGGTAAATGAACTAATTGACGACCCATGAATTATTGTAAACTGATTAATGTGTCGATATAAAGTTTCATTAACCTTAATGTTTAAGTAAATTGAATTTTATTTGATTGTAATTTGAAAACCAATCAAATTACAAATTTTATGATATTTTTTAATTAATTGGCAAAAATTTTCCAACAATACTTTTTACTAATCGAATAAAAATTTATTGGTTGCATCGAGAGTCGAGTTCTGAATTCTGAAATAGACACATGTTCCGTTTGAATCCGGTATTTGTTTTGTTTGGTGTTGGCACAAGTTTACGGTTAACGTGTAGTGTAGTAGTACAGTTTACGGTTAGGTTTTATAAGTCGTGAAGTGAGCGGTTTAAATTTTTGTGTACCTTTTTTGTATTATAAGGCATTGAGTGAGAATTTTCAGTTTTATGTACTATTTTGTGTAAAGTTGTACTGTTTTGTGTAACTTATTGAAAACTTAGTATTGTATAATAAAAACAAAAGCAAATATTAATATGCCCTGTTAAAATGAATTGCGTTCCGTGTTTTGTTTCGTAAACCTTCATGGTTTCAAACTGTGTTTTATTAATTTGTATATGGCAGTCCCTTACATCGAGATGCGTGTAGCCAAGCCCCACCACACCCCAGTGGCTACATTAAAACGGATCCCAATATTTCAGTTGGGTGAAACAACGTAGCTGAAGACGTTTTCATCTTTAATCCTAGCTTGCCGGTTATAAATCTCACTTCGAGACAAAATAACAAATGATTGGGATTTAACAGCAAACGAAAGTCACCGATGTTAGGGAACGTCGTCGCTAAAATGGAATTTGACAGGTCATATTGCTAGAAGGACCGACGATTGATGGACAAAAACCAATATGCAATGGCGACCGCCAAAGAAATGACCAACAGGACGTCCACCTGAAAGATGGACTAACGACATTATAAGGATTGCAGGCTCGACATGGCAACAAGTTGCAATGGACAAGGAAAATTGGCGATCTATGGGAGAGGCCTACATCCAGCAGTGGATATCAGTATTATTAAGGTGTTTGACCCAGTTTTAGCAAATTTGGTTTTTCTAAGTGCATAAAGTTCATGATATGCAGAACTGCAAAAGCGAGTGATCGCAACAAGCATCCCACCGTAACCGAGTATATATGGCAGTAAATAAAAGGAGCCTGGCTGAATGTTATTAAGCAGAGGAATACAACATCAGAAATCACTGAGAAACGAGTGATCCCAACATCGGGTGAGTGGTTTCAACTTTTGGTTTTAGTTCATGAGTGGTTACAAAATTCTATTTTTTTATTGCTTTTCTTTTGTAAATATTAAAGTGATGTGGTAACTTATGTTAAGAATAGGGAGAGTTGTGGCATAGCAGTTCTACCTTCTGGATATTCTGGGTGGTGTTTTAATGCACGCTTTGTTTTTTTTTTTTGGTTATTTTATATTTTCTTGTGTTGTGAGGTAGGTCGCTAGATAGTGGCAGGGTGAATAACATGCGCGACCACTGGTGGACCTTCACGGACCACCAGACAAACCTCCTACTACACAGAGATTGAGATTTATAGATTTAATTTTATGTTTTTCGAATGTGATTTGCATCTCGGTTTGAGAAGATTAGAAAACTTTCCATTTTTTCAAAACGATGAAATTCAAGATCATATTTATTTTTTATTAATTTTCCATATTTTCTACTTCAAATTATTTTTCGAACAATTGTTAATACTTCGAAGACTGATTTTATTAAATTAAAATCGGATTATTATATTTTTTTCGAAGAAAATTGTTCTTGTCTAATACGATTTTGATGTTGTTTCTATTATTATAATATTTCATATTTTTATTGTGATATAAACACTTTGTTCCCATTACTTTCTTTTTCATATTCTTTTACCATTAATTTGAATGAAATCCAAATAGAATATAAGAAACGTGAGATTCACGTATAGAAAGATGTGCCCTACTAATACGATATATACCATAATCGTTCACTTTGACATAAACCAACGAAATTGTGAAGAGGTAAAATTTGTTGTATTATAATATTTTGATTCGAAATTCTATGTTTTCTTTTCAATTTATGAATATTATAATGATAAAAGGAAATTTGATTTAGACTAGGGTTTTGCCATTGTTGTTTGAATATATTCTTCAGTTTTTTTGTTACTGATTTCTATCAACTCATTATTTCAATTTTACCATTTTATCGTGTTTGGTAATACTTTTATTTTTTTTTTGTTGGGTTGAAATTAGTTTCTTCACTATAGCTGAAGGTGTTGTAATCATGAATAAGTTTTTTTTATATAATGATGAAGCCTTTGACTTATAAAAAGAAAGAATGACGATATATTTTTAAGGAAAATGAGACAATTTTCGTAATGATTTTTAATAGGGAAGTTCTATTAAAAGAGGTGATCGTTGTCATCGTCGTTTTATTTTACTCAAAATAGCCAGGAGCCAATATTGCAATTTAGTAGTGCAAACAATGGACTTATATCAAGCCAGTTTTGGCGAGCCAAGTCTTGACTAGTTAACTTTGGTTTCAGTCTGGGCCAGACCTGGGAGGTTTGGAAAAAATGGTTTGGTAGACCTTGCCCATGACTTATTTGCCAGATTTGGCCCTAGCATGGTTTACCAGACTGTAATGAAGTGTAATTCAAACTTCGTAGTTGAAAGTTGAGCCACTTTCCCACACGCATTGAATTTGCATGAACAGAAACTTTCATAGTTGTTTTCGTTTTTCCCTTACACATAGTTTCTTGTACTCAATCCGTAGTCGTCATCTACATCTGGTGTCCGTTTAAAGTTTGTCATGAACGGTTGTGCAATTTCCCTAATTTGAATTCGCTCTATTTTCCAAAAGATAGGAAGAATCAATCAACGGGTTACTTCTCGGTTATTGTATTGTCATGAACCTTTGGAGTTGCTTTTGCTTCATTTTATAAAATGTAATTTCATACAATCATTTCGTAATAAATATTTCTGTTTATAATTCCTTTCCAAATTTAGTACAAGTTAATAGTGAAGACTCTTTAGTGGGTACACATATTTAACGAAAGAGAATATCCAATAAACAACTTATCGTGTTTATCGATTTGTTATTGTTTGCAGGTGGCGTGACTTTAACTATGAATACGTGATTAAAGAAAGAGAATTGATTCTTATGCGACTTGATGTCTAACAGTTGACAGCTGTTTTTGGTTTTTTGCTTTGGTGGACGTCAATACGTGGAATTCTTTGTTGTGTAATATTTCAGTTAATGATAGTAAAAAAACCAAAAATACGTCACCATAGAATAAATTGTAAAATAATGGTAAATATTAATTTTAATTTTATTGTGAAATTAATGTTGAAAAGCTGTGATAATAGCAGCCGTTTTTGGTTTTTGCTTTGATTGACGTCTATACGTGGAATTTTTTTTTTTGTAATATTTTACTTAATAATAATATTAAAATCGATGAAACTAACCGATAGACTAAATTAAAATATAATGGTAAATATTAATTGTATTTTTTTTTGTAAAAATAATGTGAAAAACTGTGATAATAGCTGTATTTTTTTGAACTGTGATAAATGATAGTTGTAATCTTAACAAAAAAATTATTTAAACTCTGAGGTATTTTAAGTTACCAATATATGTGAAAAATAAAACAAAATTTAATCGAAAAAAAAACTGTTACCTAATAAAAGTCTGAAATAAATTTATAAATTGCTTGTTGAGATAATGTTTCAAATAGATGTGATAATGCAGTAATTCTTATATGATATATCTACATCCGAATCGTTGTGATATCTCTGTGTTAACCCTTGCATTGGGGTGCAGAGACCCAGTAAATAAGTCGGGAAGGTAAATTATGATTAACATCAGATACCTTACCGCATGCTACGATTGCATCCCGTGTGCCGACTATCTAGATATATTTCCGGGGTGGCCATTTTTTTTTGGGTGTGGTTACACGTTGTCATCAGCATACCTGTTGAGTATTTCGATACATTTCCGGCAAGAAAGCAAAAGAAGAAAATCACTGCTATCATCAACCAGTTGGATTGTAACAATTTTTACAACGTCGTCGTGGTCCGGATTGCTGAACTTACCAATCTATGAACTGGATGGGGATGAGCGACTAAATTGAACTACGGGAGTGGGATCTGGAAAAGCTATGCGGTGAGTCATTTTAATATATATATATATATATATATATATATATATATATATATATATATATATATATATATATATATATATATATATATATATATATATATATATATATATATATATATATATATATATATATATATATATATATATATATATGTATATATATATATATATATATATATATATATATATATATATATATATATATATATATATATATATATATATATATATATATATATATATATATATATATATATATATATATATATATATATATATATATATATATATGTGAGGGTGTGTATGTATGTATGAATGGGTGCGTGTATGCACGGGATGTGTATGTGTGAGTGAATGAAAATATAATTAAAGCCTTGATTATTGCTTCTTTCCGTAAATAAATCTGCAGGTTGTAAATTGGCATGGTAGAAGTAGACACATAATATTTATATGTTTTTTTTTTATTTAAATTTTCATTAATGCATTATTTTATGTGATTTAGCCATTTAGTAGCAATAATTTATTGTTGGAAAATATGAAGGACAAAAAAGGAAATGATAACTAATGGTGAGATTTAATATGTATTTTGAGTGGATAACAGGATTAAGTTATTTCCGTTACAAGGTTCCTGATAGCACAAATAATGATAATGGAAGTTTAGCGGAAAAAAATGCAACTTTTAAAAAAAATGTCAATAATTTATTGGCAAAATTAAACATAAACAGTCAAAAATTATGTGATAACCCGAAACGACGGGCTCAGATAAATTAATTTTATTCGATGCGAATTATAAAGCGATTAATAGTGAAAATGAAATCAAGAATAACAAACTGGATAAATTAAAAAAGTCGGTTGTTGAACGTAAATTGGTCGATCGTCAGTACATCAATGTTGCCGGATATGCGAGAAGTGAAACATATAAGAGCAATCTATGATATTGTTATTACATTTACAATATTTCTGGTTCCATATACGATTTGTTACACTTTATCCGAGCATGATTTTCATTTTTATAAGCTGACAAATGAATTTAAAAATAAAATCGACATAGCTTTAATGATATGGTTCCCATCGTTAGCATGAACATCGCGGGGCCAATTGTTTTTTGTTTGTTTTGGGCTAAACTGTGCGAAGTTAACTCTACAAATAAAATTTTAACTCATATTTTCACCTCTATTTACATAAACTGCTTCATATTTGTGGGTTACACTTCAACAAATCAAATTAGTTGTTTTTAATCTCCCATTGGTAACATATATGGCATTATTGAAAAGAATAATTGGACTGTTGATGAAAAGTTATGCATTTATATGAATAATCGGCCGTTGTGTGTGTGTTTGGGTATATGTGTGTGTTTGTGAGTATATGAGGTGTGAGAGCATGTGAATATGTGCTGTGAACGGTGGAGGGTTGGACGTGGTGATCGTGGTTCGTTCACATAAGGGGATCGCCAGAGTCTACTCATTTCACTTGTGTTTTTTTTTCTATCCATTTATTTGGTCTCGAAATACTCGTACAGCACTGTTATTTGTAATGGAGCAGCAGGATTCCTTTCTCGACCCCATAGGCTGAAGCTAGCTTGGGGCTAAATATATCACATCCAGGTGCGCGACCTGCTATGCCACTTCGTTGCTATGCCACGAAGAAGCTCTTCACTACAAGACTTGGCCCCAGTACATCAAGCTAGGGACGTTTGAAAATGTTAAGCCTGGCCCAAACCCCAAAAGCTGTGGCACGAGCTTGGCACAAGTTTGGGGCCTTAACTTTTTTGTACTCGGGTATTAGAACAAAAACGTATTAGAATAGCAAGTGGAAGACATCAAGCATCAACATATAAAAGTTTCATTATTTTTATATATCATGATAAAATCGATAAGGTGGCAGTAACACAAGTGCGTAATAAAATAATCAACCACCCGATATTATAATATCAACGTTGTCATGAACAATTTGTCAAATAAATCATCATTTGCATACAACGTTTTCAAATTATTTCAAATGATTTTTATGATTTCTCTCAAAATTTATGAACAGCTTTTGCTTTGAAACTATCACCATATCACCCAAATAACACCATGGTATGAGTAACAATTTATAAAAAAAGAGCGTCAACAAAACATTACAAATATAAACACAAACTTCAGTGAGTCTCGCCCGCTATGATTAAAAAAATTGCTCGTAATACATTATCCCTACTAATATTAGGGCTCCGTACTTTAAAAAAGTAAAAACGGTACCCTATTGGTGAGACTTCGGTGTCCGTCCGAATTTCTACATATTCGATTTACTCACAAACTATAAGTGCTATCACATTGAAATTTTCTACAGTTATTAAATGTGTTTCCCACGCCTGCTGATAACAAAAAAATTTCAAATATTTGTTTTCATCAATATGTTATGGACACAAATAAGAAGAAAGTAAAACAAAAGTGTATTGTAAGGAATCGTGTTTGGTTTAGAAAAATCGAAAAAGATCAAAATATTTCCAAAAAAAATTTCATTGATTTTTCGACTGCTTAGTTTTTAAGATATTGCCAAAAATGAGTGTTTGTTTTCTTGTACCCCCCATCACCCACCCCCCCCCCCACCACCTCCCCTAACTTCGAACATTACACAAGGAAAAATTTGGAAAAATTCATGGTTAAGGGCAACAATGTAAAGATTGAAAGAAAACTATAGCGGTCGGCTCATCATTTCAAATGTTATTTTGAGGGGGTTGAGAGTGAAAATTTGGAAAACAAATTATTTTTGACCTTGTCGAGTGGGGTGTCATATGAAAGGTGTATTTTTTTCTAGCTCAAAACAATTTTTTTGGTAGTTTTCGAAAATACCGTTTTTGATTTATTTGATTAAAATTTTAAAATTGTGTTTTTGTGAAGACTATTCACGTAAAATAATCGTAGAAGAGGATAAATTTTGCTACGCTGTAGCATATGTGTATTATAGTAAAATATTGCAAACGAAATATAGAAATGAACAATCAAGATCAGATTAGATCAAAAAAGTTGGACAAGTCAGATGAACTCAATATCAGGCGAAAGGCGTTAGGTTGAAAAATTATGCGATATCATACCTGTTTGCTATTCGATAGATTATCATTTAATATGGTTGCGTTGCAAATGTTCTCTGTGAAGTTCACTGGTTACAAACATTTTTGAAATTTTTGAACTATTGAACTACTGTTGAACTAGAAAATTGTGACAGTCAAGTAAATCGAGGTTGAGGATCTGTTCTTTTCATTAGGTCTGATACAGTACCACTAATGCAGAAAAATAATAGCCATCATCACTTCGATTTTAGCTCTGATGGCAGTCATTGTGAATGTTCAACTAGCTGAAGTTCAAATCCTGTATACCGATCTCCCCAATGTTCAGTAGACAAATCGACTGTGTTAACAATGCTCTCGTTGGCAATAATTTGACGACATTTTTTCCTCATGCTATTGTGATAGGTGACTTTAATGTTGGTTTCAATAAAAATCCTCAAAACTTACTCTCAAACTATTTTCTACAAAAAAATATATATAGAAAAATTCACGAACCAACAACAGTTGAAGGCTACAACAATAGATAATAGATTTTCCAATACAAATAATTTATAACCTGACGTTATTCAAGCTTTCTTTAGCCACCATAAACAGCTTTGAGTAAAATGCAACCCAACGTGAAACTATGCTAACAAAAACTGTTGTTTTTTCAAATATTATATACACGGAACCCTCAGAGAGCGAATTATATTCGCACTTTCCTGACTTTTTTTTCTGATTTAACTCTTCGTTTTCAATTCATCATTATTAAATCGCTTAAATAAAAAGTCACTGTTTGATATAAAAGTATAAAAAAGCTTTACTGTAGGTGTTGTGCTTATACTTAAAGTATTCAGTTAAATATTCAAGACGTTAAATGGTAACAAAAATTTATTAAATGTGAACAATAAAAAATTTGATTTTTAAAATGTTGAAGTTGCTTAAAAACCTTTTGATTGACTTATAAAACCTTTTTCCCCATCTTCTACAATTTAACTTATTAAAACATCTTCCCCTAATATTTTTAATTACAACTCCAAGAACTAGAGGATAGTTTTTGTTCAGGAATATACTTATCTGATTATCCAACACTTTTATTTCAACCCAAAAGAACTTCTTTCCGCCCTTTTATTCCCTTTCAAGATTCAAGGAAAAATATTATAACCCTACTCAAAATATTTCTCTTTAAATGTTGGAAAAAGTTTTTCTACGATTTGCCGACGGTTGTTTTTGGGATCCTTAAACGGCCGAAAATATTAATAATAAAAACGGTTATGTTACTTCAAACATTTTTGAATCAAAATTTTTCCTTGAATATTTCCTTGAATTTTCTTTTCTGATAAATGTTAAAATATTTTTACCTACTTTTATTAGCTTTAGAAACCGAAATAATGTAGTAACATTCTTTAATGTCAAACAACGATTATCAAGTTATACACGTACATCCCAAAGAATTATCTTAACTTAAAAGCTTCTCAAAAATCAAATAACAAATGATTCTATGTGTTGTGTATGGCTTCTGAGTCTAAACAAATACGGTTATCAATTCTAGAACATAATGAAAATTTATCCAGATGACAGGTTGTAATTTTTTAGGATAAAAATATGAGAGATATAAATGGGAATTGTACTGATATCAACCTTTGACCATACATACGGCAACAAAAATTTATGAAATTCTAATATTTCATGGTAAAAAAAAACTTTATTTCGTAATTTTAAGATTGTTGAGGTTCTTCGCTTTTAACGCATTCCGGTCACAGAGGTCTCTAACATCCCTTTTTTGGAAAAGTGAAAATAATTGTAAAAATGTAGATTATTGTCTATTATTAGAATGGCCGATTTTATTTGACATCATTTTACTTTTTGTTTTACGACACGTTCTCAGCAGACAACAGTTTTTCTCTATGTTTCATAAGGTACGATACCGATATCGAAAAATGATTATTGGATAAGGAACCTAAGAAATCAGGGACGATAACGAAAATTTTTGTACCCAACTTGGAAATTTCAACGAGACATAAAATCAAAACTGGAAAACATGCAATTAATAATAGATTTTTCTAAATAAAATAAAATTACAAATCAACAAAAAGTGATCGCATTAAGGACAAAATGTAGGCAGGTTAATTTAAGTTAGAATCAATTGGAACACAGTCCTAGTAATATATTTAAATGGCTTGCTTTACTTTAAATATAAATTTTTTTTTAAATATTTGAACGTGTAAAATTTAGTTTTTCACCTGCAATAAATATTTTTGAGGTGTAAATCTACACGGAAGAACAAAAAATATAATTTTTAGGTGTATGTGTAAAATATTGATTTTTTGCCTATTTTATTTTAGAGAAAAATTGAAGTTTTTTGTGCATGTGTGTTATGAAAAATATATTTTTGCTACGATATCATATAAAAAGTATATTTTCATAAAAAGTTTGTCCTAATTTACTAGAGAATTAGTGCACAATAATTCTTTACGGAAAAAATGTAAAGTATGTTGGAAATGTAACGACGTTTATTTAAAAAAAAGCCCGAAAATAATTAACTTTAGTATTTTAAATCAACAAATATATCACAGTAGCCCGGCATAAGACTTTTAAGGGATTGGAACGCCCCACGACTTGTAACAGTCATCATAACCAATTTTATTATCTTACTTACCAACATTATTTTAGTTTTCAATCCATTATATTAAATGGTTTCAAATAATGAAATAGGTAGTCAGTATCAGACGCTGTTTTATGAATTTATATATCAAATTGTTGAATTTTAAATGATTGAAACGGTTGTACTGTGGAAGGGTGAAAACTCTGGGATTTTTACTTTCTTTCTATTTTAATAATAACGGTTTGATTTCTTCCTGGCTCATCAGTAAGCCCACATCAACATGTTCTGAAGGGAGATCTTTGACTACATGATCAATGTAACATTACTTTATTATCTACAATTGAGTGGCATTGTTAACTTTATAGAATGATTTTTCACTAAGATGTGACTACTTAAGAATTTTGTTTTTTTTTTCAGACATTTCAAAAGAAGCAAAGCACAACTCGCAAATTTTCGTAATAAGTTTCATTTAATAACATGAAGATCTTATTGAAGCTTTAATCTTCTTTCGAGATCTTATTGAAGCTTTAATTGTAAGCATGAGTTGCCTTCTCATGGCGAGGAGTGGATGAGTTTCATAGTGGGTCACCATATATGCTACGGAATAAAAACAAATTTAACCAATCTTTGAAAGCAGGAAAAGGCAAACTAGTTAAACACAGAAATACACTCACAACAAAGATCTAAAAAAGCTCAAAAAATTTAAAGTAAATAATTTATTCAAATAAGATTTAAATAACTACATTTTGATCAGAACATGTGGAAAATCAAAACATAACTTAGTCAAACGAGTAAGAAGTGGTATTATTCATTATTCTGTATTGTTTTGAACTGGTTATCAAACCTCAAATCTAAATTATTAAGCTATAAAACACATATTTTCTTGTATTTTTATTTATAGCAAATATAAATCGCGTGATACGAAACAATTCAAAATAAAAGTGAAAATCTACCATAAATACAAATTTAGCTATCATAATCTAGAGCTTTATTACATTTATGTTGATGTGTAAAGAACAAACGTTTCTTCAATAGACTGAAAGCTGAAAGCATATGGACTAAAATATGACGAGGCATTAGTGTTAGACGATCAAGGTGATATGAGGTTATTAGTTTTTTATTGATTGACTTTTTTTTATAAATTTTGATTAAAATAAATTATTTTGTGCACGTCGGTGGTAGTTAATAAAAGAAAATTAAATTAGTTGTTTATATTATTTTGTTTTTCTTTGGAGCTAATGAAATGAATGGATGGCTAGTTGAAACGTCAGACAAAAATCAAGGATTATAAATAGAGAACATTATTTGTTTGTTTGCCAGATACTTGCTCAAACCAACTCAAACAAATTTGCATTTGTTTACTTAAAACATATTTTGCTTTATTTTTATTTTAATTTAAACCAATGAAATTCTCTAAAATGTAATGACATCATTCAATTTTACCAATAACATTTGAATTATACTAATAAGAAATATTTATACGTCTAGCCTACTGGGATATTAAAAATTATCAGTCTAATTTTGAAATAATTCACTGTTATCAAAGTAGGCCAACGTATAATTCATAAAAAATATATAAATAAATGAGAAATGGCAAAAAATTTTCTAAACGAATTCCCCTCGTTCTTTTATAAATTCTCATAATTTTTTGAAAAATTCCTCAAGCAAGCCTCGTGCTTTTATCAATATCCTTGCTTCCGAAATTTTTGGCAAAAAATTATTTCGAATTATCACCGCCCTTGGGAAATTACAACTGATAATGTCTCCAAGCCAATTTTTAATTTCAGTTTTTTTTTTTCAGAAATATGAATTAAAAAAAATTTTAAATTAATAAATGTTTTAGAATTTTAAATTTGCTGATGAATGTCACTTATTGAGATTTAAATTGAGTTGGTAAAAAATTTTATAAGGAAATTCCTCTCGCCATATGGCTTAGGACTATTACCTATCAACTTGCTAATCAGTTTAAAAAAACTTACTTGACGCAAGAAGAAATATAATAATAAAATCACACCCTACTACACAATTAAGTCACACCATCCAGTAGCAAAAAATACTGTGACGCTGATATATAAGCTGACTTCACCACAGCTCTGGAAACATAGTGTTCTGGATATATAGTGAGCTAATATCCATCAAATACTTTAACTAAAGGCTAACCAATGCTAGAGATTTGGCGTAGTTCTAATTATAAAAATATTAAAGAAAGCAGTAGTATCCCAACAAACATAAATTCTGTTGTACGAGAAAAATTATAAAAAATTTTAACCGGAAGTGACAAACTGGAAGTTGGGATGCAGAACTGTTGTGAACCGTACTAAATGCTTATGTACCAAGTTTCATCCCATTCGATTTCCAGGTACAGATGTGATTGAGGTTTCAAAAAAAGATGGGCTCCCGACACCCCCACCTATTTGTTCACTATTGCTCAAAAACTTATCAGTTCCTTACCATACATATTTGCATCTTTTTCCAAAGTGTCATCAAAATTCATTCACGAACGAATCTAGTATGCTCCCAACAAACATGAAAAACATGGTGGAAAAAACCACCTGTTGTATGGTGGACCCCCCAACCATTTATCCAATGTACCCCAAAAGCTGATAAAATATTTCTCATGCTATTTTAAAGCTTTTACCAATGTTTCATGAAAATCGATCGGTTATTGTAGGCCGGGATTAGAAGTTATTGAAGATTTGAACTTAGATCCTGCATAGAATCAGGTTCACTTGAAAATAGAAGATCTGGATTCATTTCAAATTGGGATAAAATGGAGACCCCCGCCATTTTGTCCAAATTTGAAATGAATCCAGATCTTCTATTTTCAAGTGAACCTGATCCTGAATGTCATCCAACCACCCACCCACCCACACATAGATGTACACCCAAATGTTTATTGGCTATTTAGATAGAGGATGCTGGGTATGTAAGATTTTTTTTTTTCGATAGATTGCATTGCTTCGATCTAAAATTGTGGTGAAGTAAAAAAGAGTGTATCTGTAGTAAAGTGAAAATTTTTCACAAAACCCCTAAATTATTCAAAAAAATGTTAGTTTCGTGAGTACTTTGTTAAATCAACAAATTTTGTTATTAAATTTAAAATAGTTGTTGTCAAATATACAGTTTTTAAGTATATTACCAATATTGTTTGTTCAATTTACCATTTTTCTATTAAATTTATAATAATATTTGTTATTAATTTAATACCCTTAATTCGTTGTCTGTGATTTATTATTATTTTAAGAAGTTTGTTCTTCACTTAATGACCAGTTAATATTTGACTCATTTTACTAACATTTTTGTAATTTTAATTGCAATTTTAATTATATAACAGTAAATTGTTTTTTAGTGTATAAATGAGTTTTTTCATTTTTTCAATGCATTTCAAAAATGGAGAAACTGAAAATAATAGCAATAAACAGTTACTTAGAGAAGGGAAAAGTGAGTGCTTTCGCTAGAAGAGTATTTTGATAACGTGCGATGCAAATTCAAGAAGATTTAAAATGAATTTATTTCATTTTACAGCATTTGAGTTGGGGTGACATAGCAATGAAATGAGTTCATGACTTTTTGATACCGTTTTCATAAAGATTACTTCAAATTCAGATAACCTTCCGTGAAATATATTCTTTTTTAAATCCAGAGATGTGGGTTATCACAAATCTTGGCATAATTTAGATTTTATTGAAAAAAATTAACAACATTAAATTAATACCACAATACAAAATGATCTCTTTCGATATTTCTAATATGTATACTAATATACCCGTTTTTGATACCATAAAAATTTTAGAAGATAACTTGAAGAATACAGGAACTTTAAGTGATTGCAAAATTCTTGAACTAATATCATTAATGAAAATTATTTTAAATCAAAATTATTTTAATTTCAACAAACAATTTTTTAGTCTAGAAGAAGGACTTGCAATGGGTTCACCATTAAGTGGATTATTAGCCAATATATACCTTAACTATTTTGAAAATAAATTTATTTTTTCTAACTTAAATAAATATCAAAATTAGATTATTTCATATTCAAAATACGTTGATGACATATTTTTATTATTTAATGGAACTTCACGGCAAATTGAAATTTTCAAAAATTATTTGAATAAAATTAACAAAAAGATACAATTTACTCTTGAAATTGAAAAAGACAACATGTTAAACTTTTTGGATTTAACCATATCAAAGAATAATAACAATTTGAGTTTAAAATTTATAGAAAACCTACTACAACTGATATTACAATTAACTCTAGCTCACACCATCCATATTCTCAAAAAATGTCAGCTTATAATTCATTTATAAATAGATTACTTACTATTCCAATGAATCATTTAAATTTCCAGAAAGAATTAAACACAATTAAATTTATTGCTATTAATAACGGATACAACCCAAATATTATTGATAAAATATTAAGTCGAAATTCAAAAAGAATAAATAACAATAGTTCTATAAACAGATTGAATACTAATACAGATGTAAAATATATTTCTATAATTACACTAATTTACTACCCAACATAATTGTTAATCAATTTAAAAAATATAATTTTAAATTTCTTTCAAAACAATAAACAGTCTATATAATAACTTCAAATTCAAAGAAAAACCTAAACTAGAAGAATGCACTGGCATTTATCAAATAAATTGTGATTCCTGTGATAAATTTTATATTGGCCAAACAGGTAGAAAATTCATCACCAGATTTGTAGAACATTTACCTAAACGAAAAAACATTCAAAATATAAAATCTATTTTTGCTCTAGTCGATGAAAATCATTCATATACAAGTTTTGAAAATAATTTTGAAGTTATACATTTTTGTAACAAAGGTCCTCTCATGGATTCAATGGAAGAGTTTGAAATATATAAAGCTACTAAGAAGTCACCATTTTTAATTTTGAATGAACAACTAACATTTTGTTCTAATATTTTATACAATTTAATTATAAATTAATATTTTTCTTTATTGTTTTTGTTCTTATCATATTTTACAATTTTAATCTTTTCAATTTTTATTTTAAAAACTTTTTATGTTTAATTTAGTATGAATATTTTTAGAAACAAACAAATTTTCAAATAATATTGTCATAAATATAAAAAATTTCACTGATGATAGATATATATATCTGAAACCGGTCTGATTTTTATATTTTATAAAAAGTTGTTAGAAAAATAAAACATTTTTATTAAATCAACAAATTTAATAATTATTTAACGAATAATACTTCTAGGATATTACATAAACCTTGAAAACGGTCACGTAGCAGGGTACTGATCTCAAACGGGAATATGTTTAAGGTGCGGTGGAATAAGACAGTAATTGGGTAACTGCATAGAAAATTTTCTCCATTCAGGCCAGAAACCCGAGTTGTAATGCGCATCCCACAGAAGACCGTATATATCTAGCGTACAACGAGTGCTAAATTGGGCATCTACCAAAAATGGTCAAGCATCATTCAGGTTTATCTTAAACAAGGCACCAAAAAACTTACTGACTAAGACAGTTAAAAACCTACCGATAGAGGTTTCTAAAAGAAATAGCGGGAAGAATTAAGAACTAGCGAGATGAAGTACAAAACAACTAATAGGGGAGTACATAAAAAATTGAACTTACCAACCTAAGGAGTTTTCAATCGGATTCAACCGTGTGTTCAAATGTAATAACTGGAATTGTGTCTGATCTCTTTCCTAGTTACGATTTGTCTCTACCTCGTGAACTGGAAAATGTAGTTTTATCCTGATCCCTGACCCTGACTGTAACTATCGATGAGTTCTTAAATGTTTTGCTTATCGCATACTTTGTCTAAACGTCATGCCAAATATCATTTTAAAAATAAAGATAAATAAGAAACCGATAATATTCTAAAATATCTACAAGGCGTGGATGAGGAAGAGAATATTTCCTGAGTAATGGAAGTTCCAACAGTACTGTGCTGTGGTCATCATTAATGTTCAAAGTACCTTTAATTCTATCAACTAAAATTATAACCTGAATGCTCTAGATGGATTACTTGTATATGACAGTCAATTTTGTATCAGGGACACGGGTGAGCAGGTGGATCAGGTCTGAAAACACTGTTATGGAAAACCATACACAATATTGTTTTCAGACTATATTTGTCCAAAAAAGTGACGTTATCGACTATGTGGATGTCATTTCATACTTGTAACGGTGTTATCAAGTGCAATCGAGATAGGTTAGTCTATCACAGATGGATGTCGTGTTCATGAGCAGCCGAAAAGTAGAGACGAGTATCGATCCCCAGGTTGGTGAACAAAATATGACAGCTGGTCAGTATCTGATACATCTTGTTGTCGTTCTACACCACAAAATCAACTTCAAAGAATACCTGGTGTGGTCTAAACGAGTGAAGACTGCTTATTTAAGGCAAACAAAAAACATTACGACTCTATTCTAAGTATGAGGCAGCTACTCAATAACGTTAGTATATCAATATTGATGTACGTGGTACACATGTCAAAGACGTCTGCGCGGCTGCATTCAAAAACATAATAAAATAGAATCCATGGGATATGCGTTGATCACATCAAAGTCCAGAGAACTATAAGATCATGACTGTTACAGTGAATAAAAGTATTAATAAGTAAGAGGTACTACTATAGGAAAAAACCACAATTAAAAACACGTACTAGTTGAATATGGAAGGTTTACAAACGAGCAAAGACTTATTGACGTCGCGAAAATCTTATACAAGACGAACGAAGAATATTCATCTTTAAAGAATTTCTCTAATAATTTGCTAATTTATTATAGTTCTGACCTTTAAATTAAAATAAATTTCAACAAACATAAAACATTTTCTCGGTTAATGGCTTTGTTGCGTGACTCAATGTCAATTAATAATATATGTTTCTAACTACATAAATAATAAGAATTTTCGTTTTGTAAAGAGTAGCCATAATATTATATGTAGATATAATACGGTTGTTTAAATTTATACCTGGTATTTCTATTACTAACCCGATTTCTGCCTCACCTGGTTTCGATCTGCCACGTCATACCTGGACTACACTAAACCGAATAAGAACGAATCATGAACGTTGTGGTGATTCTTTCTACAAGTAGGGAATCTCAAAGTCCCTTCAATGTGACTGCGGAGCTCCACAACAAACCATAAAACACATTGCAATTGTGTGTTCACTTCGACGATACAATGGCGATATCTCAGACATCCAATTGGCAACTCCCGATGTAGTAGCATGGATGGACTCACTCGATGTAAACATCTAATATTCAAATATACTACCCAATGTTCAAATATTTTAATATTTGCTTTTTTAATTTTTAATTTTTAACTAAAAGACGCGCAATCAATTTGATTGTAAGCTCATTTAATGTGTATTCATGTTTTGCTTTATGTAGATTTTGATATGAAGGGTAATTCAAACGTCGTGATTGAAATTCGAACCACTGTCCCATATACACAAAACATACCTTAACAGAAATTTTCATAGTTGTTTTCATTTTTTTCTTTACACATGGTTTCTTGTACTCAATCCATAGTCATCATCTACTATAGATTCCGTTAAAAAAAGTTACTAACCTAAAGCGGTTGCATAATTTCCTGATATATAGATTCACTACCTTTTCATACGTCTCGAATTTGCATTAGCGGAGACTTTCATAATTATTTTCGTTTTTACCATATTTTCATGAACTCAGACCGTAATTGCTATCTACAATAATTTCCGTAAAACAACGATTGTCCGAAAACAGTTGTGTAATATTTGCCAGTGTAATTTCCTTTATTCAACTTGCATCGTTAGTTGCCGTAGAATTAGCATGGAACAGTTGTATAATGTCATCGATTCATAGTCATATTCTGCTATACATTGGTTGTAGTCTTCTATTTTAATGCCTGTTGGTTATAATAATTCCTTAGTGGATACACTAACAAATGCAATTTCCTAAATACGTTTCATAATAGATGTCTCTGTTTATGGGTACCTTCCAGTTATAGTGAAGACACTTTTAGTACACATATTTATCGAACGAGATTGTCTAATAAACAGATTTGTTTTGTAATTGGTGATGTAAAACCGATTGCTACTATTTGCCGAAAAATATGCCTACCCGCGCATAGAGGCTCTCTTAGTCTATTTCTATTCTGTCAGTCGACTTTTTGTCTGATTGAATTCTATTTTGGTTTTTGACGTCTCCATCGTGGAAGGTTGGTGGAATTTTGTTTGCAATTTTCTTTTTTTGAAAAAAAAAAAACATAAAGTTGAGTGATATTGCTTGGTGCCGTCTAAATCATTTTTTTTTTATTGGATGTCAAGAACCCCGGAAACCAACAAAATTGGCTTATCACAAGCCCTAAACTTACCAGAGGAAATTTGAGGTAAAATTTGTTTCTAATACATATACAGTGAATTGAATAAAAATCACATAACAAAATTGAAAATACCAAAACAAAAATTAATGTACAATGGTAGCATGTTCCATTTGTGAAGGTCAAGGAAACGCTAGAATGACTTTCGGCCACCATATAGTTTACAGTATTGGTTTTAATGTGTATTAATGAGAGAAAACGGAAACCGTGTTCACTGTTCTTAATGTTAGTGAAGTAAATATACGGTTAATCAGAAAAGTTTCCGAAGGATATGACGTATAATAGACAAAATTATAAATAATAATAAGAAAAAATATATTTCTATGTTGTGTGATTTGTTCCGTGTAATCTGTTTGTGCAAGTATCCAGTTAATTATCCAAGATTATTAACAATATAATTAACGTGAAAGGCTTCCGAGATCGGTGAAATTTTAATAGTACCGTCGGTGAAGGTGCTTCTTTTTGGAATCTATTCCAAATACCTAAGAAACAATTGAAACACAAAAGAATTATAGATATATACGATTTCAGTCACCCTTTACGGGCTTTTTTTTTGTCCAAAGAAATATGAATATAATTAATGGCTAGTTAGTTCTAAAATTAATCAAAATTAACGAAACCTTGAACTGTTAAATTAATCTTATAATTAAAAGAACAAAAGATTTTTTTTTGTTGGTAGTAAACCAGTTATTATTATTACTAAGAAATTTGATTAAGTTATTTTAAACAAAATTAATAGAAAATATTCTAAAATTAACGAAAACTAGAACTGTTAAATTAATATTATAATTAAAAGAACAAAAGATTTTTTCTTGTTAGTAACCCAGTTAGTATTATTACTAAAAAATTTAAATAATTTATTTTAAATAAAATTAATTGTATTGACATTTTTGTTCAACCATTACTCTGTGGATTTTAACTATTTATTTATGTGGTTCGTGATTTTTTATTGATCAGTGATATAGTGCTTCACCCAGCTAAAAATACAGAAAGAGCAAGAAATTGTTTTTGGTGGAATAAGAAAAGAAAACTACCGGAAATACAAGGAGAGTAAACAAAAAAATGTATAATCGAACTGAGGACAATCCTGTTTCAAGGCCACCGGTCTTTGATGGTGGAAGTGTAGATTCAGATTATGGAAAGGCTAATGAAGGGCTAGGAGAGTAAAAGGGGATGAAGCAGAGGGATCAGGACTAACCATGGGGTGAGTACTTTCTTATAGATAACAATAGATATTGGGGCATGAATGTGTGGATATTTGTATGTGTATAGGGCCGAGCGTGTGTGTATGGATGTGGGGAGGTGGCAGCGTGAGTATATGCGGTCCGTATAAGTGTGTGAATGAAATCTAATCTGATCTTAATAAATTTTTACGCACTCAATTAGAGTTTTGTGGTAACCTCGAAAAATTTTTTTTGTGGGTTTATTAATTAAATATGCAGTTAATTTATACCACGATAATAAAACAACCGTAATGTGTTACCTTTATTCGTATCCATTTAAAGGGTATTCAAATAATTATATTATTAGAAATGTTTTGGGTGATTCCTAGCAACGATTAAGTCTTCCATCTGAGTCCCCTTGCTATTTTTGAAAGTCGTCCAGGGCAAACAATTGATCTCGTACAGCTTATAACAATGCTATGCTTCTATTAACTGAGATCGTCATTGGATTCAAATCTTAATGATGATTATCGCTTAGAAAAGTTCTCGTTAATTTTCACTGAAATTTTAGATTCAGGAATGTTGGGTGGAGGAAGTTTACAAACCTTAATTCCCGCCAACAACATATTTATCACGTGATCAGGGTAAATTTGTACCGAATTATGTGACATACATATATGCGGATATAGATCAAAGATGTTACCAACATCAACGATTGTACTTTGAAATTTCGAGAACTTTCATCATCTGAACAAGAATAATAATAAATCAATCGGAAAAT
Source organism: Diogma glabrata (assembly GCA_963693315.1). Classification (NCBI taxonomy): domain Eukaryota; kingdom Metazoa; phylum Arthropoda; class Insecta; order Diptera; family Cylindrotomidae; genus Diogma; species Diogma glabrata. Next base: position 269,572,252 of record OY856188.1, read on the forward strand.
ATGACCTATCTTCAAGGGAGAATTTCAATTAAAATAAAAGAGATTAAACTAATGACGACAATCGAAGAAGGGCTTAAAATTAATCACAATACTTTTGGAAGATTATGGGAAATGATTCCCATGAAAAATTCTATGAGGGATTATAAAATAAAAAAATAAAATGGAACTTGGAGAACAACTTTACCGATGGTTGTGCTGTGTGGTTTAAATTATATATGTAGATAAGGATAAGGTAATTGATACACACCCAAAAATTATGGATGGATAGGATCAAATTGTATCTAAGTTGACCTAAATCATCGTTGTTTTATTCGCGACTCAAAAGAACGGATTAGATGGTAAGATGTGAGTAAGTGTGTATGAGAACGTATGAAGTGCAAGAGCGTGTGAGTGTGGGATAAAATAAAGGGGTTGGGCGTGGTGATCGTGATTCTTTCACAAGAGGGGGTCACCAGAGTCTAATTATTTCACTTGTTTATTTTTTTTTCTTATCATGTTTCTCGCGTACTATACAGTTATTTGTGCTGAAGTAGCATGATTTCTTACTCGTTCCCATGGATTGAAGCTAGTCAGGAGCTATATATAAATCTCGCTAGGTACGCGACCTGCTACGCCACTTCGTTGCTAGGCAACGAAAAAGCGCTTCACTACAAATTGGCGCCCAACGTGGAGCTTCTCTAAGGGCTATTGCAGTTATGTGGTATCCTGGAGGAGTCCTTCCATCTTCTAAAAACCTTTGAAAAAAATTTTTTTTAAATTTTTTCTTCTTATTAACTTTTCATTTTCACCAATCAATATTTTAAGACTCTGGCGACGGGAAGCAACTCCCTGTTCCATATACGCAGGAGCGGAGTCCATCTGAGATGTCTCAGATTGACTTCGATGGGGTTTTGCGTCTAGGCAAATCTATGTCTTTTAAATTTTATTTTTGTTTTATTTTGGTTTTTAATGTGTCACAACAAAAACTATACGCTAAATAAAAAAAATAAAATTTATAAAAAGTAGAATGTCTTGTTGTAGAGGGGAATTTTTTCTCGTTAGTGCATGTAATGATTATTTGTCAGTGCATGTAATGATTATTTGTCAGTGCATGTAATGATTAAGGATTAGGGTTTTCAAATTTACTGACATTTTCAATTATCGGTAATTCGGTAAAAAAAACTATTTAAAACGGTAACCAGTAATTTACCGGTAATTTACCGAAATATTAAAATTTATTCTTATTATTTCAATGAATTAGCTTAAGCCAACTTTATATAATTTAAATTGGCGTGTAATAATAACTAATAACACATTTGAGGAAGAAAATTTAAAAGTAATTTAAATCTTAAAATTTTTCAAAGTTTTGGTTGGTAAAATATTGGCTAAGAAACACGTTGCCTCTACACTTTCTTGAGAATATTATAATTAGTAATTTATTGCATAAAATAAGCATAAATATAAGTTTGTTTAATTTTTACTGAAACCGGTAAAAATTTAAATATTTACAGGGTTTTTCGTTAATGTGTTTTGCGTCCACTTACCGGGTAACCGGTTACCCAATTAAACGGGTAGCAAACCCTATTGAGGATCAGTACATGTAATGATTAATATTAAACGATTAATGGCTGCAAGTTTTGAGTATGTGGTGTTTGGAAGTATATGGAATGCAGGATCTAATCATTTATCGTAAATGTGTTCACAGTTTGTTTCTCTAAATTATTTTTGGTCTTTACGTAGTTATATTTTGCTTAAATTGCCTCTGTGCGATAGAGGTTTTTGAATAATATTTGTGATATATAAGAGCTTTCCCATTCGTTTTTATAGTGCTGTCTTTACCGTTTATTAATTTGATTTTTATGTTACAAAGTCCAAATTCTTTACACATGCTTAGTATTGTGTAAAAATGCAACAACAACATAACTATATACGCAACTAGAGCATTTAAATCCGAATATTCGTGTATTCGAATATCCGATTAATTTGGGTATATTTTAAGTATTCGCTATTCGAATATTTATACGCGAATATTCGAATATTTTTTATCTCTCAGAATATAATGGTTTTCCATCCCTTCATTTCTTTTTCAAACTTCGAAACTAAGAAATTTCAATATTTTAAGGCAAATAATTTTATTACAAAAAGTGCTTGACGTATAAACGCCGCTTAATATTGAAGTCAAAGAACTTAGCGAAAAAAATTCAACACTTATGCCCGCCGAAGGCATATGCAAATTCTTATTTACTTCTCTAACGGAACTGAACAGTGATTTAAGTAAAATTTTACTCCACGAAATCAAAAAACGAATGGATCAGAAAAGAAACAAAACAACCTTAAAAACCTTATTTCTACATCTTGTAGAGACCTTATTTCTACATCTTGGTAGTTATACCACAATCGTACAAATATTTTGATTACGCAAAGAAAACTGCTGTGAAAACTTTTCTTTCTCGCCTCCTAAGACTTCAAAGATGGACCAGATCCTAGCGATGAAAACAGTAATAACCATGGTTGCAGGTATCTGGTAATATAAATGACGCACTTGCAGCCAACAATCAAAGTAAAAATATATTGCAACAAAAGCTGCAACCAGCGATTAGCTCAATTACTGATTGCACGACATAAGATACAGTAACAGTGGTAATGAAAAGCGCGAGTAGAACTCCCGAGAGTTGGTCCTGGGGAACCAAAACCTGTTTTTATAATTGCCATGAAAGGCTACGACCTTATATAGTAGACTAGGTTAATATTTGACCTAGTTTTAGTTTCCTGTATTGGAATTAGAATGTAGGTTATTGGTTTATTGTGGTTTGTTGTTGTTGTGCGTGTCCCAAGCCGGTTGCTAAAGGCCTTGGAAGGTCGTCAGGTAAACTAGGTTAGTATTTGACCTAGTTCTGGTTATCTGTATTGGTAATTTCTCGATTTAAAGTGTAGGTTAGTGGTTTATTGTTGTTTGTTGTTATTGTGGGTTTATTGTTGTTGCTAAAGGCCTAGGAAGCATGTCAGATAGACTAGGTTAGTTCAAATGTGAGTTCAAATTTAAAATTAAAACAATAAAATAATGGTACAAATGACAGATAAAACAATTTGTCACGTGTTTTTATTCATTTTTCTTTTTACATTTTTTGCTCTAAAACTAAAATTTTATTGCTTGTTTTATTTTTTGTCTTAAAATTAAAACTTAAATAAAATTTAATTAATGTTTTTATTTTCACCTTCCAAGAGTGTTAAACCGTTTTGAGGGGTTTTTATGAGGTAGAAATTTTCCTCCATAACTAATGCTGTATAATCTTCCTCGTTAAATAATTCATTGAATTTATTTGGTGCGAATAATAATACATCTTCGGTTTCGAAAATCCACTTTTTCCCAAATTTAGTGTCGATTTTTCGAATTGTGCATAATTTGTATGCGTGGTTTTCCTGCAATTCTGCTATCTTCATAAATGGTTTTGATTTCTCCTTTGCTGCGCTTGAACATTTTGCCAGAAAAATTTGTTTTCTAGCCAGTTGATGTTGTTGTTGTTGTAGTATTTGTTGCTGTTGTTGCTGCTGTTGTTGTTGTTGTATTTGATGGTGTAAGCGCTTTCTTTTGAGAGGTGGAGCCGCTTGACAATCGGAAGTTACCAGGTATTCGTTTAAAAAACTGTCTGTTGAACTTTCCATGTTTAGCAAATTACTATGTTAGACTACAATTGTTGATTACAACTGCTTGATATTTATACCAATTTACGATGCTTAAAAGTTAGTGGGGGAACAAGAGTTTGAAACATTTAATACGAATTATTTCTTTATTATTCTTTATCTAAAACGCGACAGAAAAAATAAATCAAAGAACACTTGAAATTTATGGCTTTATATATATTATTACTTTATTCTTCTTTTATTTATCTTCAAAACATATTGAAAATTCATTTAGAAAATTCAGATAAATTAAAAGATAATTGCTGCTAGTTTCTCCATTTATTGTTCACTTAATTTTTCAAATGATAAAATTTATCTTATAAATTAATCAAGACGCAAAAAAGAAAAAATAAACAAAAGAAAATTATTCACAAGAAACATTGAAACATTTAATAAGAACTATTTCTTTATTTTTCTTTATCTAAAACGCGACAGAAAAAATAAAAAAAGAAAACTTGAAATTTATTGCTTTAGATATATTATTTTATTATTCTTTATGTAAAACGCGACAGAAAAAATAAACAAAAGAAAACTTGAAATTTATTGCTTTATATATATTATTTTCTTATTCTTATTCTTCAAAACATATTGAAAATTCATTTTGAAAATTCATATAAATTAAAAGATAATTGTTGAGTTTGTTGTTTCTCCATTTACTGTTTACTTAATTTTTCAAATGATAAAATTTATCTTATAAATTAATCAATACGTAAAAAGGAAAAAATAAACAAAAGAAACATTGAAACATTTAATATGAATTATTTCTTTATTTTTCTTTATCTATCAAAACAAATTGAAAATTATTCTTAATTTTGTTTTTTCATGATAATTTATTTGAAAGTTTAAAATTACCTTGATGGAAATTTGCTTTACCTCTGATTTAGAGTATTGAAGTTTTACAAAAACAACGATGTCAAACTAAGTATAAAAGCCTACCCTGTTAGAAAATTTATATTGTATTAGTTTTGTGATTCAACATTAAAACATGGCAAAAAACTTCTAATGAAAAGGTTTATAACTTCTGGGGAAGAAGTGGAAGAAGAGCGATTTTTAATCGATTCCGAAACGGGGAAAAATATGCAGAAGTTTAACTTGCGCAGACGCGAAATTAAATTTTCGATAAAACCTGTACCAAGCTATATTGATCCAATTACTTGGATTAAAGGGGCACTCCACGATATTGTCAAATATATTACAAAAGAAGTTAGCCCAAGCGACAAAATTGGAATGACATTTTGTGGTGAAAGCTTCGAGCATCGTGGCCCTGCATGGATAAACTTTTAAACAGCAGGTGGACTGACGTTTCAGCATATTTGGGATGTGATTTCAAAGGTTTTTCAAAGCAATTCCGAGGGTGAGTACTTTTAAATGAAAATGCTGAACATTTTTTTACTTTTTTCACTTTTACTTTACAGGGTTAAGTACAGACAAATTTTGTTTGACCGCAACATATATCAATTTACCTTATGGTAAAGGTAGGAAAAAACAATTTTACAATTTTGCTGAAGAATGCAAACAACGCCGTGGTATAATAACAATAAAAAAATAAAGATAACTTAACCATACAACATCCAAACTAATAAATTTTGAAACGATTAAACATGCTGTTCTTCATCCGCAAGATTGGGAAAATATCGCTGAGGTTTCACAAAATATTAAAAGAACTAAAGATCATGAGGTTCATACAGTAACTGAAACAAAAAGATACCAACCGAAATCAGAAAAACGTCGATTTCTGAAAGACCATAGTTCCGTACCGTTTGGATACAAAAGGTCTAAATTTGTGTAAACTACGATTATTACACAACATAAAGGTAAAACAGAAGTCAATTTTAGTCGGAGTAACAAATATTCAGTTTTTTAGTTTTAAGCAATTTTGTAGCTTATGTAAACATAAAATAAAGGTCGGGTTTTTTTCATATTTTTCCCGACGTAAAACAAAAGTTTAAGTGAGTTTTTCTTTAATAATTTCAAGTAAACGAAAACTTATTTATTTCCAGTAAAAAACGAGGAATTATTTTATACAAATTTATTAATACTTAATTTAGCAAAATGTTTTCAGAAGTTCTAAATTATATTGTTTTTATCTACCCAGGAATTGTGCGATTTATCAAATCCTAACCATTTGACGTAAACTTTATTCCCTTTTCTTTTTAAAACCTGCTCGACAAGATAGGTATCAGAAAATTTTACAGGTGTTAGTTCTGTTTCATAAAATCCACCGGAAATTGGAGTGCTGGTATAATCGGCTAAGTTATACGTAATCGGATATGTATTTTTAACTTTAACCACTTTAAAAATTTCTGTTGACCAGTTTGGTTGATAGCCTTTTTCAAAGTTTCCTTTATTTTTACTGACTCTTACATTATCTCCTATCTTAAATTTAGCTTTTTGAAAAATTTTTGGATGCATGTATAGAGTTCTAAGTATTGATTTTTCATTTTTCTTTGAAACATTTTCTGGGGGTAATTTGATTGTTCTATGCGGTGTTGAATTATAGTTTTTTAACAATGATTGTAAAATTGAGATCCATTTGTAATTCCCCTGTAAACTGAAATTTTTCCACATCATGCTTTTCAAAGTTCGATTAAAACGTTCCACGATAGATGCCTTAAGCTCTGAGAATGTATGATAATGATTAATTTTATTTTTCAACATATATTGTTTAAACTGTCTGTTGAAAAACTCTTTGCCTTGGTCTGAATGAATATTTTTTGGGGAATCCTTTGCTTGCTTGATAATATTTTCAAGTGCTCGTAAAACATCTTCAGCAGTTTTACGTTTGACAGGTTCAGCATAAGCGTATTTGGAAAAAGTATCAATCACCGTCAATAAATATTTGAAACCTTTATTAAATTTGGCATAAGGAATCATTTCGACTAAATCAATTTGCCAAGTATCATTCAAACCCTTTTGAATGAACTTTCTCCTACGAAAATTTTTTCTAAGTGGCCTGTGTAGCTCTGAAACAATTTGTGCTCGTGACATCCTATACACAATTCACACAATATTTAGTTTCTCTTTCTATATATAGAGGCAACTGATTCTGAAAAGTTGTACATAATAGCTAAATTTTTGTAGAAATCCTCAGTCTCCCTACAGAAATCAACTTTTAATATGGAAGCTGATTCGACTTTGTTTCCGTTTACCAACGAAAGTAATGAAAATTATTTTTTAAATAAAATTACACAAGAAAACCAAATTAGTTCAACCACGAATGATTATGATGTTGATGTTAACGAGGTGACCTCGTCTTTTCAAGAATTTATACCACCACCACCATCACCACCGCAATTACTTGAAGAGGAGGAAGAAGAGGAATGGCAGGACGGTCAAAACTGGTTTGACTCTCAAACAGATGATCTGCAGGTTAACGAAGAACAAAATATCGAAGTCGAGCAAGAAGGATATTTCGAATGGTTTTTTAGTAACATTATAGATAGATAAAAATAAAAATAAAAATAAAATAAATAAAAGGCAATTGTTTTTATTTTCGTACAATTTTGCGTAGTTTATTGTTTAATATTACAGGTATCTCGAAAAATAATCTAGAAAAATTACACTGCACATTGATCCGTTGCTTTGGGATGTTAATTTCTTCATGCAACTTTTCCACTTGTTTTTCTTCACAGGTTTTTATGTATTTTTCAACATACGCTCTTACATTTTGTTCGGAATTTTTATAGTGAATCATTACAGCTTGAAGAAAATCAACAAGGTTGTTAAATATATCGGCCTCTTCTCTGTTGACACTAAGAGTTTGACTACGAATAGCTTGAATTCCTGCTTGTAAACATAATTTGGTATTTTTTATTGTTCGACTGCACAGCAGCTTTTTGTATAGATGGTAAAATTCACACCAATCACGATATTTCAGAACAATTACTTCTTTTCCATTACGATGGAATATGGTTGTGGCTTCAAATGATTCCCCCGTAAAACCAACAGAAATTCTAAAGGTCTGGTTTTTATTAAGAAAGTATGTATAGTTTAATAATAAAGACATCGTGTTTTCATGTCGAATTTCCATTTCTTTTTAACTTTCCTCTAACTCTCGGGTTACAAGACTGTAAAAAGTTGTATTTTCCAAATATTTTATGAAATAGTTTTAAAATCAACCTGTCATTTTCAATATGATTTACTTTACTGAATTGGTTCAAAAAACTTTTCATACTTAAACCAAAACATCTAAACCAAACGTAAACACAACAATATTGCCCGCATACATCTGTAAAATTACTTTGCAACTGTTTATCATTAAAAATTAAACAATGATTCTTCAAATATCTTAAAATTTCAGGTTTAGTTGGTTTCTGCCCAAAAGAATCAAAGTATTCTATACACCCCTTTTTAGGAATATAAATAGCTAACCAGTGTGTTCCAGGGTCCTTAGCCTTACCCGTGTTAACGATTAAAAGAGATGGTTTTTCTTTTACTTTTGGAATTCTATCCAGAGCGAATACCCCCTTAAATTTTTTGTTTGTACGCTGGTTACATTTTAAAATGTTAGTTATTTCTAAAGTGTTCATAAAATAAATTGACTCAGATCATAAACTTTGCTCGCTTCCTTTACATAATTTACTAAAAACTCTTTTTTAATTAGTTTGTTGGTAATGATTATATCAAAACTTTCTAATATTTGTTTAAACTCTTTAGTTATATTTTCGTTAGTCACAGTTCCAAAAGAATAATTTTCAATATTTTGATTTGTTAGCTCTTTTGTTGGAAACTTGTAAGTAAACTCTTTTACGAACTTCTTACAAGGCTCTTTAAATCCTACTATACTAATTTCTTTCACAAACAAACTGTTTTTGTCGTTACAACAAAATGTAACATCGACAAGTACACAGGATGAAGACATGATGTAAAATATTTAGACTCACGCTTTTTCATCCTATTTATAGGTTTGTGAATATATTTCGATTTTTATCGATTTGAATGTTTGCATCAAATTCCCCATAAACAATTGCAGTTAATGTGGACGGCAATGGTTTTGATAACTTTGCTTCAATTCTAACAGTTCCTTGATTAAGTAGACCTTGGCACATTTCATTCCCTGATGCATCGGGGGTTAAATCAAAAGCAAGTAAAAAAAATCCATTGCTAAACATTGTTTTTGTTATCTGATGACCTTTATCATTATGGAATATCCCTGTTCCTTGAAAAAGTGTGTTGTAGGCTCTGGTATAACAATTATATTCATCAGAGAAACTAGTTTCAATTGCTGTATTAGGTATCTGTACCCCATTCACATTCAACGAAAATTGAGAAATATCAAAATGTTTAAAATTGTACGGGTTTTTTGATCTTTTTCCTGAATAACCAATATTTTCGGTCATACAAAAGATGATTGTAGTCGGCAATTGACCAATGAAAACGTTGTCGAGCGATATGGATGATGTATTCATAGGAAGAGTATAGGTTTTTACTTCCACACGTTTATAACTATATACAGCATTCTTTTTTTCCAAAACAGCGTTATGTGCTAATAGAACACTCGGATTAACAGTTACATGTCTCATAAACAATGTTGCTTCTAAAATTTTCAATTGAGATTCATCGGTATCGTCAGAAAAAAAATAGAATTCTGGTTTTTCTAGTGTTAGTGTAATTCGAACATCCACGTTGTTTATAAGTAAGGTAGGCTGGTTAAACATATCTACATGTAGTTTACCCATTAGCTCAACAACATTGCTATTATTATACAATTTTTGACGGTCTTTCGATCCAGAATTATTAGATTTTTCTATGTTCGCCTTATCTAATGTCCACCCTGAGCACTCTAAATGTGTGGTAGCAGCATCATTACCATAATTTAATAGCGATTCAATATATGCTCTATAGTGATAATTTCCGTCTGATGGTGTTATATTTTTCCCGTTTAATTGAATATTACATTGTTTTATTAGAGAATGTAAAAGATTGTTAACTACACTTGGCTGTGATAGTTCTTTTCCGTCTGCCCCTTTATCATTATTCCATAACCCTCCATCTTTTTTCAAAATCCGTATTTTCAATCTTAAATATGTAGAAGATAAGTCCCTATATGTATCTCCATGACCTAATGAAACAAATTCTATTACCGATGGTTTATCTAATGAGGCTATAGGGTTGTAAGAAACCTCTTCGGATCGTAGAATACTTGATTGAATAGGTTGTGCTTTAAATATATCCAATTCAGATTTCATACATTCCACCATAATTAATCAAAAATATCTTTTTCTTTCTTACGCCTAATAACTTTACGTCGTTTCGAGGTAAAATAATTTAAATTTTTGATCGACGGCTTATTTATAACTTTTCTTTTCCTTTTTCCCGACCCATACATTTCATTGAGTTTTTGAACTGCCCCGCGTCTTACACATTTGACAATCTCTTTACCGCGATCTTGCAGAACTTCCTTAATATTTGCACCGGATACAATATCTGATAAAGCACTTATACCAGAGTTTACAACCTGCTTTTTTAGTAAATCAGCCCCCGAAGAAAATATTGGTTTCAAATACTTGAAAAGTCCCCCAAAAAAACTACCTAGGCCACGTCCTCGTTGATATGGTACAGTCGAATGTACCAACGGACCAATATCCTCAATGCCTTTCCCCGTTTGACTCAAATAGTATCTGTAATATACTCCTTCCATAATGCTTTTCATAAAACACTAAATTGTTTAATAGAATCCCCCCTTTTATTTATATACTTTTTTAAAATGTAATACAATTTTTGTAGGAATACTACTTGTTGCAAAATTAATTTTGCTACTATATTTATCACAGATTAGAATAGAAATATTATCAAAAAAATTTTTCTCAACAGCAAAATATTGTATATTTATAATTTCTTTTTCCATTCCTTCAAATGCATTTTTTGTGTTTATCGTTCTTAAACATCTCACAGTGCTATCACCCACCATATTTGGTTCAATAATATCGGTATAGACAAAAAGCATTTCTGGTTTAATTACGGGTGTCATAGGTAAATATTGCAGAAATGTTTTAAATAAATCTAAGAGTCTTGACTTATGCTTTTTAAAATCTTTAATTTTTACAGTTATCTGATCAAAACATGATTTCAGTAACTCTTCGAGTGAGTAGCTATGATCTGCCTTTAATTTTAGCTCAAGTGGTGGTTGATTTATACATATTTTAATAAATTCATTTGTTTCAGGTAGTTGTTTTTCTAATGATGTTGATGAAGGTGCAGCCACGTAATTGGAATCCAAAGATATAAAATCATATATCCCCCAAATTAGTTCACGCTCAACCTCTTTTCTTGAGTAGCCATCAAATGGGTGTATATTCTGAATAAGAGTTGGTAACAAAAAAGATTTCCAATCACACAAATATTCATCCGTGTTATGTGGAATGTACGTCGTCCCAATTCCAACCAAGTGTTCGGAATTACCTCCTATAAAAACTTTTGTACCAATGTGCCAGTTTTTTCCGTATTTATTTGGTTGAAAATCGTTTAAGTAAATCTCCGACAGACCAACTTTCCAGTTTGTACCGTTGATTGGTTTATGTAAATTATTTGTAAAAGCTGATAAAGTATTATCAGGATAGTAATTCATTGAGTTATCACTGAGTAAAGTAACATAAAATTCATCTTTTAGGTGTATATCGCCCATGTTTTCTTACGTTTTGGAAAATTAATTTTTGTTTGACTGTCACCCGCTTTAGCTGGTCGTAAAATTCGTTTTGTAGGTGTTGTAAATTTCTCGCTATTTATATGCTTTTCTTTCTTTTCTGGTGGACTGTCAAGAGGAACCGTTATAACGTCTCCAGACTCGGTTTCAAATGTTTGATAATTTTGATTTGGAGTTAATTTTCGTTTTCTTAAACGCTCACCAATTGATGTGGCAGATAGTGCTTTTGCGAAAATTTTGTCTTGAACGTCTTCATCAAGTTCACTGTCAGACTGTGTTGTTTCTTTAAAAATATTTTCCTGGACGCGTTTATCAAATACTTCATCATCTTCATTCTCATATATTTCTTCTTCAGGAAACTGCATTTCAAAATTTCTTTTACCGACAACATCTGTTTGAGTGTCTGTCGCTCTAAATATGGGTTTTGTACGGAAACGTGTTTGGGTACTTTTAGGTTCCATGATTTAAATTTTTTTCTCTTCAATTTTAGATAACAATCTTTTTTTGTTTCTAATTTTAAATAGGTTCTGACGATACAAATACCACTTCTGAATATCGGACAAATTTTTGTTTAATAAAATGTTTTTCATCTTTTTATCCAACTGGTTGAGTTCAACGTCTGAATTTTGCTTTAGTTTTTCATATATTTCAGGTTTTAATATTATCATTTTGTTAAATGTTGTATTATTCATTTATAAAATGACCAATCACCCCTGATAAAACTGCACCGAGAAGAGCAGGTAAAAATCCACCACGTTGAATTATAATTTTTCTTTTACTAGTGAGCGACTTCTTACGGCAAATGAGTGATCTCAAGTCCTTTTTATACTTTTTTAGTTGATTGGTTGCTCTTTTATTTAAATGACAGTTACCTTTTAAAATATTTAACGCAATTTCACAGATCGTTTTAATTACATTCGGCTCACATTGTTTTATTATAACTTTTTGAAATTTTCTCTTAGAATTTTTTAACAGGTGCAATATATGACGGTTGGTTTGTAATCGTTTCATATTCCTCACCAAATTGCTCCAATTGCTCTTTTGTACAAAAACAAAAATTTTTTCCAAATATGTCACTTCTTAATCTAAATATATCATTAATATCTTGAGTAAGGTCTATTAAAATGTAACCATATGGTAAGGTAGTTACTTCATTATATACTTTCTCAAATTCGTTGACCTGTTTTGGGTATATTTGACGAGCTAAAGGCAGTATTTGGGATTTATCTCTAGGGTTTTTGAAAAGCACTAAATATTTACAATTTAATGAAATATCTCTTGAAAATTTTCCCTGGTGAAAAACGTTTTGAGTTACAAATATTACAGATAAATTTCTATGGTGCGAACCTCTAGTAAATAATTCGCACACAATCTTGTCGTGAGAATTTAACATCATATCATCTACTATAATTAACAGTGGATCTTGATTATCACAAAAATCTGGAATAGTATTATAATGTTCAAGTCCTTTGATATTTTTCGGGACGGCTTCTTTATCGGGGTTACACCAAATAATCTTCTCAATTGGTGGTTGAATATATTTGTTTTTTTGTTTTATTAAATTAAAAATAAAAGTCGATTTCCCACAACAAGACGGCCCGGCAACCATCATAGTAAACGGATGAAAAAACATGGTTTGCCGAAGAGTATCTATCTAACTATACAAATCTATATGTATACAAAACAGAGGTCGAGTATAAAATTAATCTTGGAAAATTGGACAGACAGTCTCTTATATAGTCTCACAATGGCCAAACGTGTTTTCATAGTTGATCTCCAATTTCTAAGAGGAAACGATAAACAATATTTTGTCAAAGAACTCGCTCTACTTGAAAAAGGAAGTTTGATTCCTATCGTTTATCATTTCAAACCACCTTACCACGAAGAAGAACTAGGTCAAGCAGCACAATATAGCAACCGATATTGTGGCAATAAAATAAATGGACTTAATTGGAATGGCGGATGCATTGACTATGTGGATATAAAATCAATTATTAAATACTATTTAGAACAAGCTGAAAAAATTTATGTAAAAGGCGAACAAAAAAAATTTTTCCTTGAAAAGTATATTGAGAGTTTTAAAATAGAAAATCTTGCCATACCGTCGTTATTAAAGATTGAAAATTTTAAATCAATGTGTCCGATACATCTTTCAAATAATCATTTTAGATGTGCTGTAAAAAACTGTCTTAACATTTATATGCATCTTCGGAAGGAAAAAGTACTATAATGTTAAAAACAAAAAAAGTTACCTTTAACAATAAATTAGATCTTTACGTTATGTATGTGTGGGATTATGCATATAGAGTAGCTCGACAGGGAAAATATGAAGAATATGCACGTGATCGAGATAGATTTCATAGACGAATAAAAAATATTGAACCTATTATCTCTGCAGTTCTAAAAAAACCTCATAGAGAAAAAGTTTTTAATAAATTAATAAGGGTTGGTTAACCCAATAAAAATTAATGTACATAAAATCATGTAATAGTTTTATTTTAGTTTTAAAACAAAAATGTAAAAAGAAAAATGAATAAAAACACGTGACAAATTGTTTTATCTGTCATTTGTACCATTATTTTATTGTTTTAATTTTAAATGAACTCACATTTGAACTAACCTAGTCTATCTGACATGCTTCCTAGGCCTTTAGCAACAACAATAAACCCACAATAACAACAAACAACAATAAACCACTAACCTACACTTTAAATCGAGAAATTACCAATACAGATAACCAGAACTAGGTCAAATACTAACCTAGTTTACCTGACGACCTTCCAAGGCCTTTAGCAACCGGCTTGGGACACGCACAACAACAACAAACCACAATAAACCAATAACCTACATTCTAATTCCAATACAGGAAACTAAAACTAGGTCAAATATTAACCTAGTCTACTATATAAGGTCGTAGCCTTTCATGGCAATTATAAAAACAGGTTTTGGTTCCCCAGGACCAACTCTCGGGAGTTCTACTATCGCGGTTAAAAATTTAAAAAAACATTTTTGTTATTTAAATTCGTTCAACAAAAACTGAAAGAGGTTTTTTACAGCGGGATATCTAAAATAAGAAGTAGCCTAAAATTTAAACATCTAAACGCACTTCTCTTTTTTAAATGCATATTTCAAGAAAATAAATAAAATAAAATGCGTAATATGTTAAACCTGTTTGATTTTATTCATAATTCTTAGCACTTCTTTTAATATTCGAATACTAACCGAATATTCGGATATTTAAAGAAAAAGTTATTCGATATTCGGATAACTCAAAATGTCGAATAACTGAATGCTCTATACGCAACGCAAGACTACTAAATTCAACTCCGATTCTAGATGGAGACATGCCTTAATAGAGGGTAACCCCAGAAAAACAGCAGGATCACAAGCTTATAGTGAAAAATTTTTACCCGGTGGCAATAAGGATATCCAAATGTTTTTCGTGAAACTTACCATCAACTTACATAAGACAAAAAATACTCATATATCTAACAAAGCATAAAGAGTTTCCAACTGTAAATAATACCAGTTGCCTATATCTGAAACATTGCATATCCAGTTCATCAGAAACATTAGATAACCGATACCGAATTATTCCTTAGGTAGCTATAATTGCATTTTTTTGCTACAACCTACACCCCAAAAAGCAAACATGCGGATGAGCTCGGTGTGATCAGACATTTATAAAATTTATTGAAATTATTTTGGCTAATTTCTTTAACCTTAAACCAATTTTGAATGGAGTCTAAGACAACCAATAATTTTTAATTTAGGTACAATCAGTTTAATTATTTAATATGAAACATAATTATAACATGGCCGCACTTGATGAAGTGAATATGCACAATGTTTAGTGGTTTTAAATATTTTCATTATTTAAAAATCTATTTTGCACAGATTCGAAACCGTTTAGAAATTTGTTTCAGATTTCAATATCGGTATCGAAAATTTTCCCCAGTATTGACAGTTTGCCCCTCTTATATCGAAAAGTTAACAAACAAGGAATAACCACAGCATTTTAAATTGAAAATTCCCGTAGACTGGCGTTCATCTTTATCGCATCAATGGTTTACGTGGATCAACATCCTTTTAAATAACTTTTAAAATCTTTTAAAAAATTTCAAAAAAAAAAGATTTTTAAGACTCTTGAATTGGATATCTTTCATGAATTAATTATTTAATGTTCCATAGGGCACAGAGAACCATAGGCTGTTAACAAGTGCCCCATCGCTGTAATTATTTTACAATTCGAGTTTCACTTGAAGACTTAATTACAATCGATTATTATTTATATAATTTTATACAAATTATATACCCTCCAATATATGGATTCAACTTTGCCCCAAAATTTCACAAATTACCGCATTCACCAGCTTTGGACCAGTTTTGATCAACTTCATAATTGCAAACATGTAGTATAGGTGAAATTAAAAATATAAGTTTGTTTAGAAAAATTTTAAAGTGTTTAATTTGCGAACAGGGTGTTCCAAGTTTCCAGTTTGAAGTGCTTTAGAAAGATAGAATAATGGCCCGTTGAAAAACTAAGCAGGAAAAAATCCCATACTAAGAAGGAACATTTTTGTTTACACTGTTAAAAATGATGCCGTAGGTCAAGCAATTCTTTTGTTTTTTTTACACAATATGAAAGTTCCAACCTTACCCTCAAACATGGCAAAATTGTAAGATGCAATCTTTAAAAATGATGCTGATGCCGTTTCTATTTTGTGATGTTACCGGGTAAAGTTGGAACTTTCATATTGTACAAAAAACCTCAAAAAATACTTGACTTAAGGCATCAGCACCTTTTTTCAATAATTTTATTTCTTAATAATTGTAACAGTGGAAGCAAAAAAAAATTAACTGTGTATTGTATTTATAGGGTAGTCTTTAACCTTTCCAACACACATAAAACAGTTGGTATCGGGTGAGCCGTTCTCTTGGAATTTGATTTCATAATTACCCTGATTTTGATTTTCCAGAAATCTTTTGGACCACCTTATTTTCAAACTAAACATTTTAAAATGATTAAAAGATTTTTTATTTCACCTGTGCTACTTGCATGCAAAGTATGAAGTCGATCAAAAAAGGTTGAATTTAGCGTTGGTCGTTCAAATTACGAATTTCATCTATTACGGGTCCAAATGATCCAAGACATAGAGAAACGTCAACAGGTAAGGGAAAAATTTTCAAAATGTTCTCATGTTTTATTACTGAAATAAGAGTAAATATTAAAAATATGAAATCGACACGATTATTTAGAACAAATTTCTTAAAAGCAAAATTAAATCTACATTTGCTTTTATTGATGAATTTTTAAATATCAAGTTTAAATGCAAAGGTTTAAAGTTCTCCTTTGGGATTCAATACAACCAGAAAAAGAATAATAATGATAAAATGTATCACCCAGAATGATGTAACTTATATGTCATCATCATAACTATAGAGAAGCTTTGTGGTTTAAAAAGCTCCACGCTTTCTCATTTCCTCTGTTCAAAATATAAATATTGATTGATTGATAAAAGGTTTCAGAAACTGTAACGCTCCTTTACTTAAAGTGAAACACAAGGCTCTATAATTAAATGTAAGCATCAACACTACGTGTGTTGAAATCATAAATTGTTTGGTTTTTCAAAAGTATAAAATATATTGCATCTGAACTTCATCTGTCATTCTTTCGTTGTTTTGTTTTAAATTATTTTGGTTGTTCCGGGAAAACACATAAAAGCTTTAAAAAGGAGAAGTGCTTATGAATGAGGATGATTTGTCTAGATTTTTATTTTTTTTTTCATTTTTATATTAAAACCGCGCATGTGTAGAATTTCAATGTGAATGTTGCTGAAATAACTAACATATAGCATTGTATAGACATCTCAAAAACCAGAACTTCCCCCTTTCCAACTTTTAGATTAAAATCAAATTATCAATGTAAGTATTTGACATTTTGACGGTTTATATATAAATATAATTAAGTAAATTCAAAGTTAGTTAAGGAAATAGTTCTGTAAAGTATTCAAGAATTCAACTAAATACATAAAATTAAAATATTAAATGAGTAAAAGGGAAAATGTCTTACCTGCACTAAGAAACGGTAGAAAATTGAATAACAATAAAAACGGCAACAAAATATGTAAAAACATTTGACACTTATCATTATAATGTATTTTACGGAAAAGTTTTTTATAATTTTTATGAAAACTATTTTCAATACTTTTATCAACTTTTTCGACAGTTTGTTCACTTTTGTGTCTTTTATTTTCATAAAATTTTCCTCTTTTATTGTTTTTTTCACTTCCACTGTCGATGTTGTTATTGTTGTTGTTGTTCCTGTTGTTATTGATGTAGTAAAATCGATCGTTGTCTTTAGTAAAAAATTTATTAATATTCTTATTATTATTGGTATTTCTTGTTTTGCTATTTTCCCAAACAAATAACTGTCGATCGTTTTGACAGTTTGAAATTTTATTAAAATATAGAATTTCAATAGTTTTCTTATCATTTTCATTGTTGTTAATGTTAAACCGTTCACTTTTCTCGCTGTTGTTTTTGTTGTAACCTTTAAAATTTTTTGTTCTTCTTTTTTTATCACATTCGCAACACTTTTTATATTTTGAATTTTTAAATTTAAATTTTTTAACATTTTTATGGCAGCACTTTTTATTTTTAAAAATAAATTTATTATAGTTTTCGTTAATTTTATTATTGTTATTATTATAGTTTTTATTTTTAATTCGTTTAATAAATATTTCAAATTGTATTTTAATATTGTTACTATTATTAGTATTGGTTGTATTAAAAAATCGTTTATTAATTTTATATTTATTTTTATTAAAACTAAATAAAATTTTTCTATTAAAATTTTTTTCACCTGTAATATTATTAAAAAGTTTATTTTTATTATTTTTAATAAACGAGTAATAGTTAATGTTATTATTTTTATTACTGTTTTTAAAATTATATTTCCATCGATGCTTTTGAAACCATTTTGATGATTTCGATTGTAAATTTGTAATAAAAAATGATTTTCTTTCCATAATTTTTTTTGTAAAAAATAAAAATTTTGTAATAATAATTTTTGAACATTTTTTATTAATTTTACTATAGAAAATGAAATTATTATTAAAATTTTGAATAAAACTTTTTTTACAGAATAAAATCCTCTCGTTGGACGTTGCTGTTGTTTTGTCTGATTTTCTTTTTGGTTTATTGCTATTATGAAATTTTTCTTTTGATTTGTTTGAATTGCATTGGAAACTGCATGTCCTTTTATCGTATGGTAATACTGAGGCCATGCTGTGCCCTATAATGAAATAAAAATAATTTATCGATTATAAAAAAAATATATTTATAGAAACTGAAGTGAAAATTTATGTAAATGATCGATCGTCGTTTCCATTTATGACAGATTCGTGACAGTGGTAGGTTGTTTTAAAATAAAGTTGTTTGAAAATTTTAATAGCCTTTTTAATGTCAAATTCAGAAACTAACGAAAAATTTACAAGACTTCAAAAACTGGTTTATAAGTATCCAAAAAATTGTTGGGATTGTGAATTACTATCACTCTTGCATCCCACCTTTCGTCGTAATTCCACTAAGCAACAAACTATGCTCATTTAGCAGAAAACACTGCCCACAAACTCATAATTAATACAAAACATTCAACCAAGTACTTCGAGATATAACTCCCCATTTATTGTAGTACCTAAAAGAGCACAAAAACAAGACAAACAGTATAGACTTGTAGTCGATTATAAAAAACAAAACAAAATTATTTGAGTCCTTTGTTATCACAGCCTCCAGATCTAGAAAAATAAATACATGAAATAGTTTTCTCCAGACTATGTGTTGTGACATTGTAATTTCTACAACACAACACTTTTGTCTAAAAAAAAATTCAAACAGCTAAATTTTTAATCAATATTATTTATTGTGTGTAATGAACATTTTACAATGTACTAAAAAATGTTATTTTCTGAAATAAACAAAAACATTTGTATAAAAGCTTATACAAATGTTTTTGGTTTGGTTCTAAAAATTGTATTCATATATGAAATTTTAGTTATCTAAGACACTTGGTTATAACAAAATAAGCAAGACTTTTGGAAAATATTGAATAGCGACGTGTATCGGAAGAAGTTTAAACATTGTTGTAGATATACATATCATCAAAAGTTGTTAGAACTACACATTTTATCTGACAGTGTAGCTGGTTCGTATCTTCGGAGTATTTAACAATTTTATGTTTGGATAAGTCGAAAAGTTATATGCGTTTCGGGATGCGTAAAAATAAAATCCACAAATTTAAACAGAATATGTTTAGAATGTAGTGGTTATATTTCAGAAAAGAAATACACTTGTGAGTGTCATTTTTGTAAGAAGGACGTAGCACACCCGCAAGTCAATCTCACAATTCCATAATAAGGAGTCCCGAATCAAAAACTTCAAACATACTTTCCCAACTTCAACCAACTGAAATGGATTTTGAAAATTCGTTTAAGGTTCTATATTAAGAATTACGACGCGTGTCACGTGCGCCAGACTTGGCACATTCAACACATTACTGGCACGGTCTGTTTCAATTTTGTCCAAAAATTCGTCTAAATTTCACTTTAAATTCACCGTTTTGAAAATCATTAAATACAAAATTTCAAATTCGTTAAAACACATTTGGTAAAATTAGTCTATCAATTTTAAATATCAAGACTTTAAATAATTTTCTGATTAGTGTTTTTTCTGTATAAATTTCAATCATTCTGGAAGTCAAATAATAAAGTTTCAGTAAGGTGGGTGTGGAAGGATTTATGGATGAAATTCGAAGATTCGGGACTGAGGTCTTTGAAAAAAGGAAATATTCAGTGTTAGACAACGCCCTTTAAATTGGTACTCATATTTGACAATGTTTCCGAAATATTTTTAGGTTTCCGTTTTTTATACGGAACACTATTGGTGAGAGTAAAACGAGTTTTTCACATTATATCGATTATCGCGTAAACTATAAACGCTGTGGACCTGAAATTTGAGGTACATATAAAATTAATCTGTTCACATAAGATGACATAACAGATACAATAAAACTAAAGTTGTTTTCGTTTGGTTTACAGGGGTACGATGTGAGACCTTTGAGACAATACATTTTTTTATAGATTTAAGTAGGGTGTCATATTCCATAAGTATTCCATAAAAAATTATTTAGGAATTCTACACCTCACCATTTTTTGTATAATTTTGAATAATAACGTTTTCTTCGTGTTTTCTTACCTCCATTAGCTTCGAATCTAACTGATCCAAAATCCTCAAATGTAGTGGGAATGATAGAAAAATTAGTAAATATTTTATGGAAAAAAATAGGAAAGTGTCACATACTCATAATTATATTTATTAATGGGGCGAAAACAAGGAGGGGTAAAATACTATTTAAAACATGGTCAAGTGGGTTGTCATTTGAAAGAGCACCTATTTTAGAAAACACCGTATTTTTTTTAGAATTTTGAGGTTCACAGTTTTTGAGTTATTGTCGAAAAAGTGCGATTTTCAGACCGCCCCCTACGTTTCGACACTGATTGACATGATAATTTGAAAAAATTCAGAGTTAGGAAATACCGTTAATTTTGAATGAAAACCATGGCGAAGTTTCAAGTAATTATATATCTGTGTGTTTAGGGAATAGGTGTGGGGAGAGTAAAAAAACCAGTTTTGACCCAAATGAGTGGGGTGTCATATGAAGGAGCACTTAATTCAAGAAACATTGCAATTTTTTTTAGAATTTTGCAATGCACAGTTTTTGTGTTATTGTAAAACAAATATTTTTATTATGTAGTCCCTCCACCCCCTAAATTTCGACCCTTGACTGACTGAAAAAATAATAAAATTTAAACCATGTACAAGCTGGTGTAATTGAATCGTTCTTGAGTTGCCATAAACAGCAATGGATATAAGATTTAACCTGAAGCAACATTTTTGGTGTGATTTTTGATCAATGTATATATGTGATTATAATTTACTATTGACATTTACGATTAAAAATTTAATTTGTTATGCGTCATGGTCTTGCAATATAAAGACATTACAACACAACTTTTTGTCAATTATTTTTGATATTGTGTTCTGTTACATTCACGGAACCCTTGACGAGCGAATTTTATTCGCACTTGTCTGACCTTTTTTTACTGTAAGCTTGATTTTCATAATCGAATTTTGTTTCACCAAAAACTAGGAGCAGAAAAATTAGAAAAACTTTTGAGCAGATATTTAAGCCCATTTCGTAATAATCTTTATTATTAATTTTACTAAAAAAAATTGGAAGCCAAATGAAGTAAATTTTTTAAAAAAATTGAAATTACACAAATAATATATCTGCTTGGTTATTTTTGGTGTCCAAGAAACCTCCCATTCCTAGTAGAAAACGCAGGGCTTGAAGCAGAATATACCAATAATTACCAAAAATCCAATCGTATACACCATCTGATCCCCCAGCTCCTCTAACAAAACCAAGTGGTCTTTCCCGAAAAGGCTCTATACGCCTGGAAGAGGGAGGTTAGATTTATCTGATTTATTCCATGTTCCGAAGATTAGATTATACATGAAATCAACCCTGTAACGAAAATTTGCTTTTAAGAAATTAATTAGTACAAGTAAAGAGAGAATTGCGGAGCATATCTCATGTCAGCACTTTGTAAGGGAAACATGGGAAAACGACAAAGCCTACTAGCAACCAAAGGGAAGCAAAGAAGTTGGTTTCGATAAGCAGTGTTTAATTCAGAACAACTTGCTCTTTGTCAGTTAGAACTTTATTTAGATAACGGTAACCATTGTATATTACGTTTAAATTTGGAAAATTTTGGAGCGCATCCCCTGGAACATCCAGTATTTCTCTCGTTTTCACACGTTCTATAGCATACGTTCAGCGCCCTAAATGAAGTTTGAACTCAGAAGCCTGAGATTAAGAGTCTTATTCTTTACCAACTGAGCCAGTCAGGCACTTGTCGAGCACTTCAGGGGAAGTGCTCCATTATATTCATATGATTACATGTACATTATATGGTTACATGTACGATCTGCAGTAGTATTGAGGACAAACAAATTGCAATATTTAGAAGAAATGAAGTAGATAATTTCAACTGCTACCTTAGAATCCTTACTGTATTACAAAGTTAACTTCATGCGCAGCATATTTCAAATTACTTGACGAAAACAAAAGATTTTGATAGACAGATAGACTTTTGATGTAAATGTAGTAGTCAGAGATTGTATAGAAAGTTTTATGTGGTTATTATTACATGATGTCAGAAACTGATACATAAAGTGCTCTCAAACCAATGTGGGTACAAGAGTAGAAATATCTGGTCCTAGAATGAAACAAATGGTAGGAACTAGAACAATAAACAAACCCAAATACCATTAGCATTTCTACTCTTTTATGTGCTGCAATAAGTTATCAAAATATCAAAATATATAGATTATCTGAAACAGACAAAAAATTGGCACTAAAATCTATGTTCATTGACACATTTTCTGCAGCACTTGTGTGGCCAGTTAGATAAGGATATTTTATTGTGGACA
Source organism: Diogma glabrata (assembly GCA_963693315.1). Classification (NCBI taxonomy): domain Eukaryota; kingdom Metazoa; phylum Arthropoda; class Insecta; order Diptera; family Cylindrotomidae; genus Diogma; species Diogma glabrata. The sequence goes on from OY856188.1 coordinate 269,595,110, forward strand.
TGTAACCAAGAAAATGTTCGTACAAAAATCTGAACTGGAACCATGCTGGAATGGTCAAGAGGGTCACTCAAGCGATCACCCCAAATTTTGGGATACTAGATTGATCTTCAAAACTGTTACGAAAAGCCAAAATAATACCAAAAAAACGGCTTATGAAGGCTAAAATTTTTTGACGAATCTGAAAAAAAAACAAAGCTGCACAAGAATACGTCTCGTAACTTAATTCAGTCACGATAGGAGTCATTGGTATTGTTGAATTTGTTTATTAGACAATCGCTCCACGGTCAAACTTACCTAATGTCTGTTTGCTTTTATGTTCAAACAAACGGCACCTCTACCGAGAACCAATGGAGCAACAATGCCATACGAAAAGCTTAGTTTTCAATGTTCAGATTATTTATCATAGATCTACAGCTAAATTAGGTAACTGTAAAGCGGTGAAGTTATTTATTGAAAAGAAACGAAGAAATTTTGAACACTTCATTGTTTTATAGTTACAGAATCTGGAAAATTAAAAAATGTGACAATTTCCGTTCAATCCAAAGTAGCGCAATGCTTGCCGTAATTAAGGCTTGTGATCTTTGGAAAATGCATCTGAAACATGTGAAATCCAGACCATCAGGAATTTGACACAATTGCGGCAAATCCTTTTACACAAAATAATTTAAATACTTCTATATGGCGGGGATCCAGTCAAACAGAAGGATGAAATTGACTGAGAATAAAAATTAGCCCTGTTCTAGTTTCTGTAGATTATTTTTGAAGAATTTTGGGAATTGGGATATTCTAATACTCTATATGCTCTAAGAACGCTATTTAAACTATCTTTAATAAAGGTTGCAATTTTTATATAAACATTTCTCTTACATAAGCATCTCTCCTCCAATTTTGCCCAATTATTGGAAACATCACTAAAATTTTATATAGAAAGTTCCACAAACACGACTTAAAGTTATTGAAATTACAACACAAATGCTCTGGATGTCATGTACGAATAGACAACAGGTTCTCGCCCCTTTCATTTGATGATTACCACATATTTTATATTTCGTCAGGTGCCTGTCCTCGACAAGTCCGACATCTTTTTTATTTGTCATTTTCCTCGATTTGACCGCTTTTCCACACGGAAAACTGTAAAACATGGCGATTGCCAAGGAGGATCTTTTAAATTTGTTTTGTTTTTATGAATGTGCAGTGAAAATTTGTTTTAGAAAATGAGAGTAACCTTGTCCGACAAAAATTTGTCTACTATTGTCGAGCTCGACAGTTGAAGTTTTGAATGTTTGGGTTGTCGAACTCGATAGTTTGTCGGACAACTTACTCTCGTTTTCTAAAACAAATTCACCAAAGAACACGAAATTGTGGTAGTAAATTTAAAAGAGCCCGGGCAATCGCCATGTTTCGGAATTTTCCCAGCAAAACAGCGGTCGAATCGAGGAAAATGGCAGACACAAAAGAGGTAAAACTCGTTAAGAAGTGGCGCTTCACGAAGTATGTGGTAATCAATAAATGAAAGGAGGGATGGGCTGGTGAATAAAACACTTCGAAATTGAAATATTGATAGTCAGAACTTAATTGTTTAATACAGATATTGTAACGACGGACTATTTTCAATTTTTACTCTAAAATAATAGTATTCATATTCAAAGAAAATCGCTAATAGTTTATTAATTTATTCTCTTTAATTGTAATAAGTGTAGGAACATTTGTTTGTACTACTGTGCAAAAACATTTTTTTTGTTGACAGTTTAGCTATGTCACTCAATATCAATTAATAATACATGTTTTCCATAAATGATTGCTTAATTTGTAAAAAGTAGAATTGTGGAGAAGGAAAAAGGAAACCTCATACATATGTATATAAGCGATCAAATTGGTTGGATCGAAGATTAGTATTTAATTAAAATTAAAACAAAAAATATTATTATGTAAATTTAAATCGAGACCGAGGCTAATTTTTATCATAGAAAACTAAGTTAATTTTTTTGATTGTGATACCGAAGTTTTTTTTATTAATTTATTTATTGTAATGAGTTTTAGTGAAAATTGTTTGATAAATCATTTAGTAAATAAAATGAAAATGAATAAAATTGAATCTAAAAAAATCACAAGTTCAAATGCAAAAACGTGAAAATAGTTATTCAGGTGAAGTAATAACGAAACCGTTCAACACACTTTTTATACCCAACGGTTATGGTGACGCTTCATTCAGAGCCTTTACATGTTAAATGCAAATATTCATAAACTTGATGTTAATCAACAAGCGGCTAAAGAAGTTAATGATATTGCTGGGCTTCGAAGTACAAATAATTGTTGGCGTGTGGTTAAGTATATATTTCGAAGTGACAGACCTAATATGGTTATATCATTTCATGATGTTTTTATTAAAATACGCATAGTACAATTAATTACAGCCTACAATCAACATTTGTCCCACAAGAATGGTTTGATATGGTGAAATTAAATTCGTCCAAACAAGCAAAAATCAAACAAATTACAACTTTTTAGTGGGTACACATAATTGATGGTAACATGAAAGCTGATCGTTTCTTTTTTTATCGTTGAAATCGACCTTTAGGTTTCCATCAACTATAAATACCCGACCCCACCCATAAATTTTCTATGATTTTTATTTGGTTTTTTGTTTGACGTTTTTTTTTTGACGTTTCATAATGCGGTTGCCAGTGAAGTTTCCTTTTGTCATCGGTCTAGTTCTTGAGTTTTATCAAAAAAATAATAAGAAAAAAGAAACGAAATGTTCAACTAGTGACCATAGGATAAATGGGCTGTGTCATATATGAGGTGTAATAACAGTTAAAATATTGTTCATTTCGTTTGTAAATTTAGTGACTGGTTGATGTTATTAGTTGATGAATAAAGCTTGTACAAGTTGGCAGTAAATTTTTGCTTTGAATAGTGGAAAATTTCCCTCGGCCAACTTTAAAAGGTTAAAATCCAAAGATGGGAAGGCAGGCAAATCGTAGCATGTGAGTAAAATAATTACTTAATAGGGTCGTAATAGACAAAAGTATTACGAGCAAATTTGAAATTTAGTGGTTGTGTGTATTAGGATATACAAATATACAAAAAAAAACAATAAAATATTTATATAGCAAAATTTATGAGGGTGAATGTATCATTCATGTTATCGGTGACGTGTAGGAAGATGAAAATACGGTACAACCAAGAGTAGGTAAACTGTTTTCTGGAAGGAATATAAAACACGTGTTGCCGAGTTCGTTTTCAAGCTATTGGATACTTTGCACCAAGTGAGATTGAAAAGACCTGATAAACAGTCTTGGTCCGGTAAGGAATTAGATCAAGTGAAATCTTTATAAAGGCAACAAAAGAAACAAGTTCCGTGATATCGTCGGACCGGTTTATTTCATTAGTTACGGGTTTCTTATATTTGAGAAAAGAAAGAAAAAATACCAAGTACGTTTGTTTTAACGGAATAAACCGACTATGTGAACTTTAACTTTATAAAAAAAAAGAAAATTTTTTTTATGAAACAATATAGCTAAATTTATAAATAGGAAAAAAAATAAAATTATTGTATGTTGGTATAACTGGGTATGTTATGTTCAAATATATTGTACTTATAATGACTAGCCTGTATACCGTTAGTGTTGTAAACGTCTGATTAAGAAAAGTTACAATTCTTGCTTTTTGTGTAAGATTGTGAATCACAAACTGAAAATAACAGAAACGTATAAAATAAAACCAAAAATGTATTTAGATGATAATAAATGTGAACATTTGTAAAAGAAACTTGATTTATCGTATCGCAACGCTGAATCCAGATTTACTTTTAAATTATTTAAATTAAAGAGCCCCTCCGCGTAAGATCCGTTCTTACCTGGTTGTTGTGGAACATTTATATTGTTAGAAATTGTGAAGTACCTTGACGGAAAAAGAAGTTGTGTGAGGGAGAACCAGAAAACCAAAGGTTCCTCCGGATGTTGAGAATTATGTTTGGCTATATTTTTTTTTTTTTTTTATTTTTTATTTATTTGTTTTCCAAAAATTAAATTCATATGGAAAAACATTAATTTTTATATTTCAAATACATAAAATAATAAAATACCTTAACTAAATTTTAAGATTTAAATTTTCAGTAATTATATATAATTAAATTGTTATTATTATTACCAATAAGTAAATATTTAAATTATTATTGTTATTTTATTTATTAATTATTTTATTTTTATTCATTTATATGTTTAATTTATCTTTTTGAATTTTTCGTTATTATTAATCTGTTTTAAATTACATTTCTTTGTCTTCTTTAATTTTATAAATATGTAGAGGGATTCGAATCCATCACTATGATTGAAAAAACCTTCCGGACAAGTGAATTAAAATATTATTAAAAATTCCATTGTAAATATTAATGGACTACGTCGTATTGTTCACAAAACTCTCTATACAAACTAAGTCTAACATCTTTCTTGAACGCATTAATTGTCATTGTTTTCTGTTCCACTGAAAGATTATTATAGAGTTTTATACCTCTGTAGAATGGACTATTCATGGCCGTATTAGTTGAAAATTTTGGTAGGCGGTAGTTTAGTGCTGTTCGGCTATTTCTATTAGTGACTGTTAGATTAATTATAAGAAAATTATTAACTATCGTAAAATTGTTAGCAATTTTATACATCAGAAACATGTATTCATAGTCTATTAATTTCCCGAAAGGCAGTATAGTAGGAGAATACAAGAGTTTGGTTGGAAATCTTGATGAGAGTGCTAGAATGGCCTTAAGAGCTTTATTTTGCATTATTTGGATACTTTTGATTTCGGTTTGAGTTGTTGCACCCCAAATTGGTAGCAGATACAATAAATGCGATTGAATATACGAATAATATATATTATAAAGGATATCACGAGGAAGGTATTTTGAAATTCTTTTTAGCACACCAATCATTGGTGCAATTTTTTGTTTTACTATCATTGCATGATATGACCAATTCAATCGTGATTGCATGTGTAAGCCCAAGTAACTCGTTGTATCTGATCGAAAAATTTTTTTATTATTATAATCTATTTCATTGAATAAAGTAAAGTGATTAGTTGGGTTTTTTATGAAGAAATGTACAAAGACAGTTTTTTTAACGTTTATTCTAAGTTTATTTTTAAGCAGCCATTCGTCAATTGTAAGTAAATCTTGTTCCATTATTCTTTTTAATTCGTCATGATCATCACAACCATATACTATGACCACATCATCTAAAATATCATCGCAAATAATTGTATCTCTCCACATAAGTTTAGATTAAAAATGTCATTAATGTAAATTAAGAATAATATGGGACCTAGGATTGAACCTTGTGGTACACCACAACTAATTTCAACCAGATTTGATCTTTTGTTATTCATTATGACATATTGTTGTCTTTTTGTAAGATAGCTTTTTAGAAGTTCAAGTGCTTTATCTGATAAACCAATTTTTTTTAGTTTTTCTAGCAATATTTTGTGATTTACACAATCAAAAGCCTTCATGAAGTCGATAAATAAGCAGGCTGTTTTTTTACGTTTTTCTAGGTTTTTGTAAATGCCTTCGGTTAAGTTTAAAGCAGCTGATGTTGTATTGCATTTTTTTTTTAATCCAAATTGATTCTTGTTGATTGTATAATTTTCTTCTAGAAATCTAGTTAGTCTAGTTTGTATTGATCGCTCATAGACTTTCGAAATTACGGGAAGGATTGAAATTGGTCTATAGTTTGACATTTCTAGACGATCTCCAGATTTGAAAATAGGAGTAACCCTGGCCATTTTTAAGTAATCAGGAAAACAGCCTGATTGAAATGATTGATTGATTCCTAGACTTAACGATTTGATAAAATTTGGTGCTTTTGCAAGTGTTTTGAGTAGTCGGGGTGATATCGTCGCTTTAATAATGAAATGGCGTATACGCAAAAGTATAGTTTCGAGATATTTGAGTTTAAAGTTTGATGTGCGCATGCATTTGCATGGACGTTAATTTATAATTTATTAATTCTAACCCCCAGTCATAAAATAATTCGAAAATGTAAAAACGCCAATTCAAAGATACCCTTATGGGGAATGCAGCGCACCTATAATATAAAAACAACGTATAAATAGCATACGTTGTTTCATTATTAAGGCGACGATATATGGTCGTAGCCTTTAGCAGCACTTAAATTAAGATTTTCAATAATTTGTCTGATTTCATTTTCAGTAGTTGGCTCGAAAATATCTAGATTAGCAGAGATTTGTGGTGAAACACAATTATCTTCTGGTGCATGCATGTTCTCTGTCAGTTTATTACCTACGCTACTAAAATATTGATTAAATTGATTAGCAACCTCTTTCTGATCCTTCACTATTGTTCCATCAATTTTAAGATTGATATTTTCATTTGCATTAGATTTTTTTTTATTATATAATACCCAGTGAACAAAGTCCCATAATTTATGTGGACTTGATATCACTTCACTAATATTATTAGTATAATATTGAGATTTTGACAAATAAATTGCTTGGCGAGTTTCATATCGAGATTTTTTGAATGATTCTTCGAATGATTTATTATTAGGATATTTTTTAAAAAGTTTATAACATTTATCGCGTTTTGATGTTATTTGTTTCAGCTCATCAGTGAACCAAGGTTTTTTGAATGAGGTTGGAACTTTAACAAGTTTCTGTGTTATATTTAAATTTATTTTTTCACATAATTGTTGATAAAATTCCTCAAAACTAACTTGCGAGAAGTCTTGACTTTGAATAAATTCGGAAATATTGTTATAATTTATGGTTGTGATTAATTGAGGTTCGGGCTTTGGATTTTTTATTTAAATAGAGGTGAGAATGTATTTATGGTCACTGAGATAAATATCTCCATATGCAATGGCAGTTCGATAATTTTTCGAAAAAAGTATGTGATCTATTATCGTTCCAATTGAATTCGATCTACGAGTTATGAAGTCTGGATGTATTTTATTTATTATTGAAACGCAATTTGTACTTAGTACACATTTATAGTTAATAACATTTGGGTCTGAATTGTTTAATAGGTTTATATTAAAATCGCCAAATATTAGTAAATCTTGGTATTTTTCAAGTACTGTATTTAAAAAGTCCAAAAATTCATTAATATTAGTGTGAGGAGGTCGGTATACTGCCATTATTTTTACTTTAAGTTTTTCGGAAGTTATTACGATTATTTCATTTTCACAAATAATGTATTTTTTTAATAATGAGAAGTTTAGATCGATCTTTGCAAAAATTGTAATACCTCCGCCAGTTCTTGTATCTCTTATTTGATGAAAAACTGTAAAATTTTGTAAGTTCATATACTTTTCCTCACCTGCGTTCAAGAAAGTTTCAGTTAGTATTATTATTCCAACATTAGCATCTAACTGATGCAAAAAATGTTCTAGTTTTTTCAGCTTATTTTTTAATCTATTTATGTTAAGATAGAGTATATTTAAATTAAGTGTTCTATGAAAACATATTGATTTTTTTAAATCACTTAAATCCAAAAAATATTCACAATCACAAGGACAAGAATTCATCTCACTAAAAAGAAAAAAAAATGGTTAGCAAACAACAATAATAAACAATGTATTAATAAAACGAGATATAGCTCTATATGACGTATATTTAATACGGAATATGGAGATGAAGTATAAAAATGTTTTAAAAATTTCAATAAATTTAAATTTCAATTTCAATATGAGAATGAAAAAAACGGGATAAATTGTATTTAGTATAAAAAAAAAGTTACGAAAAGTTCATGTTGCGAAGGCAGAAATCCAAATATTATATGCATTGTCTTCGATAGTATAAATTTATTCTAGATTGATTAATTTTTGATTTTTGATATATCATCTGATGATGTAATTACAACAGCTGTTTTATCGTTTTCGTTGATTCTAGCATATAAAGTCCCATGTCGATACCATGCATATGCAACTTTTTTATTTTTTTTTAATTCTTTCAGATCTTTCATGAGTTTTGCATTATATGGAGTGAAACGCTCTTGGATGTAGATCTTTGATTCAGAAGGTGATATATTTGGATACAGTTGTCCAATGAAAAGTGGTCCTAGTTCTTTAACTTTGCTTAAAAATTGTTGCTTAATATCATATCTTGCAAACCTGGCGATTATGTAGAGATTCTTATTACTTGGATTGGATGCTGCAAAGACCGTTTTCTTGAATGAAGATTCGATATTGCATAGACCAAAATTATAAATTTTATCTATTTTAGCCATAACATCTCTAGATGAAAATGTTAATGAAGATGGAAACCCATTTATATTAATATCATTGGCCATTGCTTTTTGCCGAAAGTAATTTAGTTCGATTTTCATGTGTGATTGATCTTTGGTTAGTTGTTTTACATTTTCTTCAATTGAAATAATTTTTTTTGTTGTGACTTCATTATCAGTTATGATTTTATTTACTGTTTCATTAATTTTGTTTATTTTTATTGAAAATGCACTAAGATTTGATACCAGGCCTGCCATTAGGTCTTTGTTAGACGGTTCTTCGATTTTAAGAAGATCTTCTAAGGTAGATACCTTAGAGGATGATGAGGAATCTGTACGAGTTTTCACCATTTTATTATATTTAGTGCACTTTTTTATTTCACCAATCCAATAAAAAACAAAACTTAAGTTTATATATTTATAATTAGTTTGTTTTGATAAAAGAAAACACAATTTCAATTATTTCGTATTAATTTGTTTTATAACAATAATCATCAACCACGTTGTCACAATTCACAGTGACAAAAGTAAAACAATTAGGTTGCAGAATTGAACAAATTTTTTTTCTTATTATTTTATTATAGTCTTTTTGAGTAATATTGATCACTAATTTATTAATAAGAATACCAAAAGCATTTAATAGGATATAATACAACAATTAATTTATTTTATTTGTAAGACTTTATAGAGTTTTTTATTAAATTTATTTCACATCACAACATTTCGACTTTACTACTCAAACGCCATATTAAACAACATTTTTTAATCCATATTAAGAAGAGATTGTCGATTAACCAAGATTTCACCAACGGGTGACAAGAGCGATTGTTCATTTTAAGGATTGTGAAGTGGATCTCAAAAGAATGAAAATTATCAACCGTATGTAGTATATGATAGGCAAAGGCTAAGCTGGGGAGGATATGGAGTGGGATCCATACCAGAGAAGGGGTGACTTTATTTAACGTTATCATAAATTTTTTTTATGGTTTTATATATCCCTATACATACATTAAATTTTTTTTATATATATGTGAAACGTCTGAATATATAATTGGTATGATCATGCATAGCATAGGGGTGTGTTTGTGTAGGTATGAGTGGTATTCATAGGTGAATATGTACTTAACACTCGTTATTACTCCCCACGCCTCCAGATACTCCTCCTTTTTTCTTTTTACGTAACGCAAGGGTGAGAATAATTCCTAGGAATTATTCTCAATGGGCTTTACAAACCCACGGACCCTAGTAATGGATGGGCTTCCTGGAGGGACGGGAATGCTAGAGGTGAACAGGTGTCAAGCCTAGAATGGTGTAATGTGGTGTCTACACCAATTGCACTCGCGCCTAATCATCTGTTCGGGCTCTGGGTTTGCTGTGTCTTCAGGATCCGTATCCTGGCTAACATTCCTTAAAAATAGAATCCCCTCCCTGGAGTATTAGCATCCTATGGCCTGAGTTGTCCAGTTCTCAGCGGATGATACTGAGGAACTAGGGTTTGCAAAGTAATAGAAACAATAATAGAGTAATAGAAACAATAAGTAATAGAAACAATAATCTCAAGTGAAAATCAAATGATTTTTTGAAACAATTCGTGTATGGTTGATTTTATTAGAAGACACGATTTATTATTTATTTGTTTAAGAAGCCAAGCCGCACCATTTGCGAATATAAATTTCATTTAAATTTTAATGAAAAAAACATTTCTATCAATTAACTTACTCTGACGAAAGCTGTTCGCTTTGTAAAAATGAAACTCATCCTCTATATGAATGTTCTACGTTTAAAGATATGAGCGTTCATGAGCGAAGAAAATACGTAGAAAAAAATTACCGTTGCTTTAATTGTATGAGTCAGTGTCATCTGGTTTTTCGGTGTAAAAGTCAACGTAAATGTTCGAATTGTCGAGCGTAATCTAGTGATCGTTCTAGTAAAACCTTGTTAACACCAAGTGTTTAACTCTTGTTATTAAAAACAAGAAACTACCAATGAAAAACAACACCAAGTTCAAGACAACGCAAATGGTTTACTTGTCGAAAATTATCAAGTTTTCCAAACGTCACAGAAGATTAAAACCGTTTTATTACCAACAGTGTTATTACTATTAAAAATGGAATAAGTGAGAATGTATTGGTGCAGATGCCTGTTAGATTTAGGATCGCAAATATCCATTATCACTGAATCTTTCCTAAGACGGCTATGTTTGCCGAGGCAAAGGATAAGGTTTCCAATTAGGTTCATCAACTGTAGGGGTAGCCACAGGGATGACAAACCTTGTTCTCAGTGCTGTAAGGGATCCTAGTATCAATATAAATATACAAGCTGTTGTTATGCAACAGGTGACATCACAACTACCATTGGTAGAAATTGACATCTCATCGATCATTCATTTAGACAAATCAACTTTAGCAGATCCAAACTTCCATATTCCAGATCTACTATTGGATCTGAGCATTTCTTCAACATCCTAAAACCAGATCGGATAGTTACGTCGAGTTACGTCGAGTCTAGCACGAGTCTTTTTGCTAAATTAGATTTGGAGTCATTATTACGAAACGAAAGTTTTGGGAAACTGAAGAGGTGCCGTTTAAACTACAGTTTACAGTAGAAGAGCTAGCTTGCGAAGAACATTTTGTTTCTAATGTCTACAAAAACATTAGTGGAAGATATAAAGTAAAACTGCCATTCAAACCGAAGAATATTAATATTGGTACATCAAGACATTTAGCAGTACGACGTTTGTTAACTATGGAGCGTCGATTTGAAAGAGATGATCAACTCAAAAGAATGTATGGATCATTCATGAAGGAATATGAAAGCCTTCAAGACATGGTGGTGTTAAAAAAGCCAGATATGCAAATTGGGCGTTATTGTTATCTGCCACACCATGGTGTTATGAAATAAGATAGTACCACAACAAGGTTAAAATGGTTTTTGACGCCTCGAGGAAAATCTAGCTCTGAAACGAGTTCGAATGATTGTCCAATGGTTGGTCCTACCATTCAAAGAAGTTATTTTCTATTTTACTGATATTCCGGCTATATAAAATAGTATTTACGTCAGAACTGGAAAAATGTACCGGCAAATTTTGGAGGATGAAAGGGATGCCGAGTTAAAGAGAATAGTCTGGAGGGAATCACCTCAACAAGAAATAAAAGATTATAAGTTAACTACTGTAACATACGGTACTGCCAGTGCCCCATTTTTAGCAACACGTGTTTTGCAGCAAATTGCAGAGGAAGCAGCCAAGGAGCAGGATGAGACATCAAAAATTATATTGAATGACTTTTATATTGATGACGTTCTAACCGGAGTGAATGAGATTGGAGACGGACTAAATATTCAACCGAAGTTATTAAAACGGTTTCATTTAGCTGGTTTCAAATGAATAAAACGGTCGTCCAACAGCGAAGAAATTCTAAATGCTAAGCTGATAGAAGATCGAGAGATAAAAAATTTAGAATAAGATCCAGATTCCTACTTGGTTGGCTTGCACCAATAACAATAATGATTAAAATATTTTTTCAGAGACTTTGGTTATTGGAACTCAAATGGAACGATTTTCTACCGGTAAAAGAAATCACGAAATGGATCGTAATCTAGCAAAGCCTACCATTGTTAGACAAAATTCAAATTCCAAGACGGTTGATTACAAATGAAATTAAAAATATTGAACTACATGGATTTGCCGATGCCTCTGACTTATATGCCTCTGACCCCGCATACGGGGCGTTAATATATTGTCGAATCAGCAATGTAACACCACAACATGTAACATTATTGCAGCAAAAACAAAAGTAACCCCAATTAAACAAGTTTGTGTTCCACGATTGGAAGTATGTGCAGACCAACTTCTAGTAAAACTATTTAATTTGGTTAAGGAATCGCTAAAGAAATATCAAATAAACTTCACAGCGGAAACCACGTCTCGAAATCGAATGGCGTCATGTTAGGTCTCCAGATAATCTTGCCGATATAGCATCACGTGGTTTATTAGCAACTGACTTAATCGATAACTTGTTATGGTGGTTTGGTCCCAATTGGCATGCAAAACCTCCAGGTTTTTGGAAAAAACAAAGGATTGAAAATAATCAGGCTGCTTCAATTGAAGAACAAACAAACACAATATGCAGTTTCTTAACAGCTAGTAATGAAAATAAATTAATCACTTCTTTGGCGGCAAGGGTTTCGAATTACTTAAGAATTTTTAGAATTATATGTTGGGCGAAACTATATCTAAACAACCTTAGAAGCAAAAATCACCCAAGAAAAGTAATTACAAGCGCTGAAGTTGTGCGGTCAAGAATTGATACCATTTCATTTAATCCAGACGATATCAACAAGGCTGAAAGGCTAGTACTACTTTGGGCTCACGGGGAGGATTTTTCATCGGAGACTAGAAGCCTAAAAAACGGTATAGCTATCACAGAAAAAAGAAATCCGATCAAAGTTCTCAATCCATTTTTTGATAGTGGTGGGCTATTGCAAGTAGGTTGTCGTCTAGAAAATTCCAGTTTACAGTACAATGCAAATCATCCGATAATCGTATCCGGAACAAGTTTGTTAATAAGAAGGTTGGTGCAGTAAAAACATTGAAAATTACTTCATGTAATGTTACTTCCAAAGAATTCTATTCAAGAATTGTTTTGGATCTTAGGTATCAACGAATTATCAATGAATGCTTGGTTTGTTTTAGACATAAACAGGGAATTTCCACACATTTAATGGGTTCGCTGCCTAACGCAAGAGTAACGATAAAATATCCTTTCCAAAGGTTGGGGTTGATTATGCTGGACCAGTCATGGTAAGAGAGCATAATCGAAGAGAGTCTTCGAACTTCAAAGGCATACAGGCTATTTTTGTATGTCTGTGCACCAAAGCTGTCCATATAGAGCCAGTTGGGAACATTATTTCTTGCAGCCTTAACACGCTTCACTGCATGACGTGGTCTATGTTCTGACTTATTCAGTGATAATGGAAGCAACTTTATCGGTGCTAGGAACCAATCGCATGATTGGTTCAAATTTTTATCAAAAAATAATACTTTTATTTCTAATTTTCTATAGTAAAGGATTGCATCGCATGGCATATGATACCACCTGCAGCTTCAAACTTTGGTGGTCTTTGAAAAATTGTAGCAAGATTTTTGGTCGACTATAAGTATTATCTAGGGTCGCTACAAAAAAGAAACAAATGGCAATTCTAGAATTACAACTAATAGATAGATGACGTTGTTATTATTAAAGAAGAAACAATGCCTCCGTCAAGTTGGGCGCTTGGGATAATACGTCAGGTTTTTCCTGGCAATGACGTGTAAAAGTTGTCACTGTGCATACATTCAAAGGAGTCTGTAAAAGGCCAATCTCGAAAATTATTCATCTTCCATTTGTTAAATTAGATGATTCAACGGGCGCGGAATGTTAAGATTTCATCCAATGAGACCAGCCTTAAGAGTTTTATTTGTTGTTCTGTTGCTGTGGCCTGAAGACCAGCCTTATGATCTGTTTGATGTTGTGTTACAACATCAAACCGATCATAACCGATCATAACCGACTCATTTGATAATATATGAAATGAGTCGGTTATTAATTTTCTTGAAAATTAAAACTCAAATTATTTTTGAATAAATTTTATAAAGTTATTATAAATAAAGAATTATTAGTTTGTCATAATAAATTTAAGCAAATTTGATTTGGTGTCATATGAGTCTGCATAAGTTTTTATTACATCACAATGCGTCCGGTAATGAAGGCTTATGATCTTTCGAAAATACATCTGAGAAACATGTGAAATCCAGACCATCAGGAATTTGACAAAATTGTGGCAAATCCTTTGATACAAAAGTCCGACAACTTTGTTATTTGTCATTTTCCTGGATTTGACCTCTTTTCTGCTCGGAAAACTCCAAAACATGGGAATGGCCAATGAGGGTCTTATAAATTTGCTACCCCAATTTCGTTTTTTATGAATTTGGAGTGGAAATTTGTTTTAGAAAATGAGAGTAACCTTGTCCGACAAAAATTTGTCTACTGTTTTGAATATTGCTTTGTCGGACTCGATAGTAACAGACAAATTTTTGTCAGACAAGGTTACTCTTGTTTTCGAAAACGAATTTTAACCATAAAAAACAAAGTTCTAGTAGTAAAATTACAAGACGAAAAAGCGGTCGAATCGAGGAAAATGGAAGATAAAAACTTGTAAAACTCGTCAAGAAGAGGTGTATTACGAAGTATAAAATATTTGAAAATAAAACTCTTCGAAATCAAAAAATCGATAGTCAGAACTTAATTGTGTTATATATTTATAAATTTGTAAATCGGATTTGCCATGGTGAATCTGTATGAAATAGTTGGTTGCCAGGGTTTGGATGGTTTAAACAGTTTTTTGTGGTTCTTAAAAAATAAAAATCCAATATAAGGTTTTCCTAATATACCAATATAAACTGAACAATCTGAACACCATATAGCTAATACATGTTAAATCTAAACAAATCTAAATCTTTTTTTCGACGATATTTTTTTTTGAACTTTTATAAAACAATAACTATTATTGTTATCAAATAAAAAAGGGTTAGAAAGAGGTTCAAAGATCAAAACAATAGTCAATTTAAACAAGACATTCAACAATCTCGTTTACTAACAATATGTTCTCAGTAACCTTTTTACATTTATAAACTAATCATTTTGATTAATGGCATTTCATACCCATAACGTAATCTTTAAAAACACATCATTGTGTTCATTTATTCCACTCTAGTAAGTTTGGTTTCCATATTTTTTCTTAGGATCTTCTATGCTTTTGAAAAATACAATAAAATTTAGAATAGCTTCCCTGTAAAAAGTTAAGTGATTGTAAAGGTATTGAGTTTTAATGGAGTTAACAACACGTAAATAACAGTTTTTTAATTATATTTTATTCCATGTTATGACCCAAAATAACTTTTTCTCGGAGTAGAGGATTACGTTTTTTACGACATTTAAACTTGGGAAAACTATTATACAGGATTTTGTAATCAGGTAGGGTTTTTTTCAACTTCATTAAAAATTTTTTAATTGAATTTGGTTTCCAGATATATCATGTTTCATATCCATAGTGCTCGTATTAGTGAAATAATGTTTTTTATGCTGATTTCTAAATGTTGATAGATAAATTGAAACGGAGACAAAATAAGTTTAGTAAAACATTTTCAGGATTTCCTCAAACATTTTCCTTTTTTATCTATAATGTATTATTAATGGATAGGTTAAACATACATTGATTCTTGTACTCGTATTTGTTTATATGACTGTCGAAATTTGTTTTTATGACTATGTATTTTAAACAACAGATATGAGTTTATATAAGATTTAATTTTGCATGAAACATTTCAGAATTTTACATTTTGATTATATTTTGTTTGTATTTTTAAAATAAAAATGATTCTTTAATAGAGATAAGAATGGTTTGAAAACTTGATAGAAGGCTAAATAAAAATTATTAATTATTATTTAGCTTTTGATTATTGAAACAGCCAGTACCATGGGGTTGGGGCGAATCATTACGTTTATATAATATAAAATACGTCTAAACTTTAAAACAATGAGCCCTACAACAAGCAAGAAAAAAATTATCAGTGGTACTTGCCCAAAAACGATTAACATTTCGAAATAATTTTGAAAGCAAATGGATTCCTAATAACCCGAGACCAATATTTCTCCAGTTTACCAGAAGTGACAAAAACTGCAATAAAAAAGTTTCAGAGATACTAGATAATAACGTGATCAAGCATAGTTAAAGTCTTTGGAATAGTCTTTTTGTTGAACTTTCAAAAAAATGAAGTAATGATCTCTAAAAGTGGCGACCTTTAGTAGACTTCAAAAAATTATATGATGTTACAATCAATGATGTTTTTCCAAATTCCAAATATTAATGAAACGAATCAACTTGAGAATTCAAGTTACTTCAATACAATTGATTTAGCTAACGGGTACCACCAGGTGCCATTAAATGAAGAAAACAGTGTCAAAAGAGCAAATAGTACTAACCTTGGGCACTTCCATTTAAAAAGAATAAAGGGTCGGTCTAAAACTGCACCCCCTCTTTCAACGTTTAAACTTCGTCATACTCATAAATGTACTCATAAGTTTCGTGTATCTTCACGATATAGTAGCATACGAAGCACAATTTATAGGATCATTAAAACAAATTAAAAGAAATAAATCCATTAAAACGCCAATTTCTCAGGACAAAAATTGATTATCTGACCAGTCCTAGCTCCTCATGATATACATACTCCCAGATAAACGGAAACCAAGTTTCAGTGGAATGAATTCTATGAAAAATCATTTACAAGTTTGAAGCAAATTTTAATTGAACCACCCATATTACAGTATTCAGACTTTCCAAAAACATTCACATAACTTGTGACGCTAAGGGAACAGCTACAGGACAAATTTCAGCTCATCCACCAAATCGCATATGTCAGTCAGGTTTTAAATAAAGGTGGAAAAAGCCCACCGCTGTGTATTGATGCTGCATAAGACCCGCCGCAGCTTGTTATGATGGTGCATGGGACCAGCCGCAACTTTAGTTGTCTGTTTACTTGTTTATTGTTCATGGTCGGTGACAACATGAAAATCGATGATTTCGATGTTTTTTGCGAGCTATAAATAGATGAATCTGGCGAGATGTAATTGCTGTCTAATATTGCTTGACGAGTTATCATGAGAAAAATTTTTGCACTCGTGAATATAATGAATCCATTTTGGATTTCAAAATAATTCAGCATTATCATTTATAAATGACTGTTCAATAATGAGGAGCTGAGCATGTATTTAGGAGATGAGGAATTGGGATCCAGACGAGTTATGGGGTGAGGTAATTTTATTGTGTATTTATATATATGTCTTGATGTGTGGGTGTGTATGTATGTGTGTATGTGTGTATATGTATATGGGCATATGAGTGTATGTATGTGGGTAGGCGTAAGTGTATGTGGTGCGTGTGAGTGAAGTAAATATATGCTAAGGTGACGTGACGGTCACGGTTTCTTTGTGGTTGGCGGCCGCCAGTCTCCTTTTTTCCTTTTTTTGCTTTCCGATCTGTGTTACAAATTACGCGCACACCGTTTATTTGTGCTGGGGTGGCAGGTGAATTCTCTCTCTGACCCACAAGTTGAAGCTAGCTAAGGGTGTATAACCTCGCTAGGTGCGCGGCCTGCTAAAATGTTCCATTGGGATTGCCAATGGGCCCAGTTCTCCATTACAGCTGTTACTAAATTTATGTTATGACTTCCATTAAAGTTTGAAGAACATTTGTTCATTTCTTTCATTTATTTGGTGTTAATTAATTATTTATTTTAAATTTTTTTTATACAATTAACTGTTTTCCTTACAGCTCATACAGCTTTGTTGTGAAAAAAGATTGACCAACATTGATTATCAAAAGACCAATTTGATTTCGGCTTTTAAGCTAAACAGCTATGTTTTAAAATAAGGTGAATTTGATGCTTTTTTTGACAAAAATTTGCGTCTGAGAATAAAGGATTCCACCAAAAACAAATTTAAACTTTGAATATAATTTTCAAAACTATTCCTTGATTGTAGAAACTATCACCAAATATATTTTTAACAAACTGAGTATAAAATAATTTTTTTCTCACATTCAGGCAATTATTTTTCTTCGGATGTTTTTCCGCATTACTTAAAAAGTGCACATTATGAGAAAATTTTTTAAAGTATTCAAAACCAATATTAAATTTATAAAATATAATATTTCCATACATCGATTTTGAGTGTATTTGTAAAATTTATTGCCTGCAACGTGCTTTACATTTCTTAACTGTGAATCAAATGTCTTATATGTAAATGAAAGAAAAGAAATGAAATCAATACATAATAAATAAGGAATAAAAAAAAACATTTTTACAATGAAATTAGGAATGAGTTGAAAAAAGTCTGGAAGAAATTGCTTTGAAATTCAAAAAATTTTTACTATACGACAGTTGAAAATTCGAAAACTCCAAATCAAGTAATAAAATGTCTGTGGATAAATTTTTCAAACAAATCAAATTAATTGTTTCTACTTACTTCTAGTTTGTTTTGTTCGGTAAATAATTCTATTCCAGTATTCAGTATTAAATTCTACACAAAAATTGTTCAGTTACCTTGTAACTTTGTAACCGTAATGCAGATAGTATAGAAATTAACATAGAAATTCGTTGCAGGTAGATTGTCAAAGCCGTAAAATTATAAAAAAAAATAATTTTATAAAAAACATTTTTTGACCCAAGCGAGTGGGGTGTCATTTGAAAGAACACTTAATTTAAAAATTATTGCAATTTTTTTAGAAATTCTGGGTGCACAGTTTTGAGTTATGGACAAGAAAATGCAAAATTCAGATCGTCCCGATTCGACGTTTCGACGATGATTAACAGAAAAATTTGAAAAAATTTACAGAGACCGGAAGATTGGTAGATTTTGAACGAAAATCATAGCGAAGACTCAAATAATTATATTTCTGTGTGTTTAGGGGATGGGTGTGGGGAGAGTAAAAACAAACATTTTTAACCCAAATGAGTGGGGGGGGGGGGGGGGTGGGGGTGTCATATGAAGGAGTACATAATTTAAGAAACATTACAATTTTTTTTAGAATACATATTGCAATGTATAGTTTTTGTGTTATTCGACTGAAAGCTAAAAAGTTCAACATAGCCAAAGATGAGTTTTCACAGATGGCACAGTTAGGATTGATTAGATCTTCCTCATCTTTTGTTTCATCTCCACTGCATTTAGTTCCGAAGAAAGAGCCAAATGACTGAAGACCGTGCGGGGATTATCGACGTTTGAACGGTGTTACCATTGCGGATCGATACCCTGTACCACACATACAGGTTTTTTCCATGCATCCCAATGGATGCACTATGTTCTCTAAAATCGATCTTCTCCGTGCTTACCATCAAATCCCAGTTGCTGCGGAAGACGTACATAAAACAGCCATTACAGTCCCTTTTGGTCACTTAGAATTCCTTAAAATGCCTTATGGTCTGAGAAATGCAGCTCAGACTTTTCAGCGTTTTATGGACGAAGTGGTTAAAGGAATTGACTTCGTTTTAGTGTATATTGACGACGTTTTGGTGGCAAGCAAATCCCCTGAGGAACTTCAAAAACATCTACGCCTACTGTTTCAAAGATTTGCTGATTTTGATATTAAAATCAAACTTTCAAAGTGCGTATTTGGTGTAACTTCTTTACATTTCTTGAGCCATGAAATCACAAGGGAAGGCGCAAACCCTCCTCAGATCGAATCATGGCCAGTAAAGATTTTCCTCAGCCATCATCAGTTCGACAAGTTCAAAGGTTTGTGGAAATGGTAAATTACTACCATAGATTTATACCCCATTTAGCCGAATTAATAGCTCCACTTCACGGCTATCTCTCTGAACTAGCCAAGATAAAAAAGTCAGCTTTTATCTGGCCTCTCCAATGCAGAACAGCCGTTGACCAAGTCAAACTGGCGCTTGTAAACTGCACACTCTTGGCTCATCCGTTACAAAATGCTAGCTTTTGTATCAAAACGGATGCTTCCGGTACTGCAACAGGGGCAGTACTCGAACAATTTAATAAAGGATGATGGCAACCTTTAGGATTTTTCCCTAAAAAGCTTTTGCTGCCACAGCAAAAATATTCTACCTTTGACCGCGAGTTATTAGCTATTTTTCTAGCCATAAAACACTTTCGTTACTTTATAGAAGATCTTTTGTTCACAGTGTTCACTGATCACAAACCTTTGGTAGCAACAATCGCCTCAAAATCAGTGAGAAGTCCTCCCCAGGCACGTCATCTTGGCTTCATTCCAGTTCACAACAGATATTCGGCGCATCTTTGGTACGGATAATGTAGTGGCCTATACACTTTCACGAATTAAAGAAATGGCTATCAATTTTACTGGACTTGATGTTGATAGACTCATCGAACTTCAAGAGTCCGATTCAGAACTCATCAGCCTAATTCAACAACCTAAAACTGTAGGATCTAAGCGTAAGTTAGAACCCATCTCAACAAATCATTCGAAAAAACCGATTTGGTGCGAGACATCGACTAACTCGTTACGCCCTTACATAGCTGAGCTCCTGAGACGTTCAGTTTTCGATTCGCTACACAATCTTTCCCACCCTGGAACTAGAGTATCACGAAAAATGGTCACTAAACGACACTTCTGGCCGTCAATGAATGTTGATGTTGAATTTTGGTCTAAGACATGTTTACCGTGTCAAAGATCTAAGGTTCATCGGCACACTCATTCCGAATTCGGACAAATTCTGTTCCCACGGCCAGATTCAAGCATACACACATGGACTTGGTAGGACCTTTACCTCCTTCTCATGGATATCGTTATATCCTGACGACCATTGATCGTTTCACCCGATGGCCTGAAGCCATTTCCTTAGAAGATGGAACAGCTGAAACAGTTGCAAGAGCCCTCATTACAAATCATATATCTAGATTTGGTGTGCCGTTAAATATAACTTCTGATCGCGGAACGAATTTTGAATCGAAGTTATTTGAAGAACTGATGAACATCATTGGTTCTCAAAGACTACGGACGACGGCTTACAACCCTAAAGCCAATGGAATAGTCGAACGATTCTATAGACAGCTAGAATCATCTCTAAAAGCTCATGGCAATACATTAAATTGGAGTGGTACACTCTCCATCGTCATGCTCGGCATTCAGAGTTCGGTCAAAACTGACCTAAGTTGTACTCCTGCGGATCTTGTCTACGGACAAAGCCTGAAGATCCCTGGGGAACTATTCATACAGTCAGAGGATTTGCATTCAATCGAACCATCGAATCTGGTTCAACATCTAAAGCAATGGATGCAATCCTTAATCCCGAACGATACCCGGAAGGATCCTCAAAAGAACATTTACATTCCGAAAGATCTCACGGAATGCGACTTCGTTTTCATCAGAGTGGAAAAAATTCAAACAGGTCCATACAAAGTAATCAGGCACTTCCGGAAGAGTTTTATTATTGAAATAAAGGATAAGAATATCTCTATTTCAAACGACAGACTCAAACCAGCCCACATGACTGACGAGTCAGATTTCGGTTTCAAAATTATCTTTAACTATTATTTTATTGTTGCTTCCGTTTCAATTTCAGCATAAATATAGCTATTTTTGTTCTCAATCAAAATACATATATTTTTTTTTTCAAAGGAGAGGAGTCCTGTAGGACCTTAGGTTTTACACTCCTGTAAAGTATATTTTGTATGTGTGGTAAACAAATTAAAACAAATGTAATTGTACCAGCTGATTATAAAAATTATAAATAACATTATAATTTTTATCTTTCTAAAAATATTGAAAATCAATCATTCGTAATAAAAGGATTAATGTTTTAAATAAAAGTTATTTGATTATTTAAACGTGTTGTACTATAGTTTCAGATCATAGTTTATAATTACACTGTGCGACAGCCAAAATCCGCTGGAGTTCTGACTACCGGGAAAAGTTATATCGGTAAAAAAAAGTTATACGCGTCCCGGCGTTTCGCTGGGTCACGTCTAGGAATCGAGATATATCGATTTGAAGTTAGCAAGTATCATATAGGAGAAATTGTCACGTTTGGGGTTCTTTTTTTGATATAACTCGAGAACGAATAGTCCGATTTTGCTGAAACAAATTTAGATATTAAGAATTACAATTCCTTTAATCTACTGATATACTATACTGAAAAAGTAACGAAAAAATAAAAAATTAATATTAAATAAATAAGAAATACAAAAAAAAAATTAAATAAATAAATAAATGAAATAAAAATAATAAAGTAAAATAAAAAAATAATAAAAATAATATAATAAAATATAATAAAAATATAATAAAAATATAAAAAATTAAAATAAAAAAAATTTAATAAATAAATAAAATAAATAATAAATAAATAATAAATAAATAATGTATAAATAATAAGAAAATAATAAATAAATAATAAATAAATAATAAATAAATAATAAATAAATAATAAATAAACAATAAAAAATAATAATAAATAATAATAACAAATAATGAATAATAAATAATAATAATAAATAATAATAATAATAATAATAGTAACAAATAATAAAAAATAATAATAACAAATAATAATAAATACTAGTAATAATAAGCAATAATAATAATAATAATAACAATAATAATAATAATAATAAATAATAATAATAATATAATAAAATATAATAAAATATAATAAAAATATTAAAATATAAAATAAAATTATACTAAAAGTAATAAAATAAAATAAATAAATAAAAAATAAAAAGTAATAGTAATAGAAAATAATAAATAAAAAAGTAAAAAAAAATAAAATTAATACACAAAGACACATAGACACATGTCCAAATACATTTAAAACAATAAATTTTGGACTTTATTCCAGTAAAAATATTAAAAAACAATTTCTATGAAAAATCAATATTCTTGTCAAAATGAGGTACTTTTACTTAATTGTGAATAAAAGCGAAACGCGTTCATCGATTTTCATGATTTATGTCTCATTTTATTTTGTGCACAGGCTATGTGACTTTATGCCAAAGTAATAAGACTTGACACTTTTTCCCATTTTGAATTTTTCAGAATTTTTTAAAATACAATTTTTGCAAAATTATATTTTTTTTTCTTCGTAAATTTATTTATAACTGCGAAACTGTTGATTGTGTAAAGAAATAGTATATCAGTAGATTAAAAAATTGTAATTTTAGTTTTTATAAATTTGTTCCAGCAAATCAGACTACTCGTTCTCGAGTTATGTCAACAAAAGTCCCCCAACCGTGACAATTTCCCTTATATGATACTTACTAACTTCAAATCGATAATCTCGATTCTTAGACGTGACCCAGCGAAACGCCGGGACCCATATAACTTTTTTTACCGATATAGTTTTTTCACAGTAGTCAGAACCCCAGCGGGTCACTGACCCCTACCATTTGTCGCACAGTGGTATGCACAGGATTTATTTTAACAATTATCTTTTACTTTTTGACCATCTCCACAATTATATTGTATTCCTCACGTTACATAACGATAAATGACGAAAATAATGAGAACTATTCTTTATAAAGAAAAAAAACTAAAATAGTGAAATTAGCTAAACTTAAGAGTTGTACTCACCATATCGTCTGTTTCAGATCTTTTGGGTACAGCAAACGGTAAAAAATGCTATGCAGGTTGGCTGCAACAAAATAAAAATTCAAAGTTAATTCCCTTTTCAAATTAATTATCTAAATTCTAAATAACACAATATTCGTTATATTTCGAAATTCGAACATATGACAAATGAAATTAATGGAAAATTAAATCTTTTCCTAATGAAAACGAGGGTCGATACCAAATTAACAATTCTTTTGTTTAAAACACAAGACACAAAAAAGCATACACAAAAGCTCTTCTATTTCCTTCAATATTTTTCTATTGTCTTTCAAAACAATTCATGAAAATTAAAATAATTTTAAATTAATATAGATTTAATTTATTTTTATTCTAAATTCGTTTAATTTTAATTCAATTTCTGCAAGAAAAAAAAATTAAATTAAAAGAAGTAGAGAAGCAAAAACAAGGTTTTTGGTTGTTGTATATATGTATTCTTTCTATTGAGATAAATTAATCTTAAAGATAAATTACTTTAGAAATAAGCAGACAGAAAACAAAATTTATATTATATGAAGATAATGAGAAAAGTTTAAGAAAAAAATGAGAATGTAATTTTCTCAGAACTATTAATATAAGGTTAGGAACTATGATTTCTATAATATTTTAAGATTTTGATAAGCATTTTGCAAATGATTTTTTATAATGCAATGAATTGAAACTTTTTATTTCATAACTGTATACTGCAATAACTAATTTTTGGTAAAGAGTTAGTCAGACTACCTAAATACTTTGAGCATCAGTTAGAATCTTGGGAACGAACGCTAACCCGAGCAGAATTTGGTCAGGGAAAACCAGAAGACAGTCAGGATGTGATCAGGGCCTGGTCAGTACTACAAGAGCAATCTGATATGGGCCTGTTCCGGCCCTGATTTGGAATACCCTTTTAGGGTTAACTTTAATTGAATATATTCGGCCCTGATTAGGTTTTTCGTATTTGACCTGTAGCTGAAATTTTAATTGGTTAAAATTCACTAGGGCATTATTCATTTTAGAAATATAAAGTTAAAATCGTTTCATGTATGTTCTAGTTATCGCTTCTGGGCTGAAAGACTATAATAATAGTGATTAAGGTGGTATGTATGTATGTTTTAATTTGTTCCATTGTTAATTTTTTATTTTAATTTAATTAACTAGGGGACTCCTGTGCATTTGCACCAAATATTTTTTCATAAATTAATAACATAAACCCTGTTTGCAACGTCTAGTTCAAGCAAGGCATAAACTGAAATTGAAATTTCGTTTGTTTCGTTTATTTTAATCGTTTAATATTTTTATATTTTTTGTATTCTGTTCTTTCCCTTCCGTATTCTCTTCTTTCCTATGATATGGCTACGCTTTTTCGTTGCTTGTGTATTATATATATGATTTCACCTAATTTAACATCTTCCACAACTCTCGATTAGGGCTTCCAATACCGATAAAAGTATTACCTTTAATACCATGCCGGTAATGATCCTTAAATCTTATTTCGATCTTACCAGCATTATGCCTCGCTATTACCGAATTAAAAAATTTACATTTACTAACAAAAATAGCGCCACTTTAAATAAAATCCATAATACAACTGAAAAATGTTAACTACAAAACAGTGGCGTAGCTAGCATGGGTGGCACCCGGGGCGGATATTGTGGTGTCACCCCAAAAATAAAAACTGTCAATAATAATAAAAAGCCGATAAACGTAATTTATAATTTTTTTTAATTAATACAAATGAGCATTATTATTATAAGCCCGCAAGTAATTTTTAACTAATTTTAATTTGCTGAAACTCCTCTCACACGAAGCCACTAATACGCAAATAGTCATAAATAACTTTAGTGCGACCGTAAGATTCGGAAGAAATTCTAAAAAATCCCATTCTACGATGAATTTCAAAAAGTCTAGGTACACCCAGTTAGAAACTGTAACATTGGTCGCTTTTAAATGCCTCCTCACCCTTTGTATCTCTATGAGGAGTTCTGTTGCCAATACCGCATCGTAAAAACCATTAAATTTTGATACCGATAATTTTAACTCTTCACTGTTCGCCAAAAGCTAAGTGTTTGTCTGCACAACCTCGAACAATGAAGCTAAATCTTGAACTGACTTCAGTCTAGTTCGGAGTTCAACACTGAATCGGTCAAGACATTCCAACATGTCCTTTTTAAGTTGAGCTCTCAGTGTCAGTCCAACATCAGGTGCAAACTCACCACCCGTTCGTTTTTTGCGTTTTTATGACGAATTCGGCTTTCCATTGGAATGTCACAGTCCTCCGATTTTTTCGCAGCAAGATCTATTGCCTCTTCTACAATGAGACTTCGTTATGAATTGACTCTATTTTTGTAGCTAATTGATCAATATTCAAGCCCGTGCTTTGCAATCCAATCTGAGCACAGATATTATTTCTCTTAGAATATCATTCCAAAACAAAAGATAGCAAAGAAACGAAAAATCACATGCTGCATTGATAAGGTTCTGTGCAGCGCCTCTAGTGTCTACATTTTCTTGTTGATCACTTAACTTCTCAATTTCAGCCACAATCCCATCAAAGTTTTCGGCCAATACTTTTACTGCAGCATAATGAGCACTCCAATGCGCTGTTAAGAGTATTTTAACAGTTGCTTTGTTGTGTTTAGCAAGTACTTCCCAGCGGCTAGTCGAAGCAGAAAAACATGTAAAAATGGCTTCCACTGACGAGTGTTGGCCGTATAAATTAATTGAATGATCTTTGTAGCCCACAAAAATTGCTTTGTTATTTTTTGCTTTAATAATAGCTTGCACTTCTCCATGTATACTACTCATAACAGCTGCATTATCATAACCTTTGGGAGCGACAATTCATCACATCTATACCATCATTTTCAAGATTTTACACTGAAAAAAACATGTCCTATTTCCAATCGAAATGCAGTTGTCTCAACCTCACCGTGCGGGCAGATATGGCGAATCGAAATACGAGATTGATTCAACATCCGTACAATGATAAGCCGATGCAGTTGAGACAATCACATGAAATATTTATGTGAAAATAAAATATAGTTCAATTAATCTCAAATACTTAAATTTTAAACGAAAAATTCATGATATAAGTCCAAAGAAATATGTTTTCATGGAAATAGTTATTAACTTTATTCAACTACTGTTATATTGGATAGCACTTTATATTTTAATTACACCTCATTCTGTTATCAGGAAAATGTTACTGAGTACTGAGTAGTTGTCCCAATCACGGTGAAATTGTTTGTAAATATCTTTTCTTTGCATGAATAATAAACTGCCATCTTCGAGATGAGGTTATCATTACTTCAATTTTTTTTTCAGTGTAAGAATTTCATCGCTTAAATCAGCGGTTTTTTCCACGTAAAGGAAAAAATCCAAGGAATGCTTCCTTGATTTCCACTTTACTACCATCAATTTTCACATAACGAATCACTTCTGACATTTGATCAATATGTGAAATGTCAGGTGTGCTATCAATCAAACATAATTCCAAAATATTTAACCGATTTAATTTCGTTGACAAGCTTAAACTTTACGTGGATCGCTAAAACATTTATGAACTCATTTTGTATATCTGGTGACAAATATGATACTTTTGGTGATTTACCATGCTCCAAATTCAAAATGTGTTCTTTTAACACTACATCATACTTTGACAATAGTTTGGTTAGTTCTAAGAAATTGCTTTTATTTGAAGAACTTTGTCCTTCATCATGTCCATGAAATGCTGGGTTTTGTTTAGATAAAAACAAAGTTATATCCAATAATCTTGATAAAAGATGTTTCCACTTCTGTTTTTTATTATATATTAATTGCAAGGCTGCGTCTCGTTTCGTTTTATGAATTTTTAACCTCATTTCCAAAGTTTTCCACTTTTCAAAATTCTCCAGATGTTCATTTGAAGTTTCATGCTCGGCCACTTTGGGATTTAGTTTCCACCGCTTCTGATATCCAGTAGTAAATGTTGATTTTGTATTATTATTATTGGTGACAGCAAATACACGACAACAGAAGCAATACAGGCACTCAAGTTATTATTTACAGGAGAATAAACAATCCATGGCCGTAGAATTTTTTCACCATTATTCATCATTTTATAAAACCATTCTTTAGAAAGATGGCGAACATCACCTTTTATGTCTAACCCGTGTCTAGATACAGTAACAAACGACCCTTCTCTATTTTGAAAATGTTCACTTTCTTTTTTAATGATTTCAATGCGAACATTACCAGAGACGAGTATATTCCAATGTGATACATCTCTTAAGTCCTGAAGTGATTCACTCATGCAAATACTGTCTTCGATAGTAGAAGCATTAGCGGCATTATCACTGTCATTTTCATTATTCCTTTCTAATTCGTCATCATAGGTTATCATTATTAATTCTGTATTGTTGCTGTTACTTTCCTACTTTCATCAACGTGATAATCAGTTTCTTTTGATGAATATCCTTGGATATCATCGGGTTTTGTAACATATTTATAGATTTGGTCTTTCTCTGCTGGAACCAACTTTTTCTTTAAAAAGTATGAACTCCTCGTGGCATATTTATTTTTTGGGATATTTGCTAAACGAAATCTAAAAAAATATTTTTAATTATAGTATAGGTATCAGCAAAGCATTAATTCTAAATATATTTGTAGGATACATAATAGGTACATAGTTCATAATAAGTACACTGTGTTAACGACTAAATACACCGCCAAGAAAATTAATTTATTTAAATTTCCTTGTAACAACTTATATTAAATAATATTTGATAAAATGGAATATACAAATCATAGCCTAATATTATAAGGAACTATTTAAAAAAATATAAGTATGAAATCCTAAAAGATATTTTATATAAAGAATTGAAACCAAAATTAAATATCCAATTAGAATCATGATCAATAATTTACAAAATTGAATGTGATTTTTGTGAAAAATTTTACATCGGGAAAACCGGAAAATGTTTTACAGACTGATTTAACCTGACTGATTTGCCTAAGGAGAAAAATAAACAAAATTTAAAGTTTATTTTTGCAAACCATTTACATAGTTAATAACAATAGCTACACCACTTTTAAAAAAAATTGAAGGCTTTACATTTATGCAGCCAAGGATCTTTAAAAGAATCACTTGATGAGTTTGAAATTTCCAAGGGATTTAAACCCCAACAAAATGTAATTTTAAATGATAAACTTTCATTTAATTCAAATATATAAATGGGGCATTTCATATCAAGTGAGACAACTTTTGAAGCCGATGTTTTCAGATCGGGATGAAATTTCCACCAAGGTTAGTCCTATTGGATAGCAATTTAGACACAATTTTTCAACAAGATCGGTCTAGAACTCTCTGAGTTAGAGGGTCAAAATTTGACATTTTGGCCAAACAGGTGTTTTTTCTCATGCATGTAACTTATTACCTATTGTTCTTAGCAAAATTTGTCGCAAATAGTTTAGATAGCTATTTCTCCAGTCTTTTGAAAAAAAAAATTTAAAAACAAAAAAAATAATTTTTGAATTTTGTTTTGCAAAATCAAAAACTTTTTTTACTTATTTTTCAAAAAAGGCCCTTTTTTTTCTTTTTCTTTTTTTGATCAAAAGAAAGCTAAGGTCTTTTCCTTTAAGAGTTTTTTGGTCGCTTAGTGGGATGCGAGTGGGATATCTATCAAAATAAATGTTTTGTAACTCAAGACAAAGGTTTTTCAATTTTTAGCATATGCACTATTTTTAATTTTTTCCTATTTGTGTGTAATTGTTTCTAAAACCCCAAAAATAAAACTTATACTGAGAAGCTAGACAAATTAACCTTTCCGACGGTATGTAACATACCTAACTAAAATTTCGTACCCTCGATACTGTAATACCCACAATATGTTAACCTCAGGAATAAAATCACTTTTTTTCTATAGAAATGTTGAAAAATTAAATTTTTTTATATATTTGTAATAATAATTAAGTTATTTTATAATAATAATAATAAAAATAAAAAGATAAAATTTTAAAAAATAATATTTTAGAATCTTTTTACAAATGATGATAATTTTACAATTGTTCCATATATCTTTGTACGTCATCTTCAGATACCTCTTTGCCCAGGTCGCTCCCTCTATAGTCGATCATTATACTCTCTGCCGTCCTCTTTAGAACTACACTTGCTCCATCGACATGGAGTTGTTCAAAAATAATGACTGAGTTTGGAACGTCTCGACGAAAAGCAATAATTGCTAAAAAATTGGTTGCATATTGTGGGTGTTACAGTATCGGGGGTACGAAGTTTTAGTTAGGTGTGTTACATATCGTCGGAAAGGTTAATTTGTCTAGTTTCTCAGTATAAGTTTTCTTTTGGGGGTTTTAGAAACAATTACACACAAATAGGAAAAAATTAAAAATAGTGCATATGCTAAAAATTGAAAAACCTTTGTCTTGAGTTACAAAACATTTATTTTGATAGATATCCCACTCGCATCCCACTAAGCGACCAAAAAACTCTTAAAGGAAAAGACCTTAGCTTTCTTTTGATCAAAACAAAAAAAGAAAAAAAGGGCCTTTTTTGAAAAATAAGTAAAAAAAGGTTTTGATTTTGCAAAACAAAATTCAAAAATTATTTTTTTTGTTTTTAAATTTTTTTTTTTCAAAAGACTGGAGAAATAGCTATCTAAACTATTTGCGACAAATTTTGCTAAGAACAATAGGTAATAAGTTACATGCATGAGAAAAAACACCTGTTTGGCCAAAATGTCAAATTTTGACCCTCTCTAACTCAGAGAGTTCTAGACCGATCTTGTTGAAAAATTGTGTCTAAATTGCTATCCAATAGGACTAACCTTGGTGCAAATTTCACCCCGATCTGAAAACATCGGTTTCAAAAGTTGTCTCACTTGATATGAAATGCCACAAATATATAAAACTGAAAACAAACAGTATGAGTATGTATCAACCTACAAAAATTTGCAAAACTGCAGTAATTGCATAACTGCCATTTTATTCTACAGTAATTATTTTTGTGTCCATTGAAAAACGATCTATTTCAATTTATTCTTTGAGTTTCAAGATAAAGGAAAAAAAAATTATTTTGAGATCATTTACAAACACGGTAATTTGATTGTTTGTTAGTTTCCTTAGGTGTTTGCAATTAATTTGTTTGAAATGTAAAACATATATTAGGTAGTAATGTTAAGCGGATATTTTAGAAATAATTTTGGAATAGAGACCTTGTAACTCAAGGGTGCCACCCTATCGACAAAGGGTGCCACATTATCGACGTAAACCACTTTTCCTATACATTATTCAGCATATGTGTTTTCAGACCTGGTCATTAAATAATCATGCTTGCATACTAAATAATATATCGTAAAAAACGGTCAATATGGTATCTATAGGAATATTCAAAGCTATTGAGTAATTGTGGTGATGGGATTCAATGCTCAACATGTTGATTCGATTAATATTGTTAAAATTTTATTTCACGTAATAACTCAAAAATTTTTAAAAGTAGAATAGATTCTTTTTGAACCAATAACACATTTTTAGGACACATTTATAAGTTATCACAATTTATAAATTAAAATTATATGGATAACCTGGTTAAAATGGTTTCTAAGTGATTTATCGTTGAAAACATGTGATGGTTTGTTTAAGTTTTTTACGTTCGGGTGTCACCCCAAAACGGTTTCGAAGTGATTAATTGTTGAAATCATGTGATGGTTTGTTTAAGTTTTTTACGTTCGGGTGTCACCCCAAAACGGTTTCGAAGTGATTTATCGTTGAAAACATTGTGATGGTTTGTTTAAGTTGTTTACGTTCGGGTGTCACCCCAAAACGGTTTCGAAGTGATTTATCGTTGAAAACATTGTGATGGTTTGTTTAAGTTTTTTACGTTCGGGTGTCACCCCAAAACGGTTTCGAAGTGATTTATCATTGAAAACATTGTAATGGTTTGTTTAAGTTGTTTACGTTCGGGTGTCACCCCAAAACGGTTTCGAAGTGATTTATCATTGAAAACATTGTAATGGTTTGTTTAAGTTGTTTACGTTCGGGTGTCACCCCAAAACGGTTTCGAAGTGATTTATCGTTGAAAACATTGTGATGGTTTGTTTAAGTTGTTTACGTTCGGGTGTCACCCCAAAACGGTTTCGAAGTGATTTATCATTGAAAACATTGTGATGGTTTGTTTAAGTTGTTTACGTTCGGGTGTCACCCCAAAACGGTTTCGAAGTGATTTATCGTTGAAAACATTGTGATGGTTTGTTTATGTTTTTTACGTTCGGGTGTCACCCCAAAACGGTTTCAAAGTGATTTATCGTTGAAAACATTGTGATGGTTTGTTTAAGTTGTTTACGTTCGGGTGTCACCCCAAAACGGTTTCGAAGCGATTTATCGTTGAAAACATTGTGATGGTTTGTTTATGTTTTTTACGTTCGGGTGTCACCCCAAAACGGTTTCAAAGTGATTTATCATTGAAAACATTGTGATGGTTTGTTTAAGTTGTTTACGTTCGGGTGTCACCCCAAAACGGTTTCGAAGTGATTTATCGTTGAAGACATTGTGATGGTTTGTTTAAGTTTTTTACGTTCGGGTGTCACCCCAAAACGGGTGACACCCGGGGCGGACCGCCCCCCCCGCCCCCCCCTAGCTACGCCTCTGCTACAAAACTTTAACTTATTCTGGGGTCCTATTCCCAAACAAATGTACATTTTTTGCAATATTGGAAAGTTCACATTGCATAGGGCCCCTGCCTCCATAGAAATAAATAATCATAATCCAGAAACTTTGTATATTACATGGTCAGAAATAGTTGACATAAACATTATTCCACAGTATATCCTACATTATCCCATACAGTATATAAAATATAAAATTAGTTTAAATTTTTTTCTAGTAAGTAATACAAATTTATCAAGGACAACCAATAAATAAATTAATTCAAAAACAGTTTCATTATTAATTAATTTCCAACAAACCTTTCTAATCAAACTCAATAATCACTAAACACAAAAGTCTTCAAGAATATAATCCTTATAACCACAATAATATGCCTATTTTTTGTTCCTTCCCTATACAATTTTACATTAGAAAAAATGTATAAATCAACGAAAGATTTATATTAGGTTCGATTTGACTGGAAAAACTGAAAAAACAACAACAATTGCATACAATTTTTCAGATAATTCAGTTGTTTCAGTCAAATCGAACACAGCTATCATCATGAAATATTTCTCTACCTTGTTTTGCAAAGAACGAACAAATCAATTTTATGAATTGTTTCTTTAATTTCTAATCAATAGAAAATATTAAAAAACAAAGAAAATTATGACTAAAATAAAAGTTAAGATTCAGAAGAAAGGAAACTTAAAATAGTTTTTTTTAAATCTTTCCCTATGCATGAATTTTATTTTTAATTTTCCACAAAAAAGCAAGTGAAAAATGAATTTAAACACAGCTGAAATTTTAAAACAAATATTTTTTTAAGCCTGAAATAAATTAAATCCATAATAATACGTCTATCAACTCCGCAAGCAAAGCATTAACTGAAATTGAAATTTGCAGAAGAGAAATTAAAAAAAATTCGTTTATTTGTTTCGTTTTTGATTTTTCTTCTTTTCCTTCCGTATTCTCTTCTTTCCTATGATATGGCTACGATTTATCGTAGCTTTTGTATTATATATATGATTTTTGTATATAATATATAAATATATAACAGCGTCAGGTCCAGATAGCCCAATTAGGGTGAATTGTTCTGCGCAGGTAGCTATCTCTTGATAATATTGGAATTGTAGAGAAAGCGTGAAAAAAATACAACAACAAGTCGTGTTCTCAAGCGGTCACCAATCAAAGTACTAATTACGTCCAATGTTGCTTAACTTCGGTGATCCGATGAGAATCGGTGATTTCAATTAGCTGTTCTGCCCAGGCTAGCTACCTCTTGATTATTGTAGACAAAGCTTGTTGAAACTAAGTTAAAAACTTCAGCCCAAGTAGCTATTTTTCTGTTGAAAATGTTTTGGAAAATAACTTGTTAGTAATAATTATAGAAACCAAAATTATAATCTGTACGGAAACTAATTATCACTTGCTTGTATTAAGTAATTTCATAAAACTTTTTATTTAAACTTTTTAATTCCTTGTGTTTATTGTTTTACCAGTAAATCACAATTTGTAATGAATTTGATACAAAATTATCCGACTTATATACTAAATATTTAACTACTACATATAAAGATTAATTTTTATTATACCTTAACACAAGTTTAAAGCTGACTCTCCATTAGTCTTTTTCATCTTTTTTTCTAGCCAAAATAGAACGGCAAACCATGATTAATTTTCTAAAGAGAGAGTAAGACGAAAATCACAATTGTGGCATTTCATTTTCATTTTCATTTATTTTTAATAAACATCTAATTTTATTATATATTTTTGACAATGTCGTATCCAACATAGACTGCTAGATAATTTTAAATATATTTTTTCAGTGTAAAAGTCGTCTTTTCCCATAAAAAAGTCTTGCTCTATAGACTTTTTTTTATAGTAGAACACTTTTTTATAGTATATTACCTTTTTTTTAAAAAAAAGTCATGAAAAGTAAAAAAAAGACATAGAATAAATAAAAAGTCTTCATCTTTTTTCCTTTCGCACTTATATGATTTTCATATCTTCTATTTCACAAAAAAAAGATGAGAAAAAAGACTAATGGAGAATGACCTTTAGACTTATTGTTATATCCTAATAAAAAATTCTAGTACCTTTTGTTTCTATGTTTACAGAACAAATATCCATAATACAAAAAAACTGATTGCCGTCAATTAAATTTATTTGATATTTAGTGTTTGAAGTTTTGTTTATTTTGAAGTTTTGTTTGTTTATTTTGATTTATGCAAATTAATATTGATAAAAAATGGCTAACATAATTCAGATACGTGGTTTTATTTATATAAATTATAATCCTTGCACATTTAAATTACTATTTATTAGGCCCTCAACTTAAGAAAATAGTTTCCTATTAATTTAAAAGAATTTAAAACAAATCAAGAAAATATAATATTTGATTGTAAATATCAAAATTACTGTAAATAGTATTTGATTGTAAACATAGGGCCTGATCCGATTATCACAACCAGGGTCTGATCCGGTAATCCCAATCAAGAGCTGATAGAGAAAAAGCGTTACACTCATGGTCAGGGCCCAATAAGGCTGCCCTACCAATGCCTGATCCAGATTAGGGCAAACCTGATCAGAATCTTATAAGAGCACTGACAAATTTCTGCTCGGGAACCTGTAACAATCTTAGCTGACGCAATCTTCTTCTTCTTCTTCTAGATTTAGTCACTCTGGTAACGCCAAAGACAAATAGGAATAAAGTTGGTAGTAATTGTAAATGTTCTAAAAAGAGTAGAATGTCAGAAATGACGTCTTTTTTTTTTTCCTTTATCTCCATTTAGGAGCATAGGGCGTCTACTAGACTGGACCATCTGACTCTGTTCGGGGCAATTGCTTTCAGTTCACCCCATGTCTTGCCGATTTGTTTTGCTTCAGCTAGCACCGTTTTCTTCCACGTCATAGGTGGTCTTCCAACTCTCCCTTTACCTTGTGGATTCCACTCTAGGGACATCCTTGTTATATCTTTAGCTGGTTTCCTCAGTGTATGTCCTATCCATCTCCATTTCCTTTGTTTTATCTCGGACTCAATGTCTAGCTGCTCTGTCTGCCGTAGAAGTTCCTGGTTACTGATGGTGTTCGGCCAGAAGCATTTAATCAGTCTTCTCAGGCATTTGTTCACAAACACCTGTAGTTGATTTGTGATCTTCTTTGTGTGTTTCCACGTTTCACACCCATATAGCAGTACTGACTTAACACATGCATTGAACATTCGTAGCTTTGTCTTTCTTAACAGTACGGATGCATTCCAGATCTTGTGAAGCATATTGAACGTATTTCTAGCTTTGTTAATACGCTGACTGATATCTTCTTTAGTCCCGCCTGTTTTTGCTACAGTACAACCAAGGTACACGAATTTGTCGACTTCATCCACTTGTGTATTGTTGATGGTAATTGGTGTTATCGTTTTGGTGTTCAATCTCATAGACTTTGTTTTCCTGACATTAATGTTGAGACCGACTTCATGTGCAAGGTCTGATAGCTTCTGTATTTTCTGCTGCATGTCCGTATGTGTGTGTAAGTAGACAGATGTCATCTGCGTAGTCTAGATCATTGAGCCGGCTTGTCGTGTTCCATTGGATTCCATTTGGACTTGCATCATCGAGCTTTCTCATGATACTATTTAGTACTATCAGGAATAGTAGCGGGGATAGTACACAGCCTTGTTTCACTCCTCGGTGGTTGTAATATTTATCACTTTGCTGTATTTGGATTGGATTCTGTTTCCAGCATCCCGGTACATTTCTTTGATTAGATCAACTATTTTCTTCGGGACGCCCATTTCACAAAGTGTCTTCCATATCGCGCTTCTGTTAATTGAGTCGAAGGCGCGTTCGAAGTCCACGAAGAGGAGATACAATGGTGAATTCCATTCGTTTGATTGCTCTATGATGATACGGATTGTGTGGATATGATCGGTACAGCTTCTTCCTGGTCTAAAGCCGGCTTGTTCGTTTCTTAGTTTCATGTTAATTGATGGAGATATTCTTTCGAGAATGATCATTGCTAGTATTTTCATTATTGTGTTGAGCAGAGATATACCTCTCCAATTTTTGCATTCTCTTAGATCACCTTTCCTTGGGATTGTTATGGTTAAACCTTCTTTCCATTTGGTTGGTATTTTCCCTTCGTTCCATACATCAGCTAATTTTGGTGTTAGAGCTTCTGCTGTTGTGTTTACATCTGCTTTGAGTAATTCTGCTGATATATTATCTGTACCAGCAGATTTGTTATTCTTGAGTTTCTGTATGGCATCTCTAACTACCCGTTCCGTTGGTGGATGGGTGCTGATAGTTTCGTTATAGCTGTCATCCGGAGACTGCAAGTTATCTTCATGTTGGTGACAGTTGTCTTCGAAGTATTCCTTCCATCTATTTAGCTGCTGTTCATGTGTTGTGAGGGTTTGACCAGATTCATCCTTTATTGGTGGAGTGTTTGTATATTTGTTGGTGACCTTTCTCACGCATTTGTGTAGTGTGCGCATATTTCTATTAGCTGCTGCTGTTTCTGCAGTCTTGAGAATGCTTTCTGTATATCTTCTGCGATCATTCCTTGCCATCTTTTTAACTTGTTTTGCTGTACTTTCATATTTGCTGCGGATCTCGGTTGTGTTCTGGTGACACAATTGCAACTTGAGCTGTCGACGCTCTTCAATTTTCTTCCAGGTATCATCGCTAATCCATGGTTTCCGTGATTTGTCTTGGTATCCAAGCACATCTGTAGCAGTTTTGACGTAAGCTTCTTTAACTTGTTCCCATTTTTCATCAATGCTGGTGGTTTCGTTGTTTGGTAGATTGAGCTGGAGCGATTCTTTGAAGATGTTATTTGTGTTTTTGTCGCTCAATCTGTTGATGTTAAATTTCCTCTGACATTGTGTTTTACAGCGGCTGGTTTAATTTTGAATGTTGCAATTACCAGTTGATGGTCGCTGTGTATGTCTGCTCCTCGCTTTGCTCTGACGTCTTGTAGTGAGGATAGAAACTTCTTATTCCCCAGTACGTGATCAATTTGATTCTTGGTTCTTCCGATTGGTGATGTCCAAGTGATGTCCAATTTATGTATGTTCTTGTGTGGGAATTTGCTGCCTCCTATGAATAGTTGATTTGTGACACAACAATCGATGAGCCTATCTCCATTATTGTTACGTGTTGATTCTAGTGCATTTTTGCCCATGACTGATTCCATTCTGGTGTTGTCGGTTCGAATTTTGGCATTGAAATCACCTTGTATTATTTTGATGTCATTTCGGTGTGCACTAGCCATTGTTGCTTGGAGCTGTTCGTAGAATTCATGTTTTGTCGCATCATCAGCTTCTTCGGTAGGTGCATAGCACTGTATGATCGTTGGATTTCTAATTTTCGATTGGAATCTTGTTGTTATTATTCTGCTACTGATTGGTTTCCATTCGAGAAGTGCTTTCTTTGCGTTAGGTGTTGTTAATATTGCTACGCCTTGCTCGTGTGTGTTGGATTTACCAGAGAACATCATATAATTTCCTTCGCTTGTTGTTAGCTCTCCGCTGTTTTTCCATCTTACTTCACTGAGTCCTAGTATCTCGATGTTATATTCCTTCATTACTTTCTCAACTTGTGCTAACCGCGATGTTTCTATCAGAGTTCTGACATTCCAGTTTCCTACTCGTGTCCGGGTACGATAGCTAAGGGTCGATATTTGGTTATTCCGGTTTGTTTGGTTTTGTTTCTTTCTAGTGTACGTTTCGTTAATCATTTGAATTTCGGATTCACCTTTCGGATTAACGGGTGATTGGGCCATCGAATCCTAGCCAGTTTCCAGGGCTGCTGGATAAGGTATACTGGCATACCGTGGGCGAGATATTCCTGCTTCAATGTGCTACAATCATATTTTCATATTTTTTTTCTGATGAAGTTCCCAAGCGGTCACCCGTTTAAGTTGGAATCCTTCCCAGTGTTGCTTAACTTCCTTGTAAGTGATGTTGTTGACTTATCCACTTCTCCATCTCGCCCATCAGAAATGACGTCTGGCTGAAGCTATTTAATACACCCCGTATGTGACTGTCAGTAACAAAAATTTATATCAGTTTAACTATTAAAACCCGAATCCTTTTTAATATTGGGAAAAAATTCAGTCGGGCGTGATCAAATTGAAGCTCTGTATCATGAAACGTTTAGGATTATAGAAATTGTAAACTTTAAATAGGAATATAAAACACGTATACGTAAAGTAAATCAGTCGTTATTCAAGAACAACACTAGTATGTGCATCAAAGCAACACGTTCAGAAATCCACAAAATGAATTGCTTGTGTTTGCGTACGCATTACAATGTGTATCTAATTAAGCAACTAATTCAAAGTTATTCATTATATCTACAAGTTTTGCTTCGGAAACCACATCGTTAAACATAATTAACACTAAAATAAAATCATCACCTAATTCAAAACAAACCAAAATTCAGACCGAAAATAATCAACTAAATTCAATTACAACACAGTTAATTTCACTAGCGTGTCTGTCTAAAACGTTAAATTTGATTTTCTAGCAATTATAACGATAAAATCTAAAAATATTGCGTGACAAAAAAAAATTCAGTTTCAACAAAATTATCCATGTTTTTCTAATGAAAATTTGTTCACCTATTTTCTTTTTATATTTAATTTATTTTTATGTCAAATTAATTTGATAAAAATTTGTTATCAAAAGATTGTTGGTGATACCTGCGTAATTCAATTTTACTATAAAAAATAGATAAATAATGTACGTGAAAGTACATTTTTGGATATGGATGGCAAACTTTTTTAATTAGAGTTGTATTCTTGAATAGGTTTTAAATTATAAGGACTCAAGTAATTAAGAAAATCATTTGAATTTTTCAATTCAAAAGTATATTTTGGATTTTTCTCAAAGAAGAATACCATTTCTTATAATCGTTTCGGAGTGGAATTCGAACCTTTGTCATCAGTGCCATGAGTTGAATACGTTTTGGAAGACACGCTATCCAACTACGCCACCAAGGCAATGGTATTTCAAAGTTGAAATTTAATCATAATTTATCTACTTTTGTAATTTATCTGTTTTTATTTAATTTTTAAGTCTAATGTATTTCTTCGGTTTCTTCGATTTCTTCATTTCTATCATCGCCTCGGTGGTGTAGTTGTATAATGTCTGCCAAAATGGATTAAAATCAAGGCATTGATGGGAAAGGTTTGAATTCCATTCCAAAACACGTTGTAGATAAATAGAGTTTTTCTATGAGAAAAATCCAAAACATACCTTAGCATTTAAAATTTTAAAATGTAAATTAAGTTTTGGGTAAAATCCCTTAATCCCTGAATATGTTGAAAACTGCAGAGTTTTAATATTATTAAACGGGGATTTGTTTTGGCATATATTTGATTTTTGGTATAAATTTAAATATCAATAAAACAAAACATTGGACCTTTATGGTCAGCGCATATACATATCTGCTAAATGCCGAGCAATTGGTCTTAATTTTTCTATCCAACATCAATGTTCATTAAATGCAGTGCTGTTTGTGACTTTTGTTGCAAATACAAGGAATTTCATGTTTTGGCATAATTATTTGGGTAACAAAAATGTTTCCTGATTTTTTGTAGAATGACCAGATTGACAAGTTCGCTAGATTTGGAATGAGCTGGTAATAGTAGGTATTCTAAAAAAGTGCGTTGAGCTATTAAAATAAATTACTTAATATCTTTTGTCTGATGTTTGTGGAGTGCGTAATGATTTCTGCATATTCAAACAAGTATATAATCTTTTGAGATAGCATGACCTAAGGCATATTCCCATTTAAATACCGAAAATCGTTACGCTATTGTAACGCTATATGTGATCGCTAGATAATAGTGCCGATATCTCTTATGATGAATAGTTTAGGTAGCAGTTGCTTGTGCGATTTCTGAGAGATAATAATATAACCGAATATGATTGTACACGATTTGTGGCATCCACTTCAAAATAAAAACAATAATAGCATAAACTGCTCTGTAATGGTGAAATGATTTCAAACGAACAAAAATAAAACAATATTAAACAAAACAACTTTCCTAATTGGTACACATAATCGATGGGAACATAAAAAAAACTGATCGTTTCTTTTGTCGTCGAAATCGACCTTTATTTTTTTTATAAATACCCAACTCGACCCATGAACATTCTCTTATTGGATTATAATTTCTGTCAGTTCCATGAGTTTTCTAAAAGACTGTAAGTTGTTTATTTTTGATACTATTTGCTTTAAACCAACCGAGTGTTGCGATTTTCATGATATTGTTTTGTGTAAAATTTCATATAGCTTAAATTAATTCAATAATTGTAGTAAAAGTTATAGTTCAATTAAATAAATTTATTAGAAACAATTTTTTTTGCTTAATTAAAAGCCATTGTAATATTTATATAAAATGTGTGTAGTTTGAATTTTTAATAACTAAATCAAGAGAAAAAACTAAGTATAACCAACAAATTTCTTTGTTTGTATTGCTCGACATTAAATTTATATCGAAACGGAATAATTAGAACATTTTTTTGTGTGAATCGGAATGATGACGAGTCCGGAAGTTTGAATTTGTTTATGTAAAATCAAACAAACATGGTCACGAGTGAAAATACAAGAAAACAAAACTAATTTTATTTAATCAGAAGGTGAAACAGTGAATAATTTACAATTGGTGGGTTTTGAGTTACAGTCGCTCATTGTTCACCCATATTTACTGAGTACAACAGTATTGTCAGTTTTACGTATCAGCTGTTGTACACCCATTCATCATTACTTGAAACGATAGCTATCGTGTTGCTACAGTCGCTCACCGTTCACCTATAACAATATTATCAAGTTTACAACTCAGCTGTTATACATCCATTCATCATTGCTCGAAACAATAG
This sequence comes from Diogma glabrata, assembly GCA_963693315.1. Taxonomy (NCBI): domain Eukaryota; kingdom Metazoa; phylum Arthropoda; class Insecta; order Diptera; family Cylindrotomidae; genus Diogma; species Diogma glabrata. Next base: position 269,636,035 of record OY856188.1, read on the forward strand.
TTTTCGTATCACTACAGTCACTCATCGTTCATCAATATTCACAGTATTTAGCCATGCTAGAGATTGTACTACATATCAGCTCTTCAACCTGCATCCATCATTGCTGGCGATCATAGTTTTTTACATCACTACAGTCGCTTTGCGTTCATCTATATTTACTGTATTCACCAATATTATAAATTTTACATGCTAACTGTTTTGCCGTCATCTACCATTGCATGATTTGTAAGTTGCATATTACTACCCATCACTCAGCTTTCATCCATATTCACCGTGTTCAACAATATTATCAATTTTTCGTACAGTTTCTTCTACATTTACCCGCCAGAACATGAATCAATAGCGATACATTGCTGCAATTACTCAGCTTGCATCCATATTCACCGTTTTTAACAATATTATTAGTTTTGCATACCAGTTGTTCTACCGTCATCCACCAGTATTTGATTAAACCGTCATATCATTGTTACGTACCTTCTATCCAGTTGTCATCCACAATCGCTTGAGTCAGAATTTTGATTCTCATCATATAATTGAAACGGAAACGAGGGAGCGGGTACTCACCACTACTAGCATGGTACTTAAAGGTACTCACCACTACTAGCATGTGGTGAGTACCTTTAAATTACATATAGGTATAGGGTTGTGTGAGTGTGGGTATGCACATGGATGTATGTATGAGTATATGTGTGCATGTATGTGTATATGTGTGTATGCGTGAGTGTATGAGGTGCGAGAGCGTGTGAATGAGAGAATAATAATTATTTTTTTTTTTTTTTAATAAAATGTGATGTGTAGTAGGCATTACAATATGTGTCACAACAACACATAAAAACCTTTTAAGACCAAGGTCCCACAACAACATGCGTTCAAAGGATGTTAATGGACGCAAATCTGGTTTTTTTTTTTTTATATTTTTTTGTTAAATAATGGATAACTAAACCATAAATCCTATCACATATAAAATATGACATAGGCCAATATTTCGTGACAGGATAGGGAAAATAAAAATAAAATAAGAGATTATTAAAATAAGAAATTTGTTTTAAAAATTTGCAGGAACAAAACTAAAATTGGTTTGCCAATAGTCCAACTAATGGCATAATCCTTGATTATGGGACGCAGTATATTTTTCAATGATTAAAGCTCAGATATATAATTATATGAAGGCTCGTTTCTTCTAGCAAGCTACAGCGTTCCAGCATCAAGGAATATTCATTAGCTAAGATTGAGAGTGCTACCGTTGACTGAATACAGTTCATCCGCCAGCACCCCTAGATATCACCTTGGCTAGTGATATCTCACTGCTATTGCCAGTGGTATGCGATATGTCACGTTAACTCATATGCCAATAGCAGGGACTGGAGTACGCGGGGTTGTCACACCCGTGGATCAAAAAATAGAAAAAAATTAACAAATTAATAAAAACTGATCCCTCCATGCGTATGGGGGTGAACGTGACGGTTGTGGCTTCTTCGACCTCCAGAGCCACCAGGTTCTTCTTTTTCTCTCCTTTTCTTCTTTCTCTCCTACACGCACGCAATTCCACAATTTGTACTAGGCAGCAGGTATATTCTCTCGTTCCCGCAGACTGAAGCTAGTTTAGGGTTCAAAATCAAACTAGGTACGCGGCCTGCTATAACAACTCCATTGGTTTTCCAATGGAGCTACTTCTCCTTAACACGGTGGTCCACGCACCATAATTGGTCCACAGAAAAAATTAAGTGATCTGCGAATATCTTAACATTTATTACCAGTTACAATTTTATTTTATTCGAGCGCTTTTTCACTCTTAAAATGTGAAATAGTACAAATTAAACTTTTTTTTCTATGATTGTATATATATATATTTTCATGCAGGCCTAATCCCGTGCGAAAATGTTTTTTTCCATCAGTATAAAATCATTTTTGCTAAATAAAAAATCCTTGTTGCTATTTTGAAGCTTATGTTGTCGATTTCTAATTTAACAGTGCGTCTAAAAAACTCGGCCTCCTAAAAAGATGCAAAAAATGTTTCACTCCACACCAATTGCTCCATGTTTATAAGTCCTATAATCGTCCCTGTATGGAGTACTGTTGGCAAGTTTGGGGTGCTGCTTCTGTTTCCATCTTGGCCCTCTTGGTCTCTGTTCAAAAGCAGGCTATACGCACTGTGGGTGATCGAGCTTTGACATTGACACCTATTTAGTTGTTCGACTTCGACTTCGACACCTATTTAATTGTTTGGTATTATGAAAATGAAATTACCAAAATCTATACTACTAAAAATTGAGAAAACGAAGAACAAACATAATAAACTAATTTTTTCACAACGAAAATTTAATTTAATTAAATCGTAGTAGTCTTTGCCTTTTTCAATATTCGAGAGAGGGTAATCCCCATTAGTTTGGATTTATCGTTTTTTATTTAATAAGAGCGAAAATGTTTTTATTGATTTTGTTAAAATACAATCAATTGATATGTAAAATACGGTCAAAAAATGTATTCTACCAAGTAGAATAAAAAAGTTTATTTCATAGTTCATTATAATCTAATAAATTGTTTTATTGTGCTCCGCAGTATTCACGCAATAACCCATAGTTTAGAGTTCCAAGAAAAATGACGAACCTAAATTTCCAGTTGCCGAAAGGATTAAACAATTTACTAAATTGTATTGAACTATGAAAGTAACTTTTTTCATTGTATTTTATAAATAATTTAATTGTATTTTATAAAAAACCAAGAAAAACATTTACGCTTTGATTATACAAAAAACAATATATTCAAACTAATGCGCATGTCTTTCTCTCGAATATTGATATTATTTGATTTAAATTTTTATGGTAAACAAAATTAGTATTTTTTGTTATTGGATTTTGGTTTCTCAACTCTCATTAGTATTCGTGGTTAAAACTTTAAATTCTTTCATTTCAAAATTCGAAACCTTTAAATAGATATCGAAATTGAATTAAATGAATTCAATGTTTGAAATTAATGGTACAAAAAAATAAGATAAAATTCAATGTGTGTGTGGGTGTAGTTAAACAAATAATATATAAAACGTTTTTTGTAGGCTAGATTTGGTGAGTATAAAAACAGATAATATCGTTACTAGTAAATAGTAAATAGTAAATAGTAAATAGTAAATAGTAAATAGTAAATAGTAAATAGTAAATAGTAAATAGTAAATAGTAAATAGTAAATAGTAAATAGTAAATAGTAAATAGTAAATAGTAAATAGTAAATAGTAAATAGTAAATAGTAAATAGTAAATAGTAAATAGTAAATAGTAAATAGTAAATAGTAAATAGTAAATAGTAAATAGTAAATAGTAAATAGTAAATAGTAAATAGTAAATAGTAAATAGTAAATAGTAAATAGTAAATAGTAAATAGTAAATAGTAAATAGTAAATAGTAAATAGTAAATAGTAAATAGTAAATAGTAAATAGTAAATAGTAAATAGTAAATAGTAAATAGTAAATAGTAAATAGTAAATAGTAAATAGTAAATAGTAAATAGTAAATAGTAAATAGTAAATAGTAAATAGTAAATAGTAAATAGTAAATAGTAAATAGTAAATAGTAAATAGTAAATAGTAAATAGTAAATAGTAAATAGTAAATAGTAAATAGTAAATAGTAAATAGTAAATAGTAAATAGTAAATAGTAAATAGTAAATAGTAAATAGTAAATAGTAAATAGTAAATAGTAAATAGTAAATAGTAAATAGTAAATAGTAAATAGTAAATAGTAAATAGTAAATAGTAAATAGTAAATAGTAAATAGTAAATAGTAAATAGTAAATAGTAAATAGTAAATAGTAAATAGTAAATAGTAAATAGTAAATAGTAAATAGTAAATAGTAAATAGTAAATAGTAAATAGTAAATAGTAAATAGTAAATAGTAAATAGTAAATAGTAAATAGTAAATAGTAAATAGTAAATAGAAAATAGTAAATAGTAAATAGTAAATAGTAAATAGTAAATAGTAAATAGTAAATAGTAAATAGTAAATAGTAAATAGTAAATAGTAAATAGTAAATAGTAAATAGTAAATAGTAAATAGTAAATAGTAAATAGTAAATAGTAAATAGTAAATAGTAAATAGTAAATAGTAAATAGTAAATAGTAAATAGTAAATAGTAAATAGTAAATAGTAAATAGTAAATAGTAAATAGTAAATAGTAAATAGTAAATAGTAAATAGTAAATAGTAAATAGTAAATAGTAAATAGTAAATAGTAAATAGTAAATAGTAAATAGTAAATAGTAAATAGTAAATAGTAAATAGTAAATAGTAAATAGTAAATAGTAAATAGTAAATAGTAAATAGTAAATAGTAAATAGTAAATAGTAAATAGTAAATAGTGAATAGTAAATAGTAAATAGTAAATAGTAAATAGTAAATAGTAAATAGTAAATAGTAAATAGTAAATAGTAAATAGTAAATAGTAAATAGTAAATAGTAAATAGTAAATAGTAAATTGTAAATAGTATATAGTATATAGTAAATAGTAAATAGTAAATAGTAAATAGTAAATAGTAAATTATTGTTATTGATAATAGGGAACTAGTCGAAATACTTTTTTCCCGGCTATATGATATTTGAATTATTGAAGCTAGAACACAACTGTTTGCAGCGCAAGTGACTAGATTAATTCGGGAGTGAATTAATTATGTGATCCAGGATTGTTCTTTTTATATTTAGTTAGAACATTATTTATATATTATTCTATCTGTTAGTTCGCGTTATTATCTTATATGACTATAGAAAATTTTTTTTATCCATCAACTTCCGCAATAATGTTCAGATGATTATTGCGTACATTTAGGCAACATAATCTTACGAATGATATAAAAATATAAAGGCACGAAAATTGTAAAGGAAAAATTAACATTTTATTGGGTTTATTAATCAATAACATTACATAATAAATTATCTAAAATGCAATTGGAGTGTTTTGGTGCTGATTGTGTCTTACTTTTTTTGAGACTAGAAGAGAAGACAATATCTTTAACAAAATAATTACTAACTACTCTAAGAATATTTTGTCAAATTTTATGTCAAAATTTTATCAAAAAACAAATATTAAATCAAGTTTTCCCTTTAGTTTTGTTTCTCATTTGTAATTAATTCTCAGCTGATCTTTAGATCATCTAAACTGTCATTTATAGCACAGTTGATCAACAGAATAACATTTTTGGTTTTACTAATTATGACAAAAAACAATTTCTTTTATGTTCGCTAGAAAAAGGAACAAGGAATAGAGCCGGGAAAACAGGAGACAACAGTTAACCAGATGGCATTTCCGTTACAATCTAAAAAGATCAGAAAATATCTCTTTAGATCTCAGTAGATCTAGCTAGAAATTAGATTATAATATGTGTTACAACAACACATAGATACCTTTTTAGACCTAGCTCCCACAACAACATGCATTTTGAGGGTTAATGGACGCTTTTTTCAAACTATTGGGCAAAGATTCAGGCAAACCATCCCATTTGTACGCTGTACGGACAAAGAAACCTTCATACGAGCACTGCTGGTGACGATATTTTTAAAAAACAACGAAGTCAGCAACAGTATGAGGTGTTGTAGTGAATCGAAATTTGATGTTAAACTTCTATTTTTCCACAAACCGTATATCACGTTTTTGAACAGAGACCAAAAAAGCCAGAATGAAAACAGAAGCAACTCCATAAACTTGACAATAATACTCCATACAGGAACAAATGAGTTTTATTCGTTCATATGCTTTTCCCTTTGAAGATAGTAGAACGAATGACTTATGCAGTGTACTAACCTCCGCAAAACTATTTATTTAGTTACTGACGATTTTCAACAGTTCATTGATATAAATTAAAAATAAATTGGAGGACAAAACTGAGCCTTTGAGTTCGCCAGCCTCACTAAATTTAGACTATACAGAAAACCCATCTATGGATACCGAAATGTATCGGTCGATCAGAAATTTGGGAATTCGATTCACGACTGCGGGATGCGATCCTTACTGGATTTGGAATGAATTTTAAATGCAAAACATTGTTTTAAACATTAATCTTAATTTAACTATAATCTGATGATGATGCATTGTTAATTTAGTTCAGAGTTATTTACGTAAAATGCAATATATCATAAATATTTTGTTTAAATTTTAAACATTCAAAATCAACTATTACATCATCCTTAATCACCAAGATTAAATCAAATTCGAATGGAATCCAACTTTTGAATCAAATTTGAGTTCGAAATGAATGAAGCATGGATCCAGTTGCAAATCTAAACAAAATACAGTTTTATCAAAAATACGCTAAGTTTAGAATAGAAAACTGCACTAAAAAGTAGAAGACACTTCAAAAAGTTTTCTTTTATTGAAGAAAACTAAAAAAAAAAAAATATGTATGTTGTGAATTTTTATCAAATTCTTATTCGTTTATTCACTTGGTTGTTTAAACAAAAATCTCGATTTAAGTTGAAAATTGTATATTTATATAAGAAAATATGTGTTTGTGAATTTTTCTATCTAGAACTTTCCCATTTGTTTTGTTGTGACAAAACAAACATAAATTTACATTTTCCTTAAAGTTTTCTTTTAAGTTCTTTATATTTTATTTTTACAATATTTTAACTAAAGGATGCATGGATTAGATTTATAAAATATTATATTCAAACTTTTTAAGATGAAAAGCTTCAATGTTAAAGGAAAATATAAATAATTGTTTTCAATTGTATTATTTACAAAAAAAAAATGTATTACATATTTTGCTTAAATATACTACAAAAATTCCAATAAAATTGTTCGTTATATTAAAACAAACGAACTTCTTATTGAACTTCTTTCGTCGGTTCAATAAACAATTTATTAATATTACGAATGATTTCGTTATCTTAGTAAATTAGTTTATTAATTGCTGTTTATAAATACATTAAACAATTTTATGGGACTATTTTTCGGTGTACTTCCCTTCTGTTTCTGGTGGCCAAGGTTTGTGGTAAATAAATATTCAAAAATGTGAAGAGGTATTAGATCTGTTAGGGTCAATTTAAACTTTTTAATTTGTACAATAAAATAATAATTCTGGAATGAAATTGTCGAAATTCTGCCAAAAAATTCTTCTTCGTTATTGTTTTGGTAACCCCTTTTTAACATCACATATTCACATATCAATACGTTTAAATTACATTAAAATAATCATAAAATATTATTCGGACCACTTGGTAATTTTTTTTGTCTTTATAAAGATTTGAATAGATAAAAAAAAAATGTTTATAAAACAGGAAAACAAAACAAACCATTTATATTTGTACCAATTCTCCTCTTATCAGCTTTGATAACCTATAAAACAGCACAAACCTACATTTATTTTATTCAACTAATATACTCATAACCATAAAAAACCATAGTGTACGAGTGTAGTCAACCGCATTGTTACCAGAAACGATGTTGTTATTAATAGTATATTATTATTTAATCAGTTCAAGGAACACCAAGGTATCAACATTTTTTTTATCTCCTCAAAAGTGATAGAAAATTTTCTTTTCTACACTTGTCGTGAGCTATTGTGGAAATTGAAAAATGGTTGTTGAATAAAAGAAAATTTTTAATATTTACATCTATTTTGTACCTTTTTGGTTTTTTTTATTTAGAGTAACACAACAGACAAAAAAAAGGAATATGGAAATATATTTTAAAACGTGCAAATAAAATCGTTTAAAAGAAAATCGAGAAATAAATAATAGGCTTACTGCAGTGCAGGCGAAACTGGAAAATTGTTTGAGCATGTATGAGTATGTATAACAAAAAAAATGAAAAGCTATTTAAATAAAATGTAAATTTTTTAAACTTTTTTTAGTGTGATGGAGATGGTTAACATGTTTTAAATAGTTTTAATCAAATTGATGTTTATGTGGAAATATTAAATTATCATAGTTTTGGTTTGTTTTTGTCATTTTTGGTGTGTTAAAGCAAAGTTTTTTTTATTTATTTGATGCAACAAAAATCCCAAAGCTATTCCAAAACTATCGAACTTAGATAAATAAATACTAACAAGATTTCCAGATTGTACAACATCCTACCTATTATTCTAAAAATATTTTGGAAGACAGTCATTTGATATAGCTACCACACCATATATAAGTGACAAAAGAAAGTAAATCTCCCGTCGCCCTTCCTTTTCGGAATCCGTATTGTCTTTCATTAAGCAATTTTGAGGACTCTAAAAATCTCATTATATTAAAATAAATGTATTTCTCAAAAATTTTTCCAACAACGGACAAAATTGAAATGGGTCTGTAATTTGTTGGATCAGTTTTGCTGCCCTTTTTTGAAACTGGTTGTACAGCTGCCATTTTCCAGATTTCAGGAAAAATGCCTTTCTTATACGACAAATAGAATATTTTAGTGCTAGCTCTTTTGCAAATGTTTTAAAAATAATCGGAGGAATACAATCTGGTCCAGAAGCTTTGTTAGCGTTAATTTGTAAAAGCTTTTGTCGAATGATGTTTTTATGAAAAATTAGGAATTGGTTTAAGTAAGAAATTTGGTTTTTTTAGTGTAAAACTTTTAGAGAAATGATATTCAAGAAGATTGGCATTTTCTTTTGGGTCAATGACAGGCATATCACTATCAATAAGAGGAGGTGGAGAAGATTTACAAATATTACCTTGGACAGCCTTAACAGCTTTAAAGAAATTGCGTGAACCAGTTGGATGTTTAGCATATTTAGATGCTTTTTTCCTATTAAAGAGATTCTTTTCTGTATCTTGTTATGAAGCTGTTGTCCAATCTTCGTAATTTAGAGTTGCACTACTTTCTCACACGCATTAAATTTATATTAACAAGAACTTTCGAAGTTATTTTTGCCCTTTTCAAACACAGTTTCTTGCATTGAGTTCGCAATCGTCTTTTTACATAATTTTTTTTTTCAAGTTTGATACGAGTCAGTTGTGCAAACTCCTTAGTGGGTACAATAATTAACAAAAGAAAAATACCCAAGAAACAAACTTATCCTTGTGTTATTGTTTGCTATAAATAGAAGCCGACAGATGGCTTCTTTCCCTTAGTCGAATTTTTCCGATTGCATTCATATTTTGGGACGTGCTGTTGTAGTAAGCTGTCAATTTTTTTCTTTAATGAAAAATAAAAATGGTGATTTGGAGTGGCGGTCAAAATCAAGAAGGATTTTTCTTTTTTGTCACCAACACAGACAACAATAAACACGTAATTATCGAGATTACACGGATCAATGGATTTCCTCTAGACTGGGGCCACAATCCAAAGGATAGCGGATACAAACAGTTGAAACGTCATGACCTCATGTCGTGATTCAGGTAACAATGGAAATAACTAGTTGGCAATAGGCTTATTAATCATTCGTGTGCATTTAATCCTTTTAATAATCGAACTATTAACGAACCAAATTCAGATTCAATCATGATCTTAAATCTAAAATAAAATTAAATCCAATTTTGGTTGAACTGTGCCTGTAAGTGTAACGAATGTTCACGAATCTTACGTATTCCTGTATATTGCGGGACGGTGAAATTAGTTAGTCAAACTATAATCAACCTACTAGGTACAACTAGAAACATTTGTGATAAAACAAACAGAAAAGAACATAAACTAAAACATAATCCATTGTGGTTAAACTGTGCATGTGAGTTGAGTTAAAGTTCTCCAAGCATATTTATGCCGGTGTTTTGCCTTACATTTAATTGTTTATTTAAGTTATACTCGACCTAAAGAAACTATTGTGATAGTAGATATTCGACACTCTAAAACTAATTTTGTCTAACTGTGTTTGTTCGTCTAGGCTGTTCGCTCGTATCGTATTCAGTTTATTAATTAGTTATTCATATTATAATCGGCACCCTAGTCAATATCAAAACAAAAACAAAACAATTGTATACATATATAACAAAATGAAAATCAATTAAATCTAATGTAAAGAAATGGGTATATACGTATAGCAAACTTTTTTGAATGATATTTATTTCTTTTTGTGTGTTTATTGTCATAGTTAAATTATACTCTAAGTCTTAGCTCTAATTCACATTATTTCTGATACTATAGGAAGAACTAAATTTTAATTATTAAATTATGTTAATCGGGTTTACTCATTTGTGTGTTGCATCCTATTTAATCTAGTGCATTTAATGAATTAATTAATTATAAACGTACATTGTAATAGACAGTACATTGATGTTAATATATAAAAAAAAAAACAAAGTAACAAAAAAAATAAACAAAAAAAATCTTATGTCTTGTATCTGTGGTATGTGCTTGACCAAAGAAAAAGGAAGATTGAGCTAAACCTATAACCGAAGAATTGAAGGAGCCAAGTCTCACACAATCTGTACTTGTTGTCAACTTGCTTGCTTTTGTTAACCTGCGACTTTGAGGAAAGCGCAATTGTCAACCTGGTACAGTTGCTCGGCGTTCACCTATAACCGTATGATTGGGTTTGCTAATCAGTTGATACACCTCTATTCAGATTTGTTGGAACCAACAGTCATCGATTATCCACACAGTCGCTCAACGGTCATCGATCTTTTTTAGTGCTCTACCACTGCATAAACTTTCAACATCGGCTATTATATGATCGACACTAGTGTCGAATCCATAGTTGGTACATCAATTACATGCGCTCGACGTACTACCGCCTTCTCGCTATTCAACATAATTATAACTGGCAATCGTTATATATCAGCCAACCGTCGATTGGTTCTCCGCATATAATGAGCAGGAAGGAGGAATGATCGGCTGAGCCAACCGAAAGGAAAAGGAGCGGGATCAGACTTTCCTATGGGGTGAGTTATATCTTAAATTTTGTTTTATTTTCATGTGTGAATGATTATGGATTTGTATGTAGGTGTATGAGTGTGTGGATGTGGGTACGTATGAGTGAGTATATTTGTTGCATGTGCGTATGCCTGTCAAGCTCCGATTGCAGACATGTAAACCAGAATTTTGCGTAAATATTGTAAAATAAACATTTATTAATAAATATTTAAAACTAATTTAAATTAAAAATGAATGGCCTATTAATATTTATTCAATCCAACGATAGACTTGATCGTAAATTTGATGATGGAATGAAAAACAAAATTCGTGAATCAGCCGTAACAAATAGATTAATAAAAGACGATATGACGGATGTAAAAGAATGTCGTCCTTCTGTTGCTATCGTAAAAATATTTATTCCAATTATTGCGTCTCTACGGATAATATTGTGTCACTGCGATAATTCTTATATTATATTACAGTGTGAGAATGATTTCAATATTATTTCGGAAGACATTTTTTATGTTTCTATTAAGCTGGGAACAAAATTAGTAGAAATTTTACCACAGATTTTAGGGATATGCATCACGTTTGTGAAACATATGTGTGGTCCTGAGGTGATTTTAGTAAAAACCATTCCAAAACCTGGAGATAGATTGACTTCATTAATAGATTCGTGAATGGGGGTAGTACAAGTATGATCAGTCGATACTAGCAGAAGCCGGTTACCGAAAAGTTAAACCGAGATCCACATTCACAACGAAGTCATGCACTGACTTATGTTAAACATCAATTTTAGTCATTGTATTCAAGCCGTAGAGCATCAGATCTTTCGTCATCTGATATTCTTTTCCTGGATTTTTTTTGGTTTGTTATCAAAATCGTTTGCAAACTGGTTGTATATCTCACATGGTACATATCCTCTAGCATGAAAATAATATCAAGCTAAATTATTTGATTGAATATGGTAGCTTATCTGTATCGCGTAGTGTGAATGCGCGTATGGGCATGGATGTGTGCATGTGTGTGTGTGTAAGTATGTGTGTGGGTGTGTGAGAGAGTAGATGAAGTGCGAGAGCATGTGAATGTCTTAGGATTATGAGGCTGAACGTGGTGATCGTGCTTTCTGTCACGTCTGGGGGTTGCCAGAGTCTACTCAGTTTACTTGTTTTTTTCTTTATTCTCCGTTTATTTTATAATGAGTCACGCGTACAATACGGTTATTTGTGCTGGAGCAGCAGGTATATATTGTTCAATCCCATCTACAGATGCTAGTTTTGGGGCTTCAAAATCTCGCTTGGTGCGCGGCCTGCTATGCCACTTCGTTGTCTGTTCAACGAAGCAGCTTTTCATTACAATCTATTAGTCGCCTACAAATATTTCTCTCATTTCAGTACTATCTAAGGTTTTCATCAGTTTTGTTTAGATTAAACTTACGAAAAGCCTTTTTCTTAACTTTAATTGCTTTTTTGCATTTATTTGAAAACCAAAGATCAGTCTTAAGGATGATCAATTTATTCGGAATATTTCTGCACATACTTTCGAGAAGTGTTAGAAAAATTTATACCCGCTGTGTATGGGTCTTGATCAGTAAGACAATTTTGTTGCCATGGAAACCATTTGAAAAAAACTCGCAAACCCTGCCAATCCGCAGCTTTATAGTCCCAAACCAGACGGGGGATAGCTTTACATATTTTAGGAGCTTGGATATTTAATTGAGTGGTGATCAAATTATAATCTAAACCACCTAAAGGATCTGATACTTTAAATTAAACAAAGAAACGATCATTTGTCAAGAACAGATCAAGTAAGTTACTACTTTGTCCAGGAATGTCAGGCACTCGCGTAGGCTGGTCAATAATCTGTGTATAATTATGATAAACCGGCAAAAAGATCAGCCTGTCAACCTTCTCGTTAGTAGTAGAGCTGTGTATTAGCCAATCTTTATTGTGAACGTTTAAGTCACCAAAAACTATAACTTGGCGTTAGGATACTCAGTCAATCTATCTATTTTTTCATTGACTGAGTATCCTAAGTATTAAGACCTAAGTATTATATTCATGAGCTAAAAGTGAAATTCTTACACCTACTTTTTTGCATTTCTTGACATTTTAGGACCTACTGATTCTAGAAAAGCAAACAAAAAATGTATGTCTGTCGGTAGGCCAGCCTGGCCGGCCGTCCGTCCGACCGTCACAATCGACGAAATCTAGAAAACGGCTGAAGCGATTTGAAAAGTTTTGAATTCTAAAAATAGGTCACTATTACACACTAAGAGCCAAAAGAACGAAATGTTCGATAACTGTACCGGAAGTGTGTCAAAAAAATCGTCAAGTGTGTCAAAAAAATCGTCAAGTGTGTCAAAACGAGGAAATATGCATAATTTTTGCTTAAAAAACGCTCATTTTAAATGATTACGAGTAGGAACAAAGTATGTGGGGAAATCTGGATGGTCGGGATTGGTATGTGAGATCAAAAACTAGATTATTGCATTATAAATTTGTCAAAAAAATGTTGTCAAGTGTGTCAAAAGAAACATTTTTATTTATTTTTTTACTCAATTTTTTGGAAAAAAATAAAATTAATAATTTGTATATGACTTGAAATTTTATTATTATTATTGAGAATTATGGCATTATAAGTTTTTCAAAAAAATAATATCAAGTGTGTCAAAAAATGATTTCATTTATTTTTTAGCCAATTTTTTGGAAAAAAAATTTTTACTGTTTTTATGACGTATATTTTTTTTTTTTTTTTTTTTTTAATAAAATGTGTTGTGTAATAGGGTTTAGAATATGTGTCACAACAACACATAAATACCTTTTAAGACCTAGGTCTAGACCTGGGTCCCACAACAACTGGCGTTCTGAGGTGTAGATTAACGCTTTTTTTAAACATCTGTGGGTTGAAGCCACCTGAGACTAAGTGTTCCGGCAAACTATTCCATTTGTACGCAGTTCGGACAAAGAAGTCTCTCTGCGATCTGCCAGTATGACAGCGCGGGATCTTTACCGTTTCACTGGTTGCGGCAGCCGATTGCCGAGTGGAACGGGGGTAAGAATAAGTTTGAGGCATGATGCCGCTGATTTCATCTGAGCACTGCTGATGACGATATTTGTAAAAAACAACGAGGTCAGCAACAGTGCGACGATGTTGTAGGGAATCAAGTTGTGATGTCAAAGTTCGATCACCTACAATTCGTATAGCTCGCTTTTGAACAGAGTCCAAGAGGGCCAAGATGGAAACAGAGGCAGCACCCCAAACTTGACAGCAGTACTCCATACAGGGACGAATATAGGAATATAGGATTGAAAAGAAATTGGACAAGAAATTTTTTGAATTTGTTATAGTTTTTGAATTTTTGGAATTTTGAAAAAAAATTGTAATTTTGATTTTTAAATAATTTTTGCAATATTTTTAGAATTTTGTAAAAAATATTATTCTTTTTATATATAATTTTAGAATTTTAAAAAAAGTTTCGATTTTTTATTTTGTAAGAATTTTAGAAATATTTTTAGAATTAAACAAAATTAAAAATTTTTGATTTTATTATAATTTTTAGAATTTTGAAAAAAGTATCAATTTTTGATATTGTTATAATTTTTGCAATATTTTTAGAATTTTAAAAAAAATTTGAATTTATGAATTTGAGAACTATTGGAATATTTTTAGAATTTATAAAAAGTTTAAATATTTAACTTGAACATGGACATTTTTGAATTTGTTATAGTTTTTGAAATATTTTTAAAATTTTGAAAAAAGTTTGTATTTTTGATTTTGTAATAATTTTTGCAAAATTTCTAGAATTTGGAAAAAAGTTTTAAAATTTCATTTTGTTATAAGTTTTGCAATATATTTAGAATTTTGGAAAAAAATAGAATTTGTGAATTTTTTATTTATGTGAGTAATTTCACGCAAGTTCAGCAAATTTATGGGAAATTTGACTTGACCCCTTTTAATTTTGATTTTCTTTTGTTTATTGATAGGCTTTCATAAATAAAAAATACAAGTTCTCTTAGAATTTCTTTTCGACCAGGGTTCTTCACAGGGCGCCCGTCAATTTTTTGTTATTTTGTGATGTGAGTGCATTTTGACGAGCGATTGTAGAAAAACTACTGAATCGATTTTCATAAATGATATGTCGTTGAATAGGTCTTAGAACAAAGTTTTTAAAAATGTACACTGTTAGTTTTTTGAAATAATTTTTAATGGTGTAACTTAAGAAAAAAACGGTGAAATTGAAGAAAAGATGGTGCTACACCTTTTTTTTTAACTAAATTGAAGCTTATTTTATATTTAACAACTTGTGAAAGTTTTGTACTAGCATTATTTTTTGTTTTAAAGATAAAATTCGTCATGCATATGACTGTCGGGAATCAGTTTTTTTTGTTCTGAAGGAAAATTATAAAAATGGCGTTATAAACTAAGAGGTTTTTTTTATGTTAAATATCAAATATTTTATTATTAAATGAACTTTTTAAAATATTATAAAAATTATTTATGTACAATTAAGAAAATATGAGCAATTTCAGCATAAATCCACAAAAGCTCTTATTGCTATGTACATTAAACGAAGCCTATGTGGAGTTTAAAAATAAGTTTCCTGATGTGAAAATAGGATTTACTAAACTCACGTCCCTTCGACCACAAGAATGTTTAAAATTATCCCAAGGAGTTCATAATGTATGCGTGTGTACCATACATCAATATATGAAACTATAATTCAACACTCTAAGATGTCTTGAATTCTGGATTTTCCCGAATTATAAAACATTAATTGACTTTGTTTCATGTGGTGAATTAACAGAAGATTGTCATACTTTGAAGTGCAATGAATGTTCAAAAAAACTTCAACAACTGGAAGAAAGATTACTAAATGATTTTGACGTTAAGGAACCCTTCAAGTCAAATATCAACAATGGAATACCACTGATCGATGCAATTTGGATACTTTAATAGAAACTGTAGAAAAATTTATGAAAAAATTTGTTTACCGTTTACAAATTTTGATACCACACAACTTTATAGCACAACAGCCTACGCCTTCATAATTCAGGATTCGTTTCAAGGTTGTCATTATAATAATTCACAAGCTACTATTCATCCATTTGTCATTTATTTTAAAAGTGCCGCAAGTGAATATATATAGCACCGAAGTTTTGTACTCATTTCGGATATCACAACAGTACTACAGTCCATCTTTTCATTACAAAACTTATTGAATTCATCAGAACGGATATAAATTCTAATATTAGGAAAATAGTTTTTAACACCGACGGTACACCTTCTCAATACAAAAATAAACCACCATAAAAAAGACTTTAAGGTTGATGCAGAATGGAATTTTCATGCTACCAGCCATGGAAAGGGACCTTGCGATGGGATTGGTGGTACACTGAAGCATGCTGCACACCGTTATAGTATGGGGAACAGAGTAATTTTTCAAACACCGAAAAACTTTTCGAATGCGCTTTAAAATGGGAATCTACCATGAACTTGGGATACGCCGATAAAAATGAATATCAATTAACAAGAGAAAAATTACAAAATCGATATAAAAATGCGATTACTATAAGTGGAACTCAAAAATTTCATTCTTTTGTACAATTGAATACTAAGACAATGATTGCAAAAATGTTTTCCAACTTAAACGAAACTTTTGAATGTAAAATAAGTAAATAATTTTTAATAACTATATTTATTTTCTTTGACCTACATATATAATTTGTATGATATCTTAAAAAGTTTATTCAATCATAAAATATTTGTAATTTAATGTTAAAATACAATCGTTTAATTTATGATTCCATAATAACATAATACGAACAAAATACTTCTCCAGTCAAAAGTTCCTAAATAGATTTATTTATTTATACGGCTTTTTTGTTTGCAGTCGAGACTGTCAATTTATTTTTTATAAGAGTGACAAGTGATTACTAAAGGTAATAAATAAACATTTCATTTTTTTACGCCATCTAATACAAAGAAAATAATTGTAGAAGTGTTTTCCTATTCAAAAGAAACTTCTGTTTGTAAAATTAGTAAATCATTTTTAACAATTGTATTTATTTTATTTATTGTACTGCATATATAATTTTTTTAATATTTTTAAAAGTTCATTTAATAATAAAATATTTTATATTTAACATAAAAAAAAATCTCTTAGTTTATAACGCCATTTTTATAATTTTCCTTCAGAACAAAAAAAACTGATTCCCGACAGTCATATGCACGACGAATTTTATCTTTAAAACAAAAAATAATGCTAGTACTAAACATCCACAAGTTGTTAGATATAAAATAAGCTTCAATTTAGTTTTAAAAAAAAAAGGCGTAGTGCCATCTTGATTGATTGTTTTTTTCTTATGTTAGAAAAAAAAAATTATTAAAAATTATTTCAAAAAATTAACAGTATACATTTTTAAAAACTAATACCAACGACATATCATTTATGAAAATCGATTCCGTAGTTTTTCTACAATCGCTCGTCAAAATGCACTTACATCACAAAATAACAAAAAATTGAGGGCACCCTGTGAAGACCCCTGGTCGAAAAAAAAAATTCAAATATGGTGGATAACAGGGTAAAAGAAAGTGCAATCAGTTAAGGGTTAGTCAAATTAAAACCTCCTCATTCAAATATTAATATTGACAGTATTCCTGAGCTAATTGGACCTACAGTTGATCAAAATGTTCAGAATCATGTCAAAACTTCACACATAAACATTTTGATTACGGCGATTTTTCGGAATTATTTAAAGAAACCGAAGTGAATATATTTCCAGTTAGAAACAGGAAAGCTCCCAATAGATTAAACTTGTAATATTTTAATTTTCTTCTTTATGTATTTTAAACTTTAGAAGGGAGTACTGTAATGTATTTAATAAGTTGTACTGTATTAAATAAATGAAGTCTAAAACTCTTATAGATATATGTATTGTATAACCGTAGTGGTACTAAAGTTTAGTACAATTTTTATATTTTATATCGAATATGAATAAAGATGCGTCATTCGTAAATATTGAGTTAGCGTACAAACATTGTTTTATTTATAACATAAATTAATTATCCTTAATATATTACAGAAAGATTTCATTAGCTTTTGGGGTACATTGGACAAAAGGTGTAGCGATCTACTATACAACAGGTGTTTTTCTCACTATGTTTTTTATGTTTGTTGGGACCGTACAATATTCCTGCGTGAATCAATTTCTCACGAGAGTTTAAATAAAGATGCAAATATGTATGACACGAGGCTGTAATTTGAGCGGTATTGAACAAAGTGGGCGGATACACCCCTCCCCCCCCCCCCATCCCCCCCCCCCAGACCACCTTCTTTGTAATACTCAGTTCATCTGTAGCTAATAATCGAGTTAGATCAAACTTTGTACATGATTTATTGACACTACATCCTACAATAATTAAATAATTATTATTAAACTTATGAAAAAGGTTTTAATTAGTGTGAGCAAATAATGACCAACTTTTGGGACACATTGATCAAAGTGACGTCGCAATACTTTTTAGTTATAATTTTAGAAATTGTTTTTAATGTAAATTACGAAATAAATGTTGGATTATATCAAGATTAATTAAGGTTATCACAAAATGTTTTTCGACAGATCACCTCCATTGGTAAAGCTTAATTAAACTCTCGTGGCAAACATGCACAAAACGGAAAAGCAATTGAACGAACTACATTGGAATGTAAATCTATGGAAATGAATACAGTTGAAAAAAGATTTGACATAGGGATTAAATGTAATTTCAATACAAAATCAACTCCTACACAAAACAAACAACTCTGATCATTACAATGAATTAACAGCAAATATAAAAAAAAAATTATTTAACAATCACATTAAGTTTTGATAGTTAACCAAATATTTATTGGCATTCAAAGATATATATTCCATTTCAAATAATCTAAGAACCAATTTATTACCGAAATGTGAGAATAATATTGAACAAGAAAAAAAAAATACATGAAAATTTGTAGTAGTCGAAGAAAATCGTACAGCAGATTTTCAGAGAGCGAAAATGTTTTCTACGCATGAATTGTAAGAATAATAATTATATAATATTGATCGTTTTTTCTACGAAAGCTAATTTTTTTTAATATATGAATTTTCTTTTTTCCTTTCGTTCTCGTTTTTTTTTTCTGCTTTGAAATATGAAAATTTCACAGATTGGAAAGATTTACTATGATGCTTACACTACACATTTTTCATTACATTATTGTAATACTTACTTATTTTTGAAATGGTTTGTATAGTTAATCAGTTAATGTAAAACGTTTTCTTCCACCTGATTCCTTAAGTTGTTTTTTTTTTGATTTAAGAGCATAAAAATTTTGTTTGATGTTTAGTAAAATAAATGTTTTTGGAAGGCGTTGTCTGTTTGTTATACGGCTTTCCAGACAACTTGCAGATTCTTGTAGCAAATATAAGTTTCTTGAAAAATATTTTCTATTTTTAAAGATCAAAGATTGGAAAAGTACTCAAAATCCTTATCCTAACAAAATCCTACTTAAGCCAAATCAATAAAAACGAAATTTTATGTTTATCATTGAATCGTAAAATATCAACAATGACCGATGAGGATTTGAATTTTCTTTCACATCTTATTTCAACAAAAAGAAGTTCATCATAGATTTTTATCAACAAGATTTATTCTATCAATTTACAATTCTGACCTATTCACATTGATAAATCACAAGCATTAATGAAGAAGAAAAGAAAATTAAATTGAAAAAGAACTAAGTTGAATAAATTGATATAATTTAATGGATGATATAATTGAATCGATAAGATTTTAAAAAAAAATTTTAAATTATAAAAATTGTCAAGTAAAAAGAAAATTGTTTTGCCTATAACTAAAATCTGAAAAAATTAGATAAATCCTTGTTAATCTTAAGTTTCAGGAATAATTTAAAATTTTTTTTTGAGTACGCCGCGCTTGAAACTCCTTGACTTATGTTAATCGTCACTACTCTGACTAGTCGGTCAAGTCTCGGATGAACCTTTAAGTCTTACCATTTTCCATTTAAGTCAAGGAAGGTTGTCCTTTTATATGATCCTAAGAACTTTTCACACGAATTCCAAATGATGTGATTCTGCGACATATACTTTTTGTCATCTGTGCTAAAAGCGTTGATGCAGTTGTTGTATAAGACGCTATCTGAGTGTATCTTGTTATCAATGATTTTCATTAATTAGATTTTGAGCGAAAATTGATTTTATATTTTTTGTTGTAAATGCATGTTTCAAAAATCGGTTAATGGATTGTCTACCTGTTTGACCAAAATAAAGTTTTAGCAGGAATCAGAATTTATTCGATACCAGAGCATTTCTCGAGTTTAGATTTTCATATTTTGATATAGACTGGTAATTATTTTGAAAGAAATGTTAAATTTAAATTTATAATACATTATAATTTTTAATAGATGGCAGGATTAATTGATAATCTTTAGAGTAGTTACGAACAATGGGATTGCCAATAATCCAGCTAGAGGCGTTTTTCCTAGTCATATCTTGCTCAATGATTAAGGCCCAGATATAAAGTTATATGAAAACTTGTGTTTTTGAACATGCAATAGCGCATCATCAAGACACATTTCCTAACTATAAGGTTCTATAACTTGAGAATTAGGGTTGATATTCTATAATATGAAGGTTTCTTTTGGTTGACAAACAGAGTTCATCCGCTTGCACCCCATTGCAGCTAATATTGTCTATAGACCAGCTTGAATCAATATGGAATGATAAAAGATCAAAACAGTAATAAAGTAATAGCAAATTCTTTATCACCTGAAAAGCACTAAGATGTCATCACAAACGAATTAATCTAGTTGTATCAAAAAATCAGTTCAATAGCCCGGTTTTAGTTTTTGAAGTTCTGTTGCAAACGCAGTAGATTAGATGGATCGACTTGAAATTATGCCTGTTCTTTAAATTATGAGTCAAGTTAATTTTTGGAGCTCGAGAAATGATTACACCTCTTTCTTCATGCCCTACAGTTACTTTTCCGTCTACCCATATAATATTTAAATAAGGTTACGAATTTTTCAAGAGAAATGTTGACCCATAAAACCAACGTTCCTAATTGCATAAATATTTTGGCATAAGCCCACGAGAGATAACATTAACTGGATTATTTTTTGAATCAATATGGTTCCAAAGTCTAATTTTAGAACATTGCTGAATACTAAAAGCTCTATTTAGACAGGTTTTTTTATTTCTATGACCTCAGCATCACGTACCATAGGAAAGTTAGATTCTTCATCTGTGATCAGTTGGTTCAAACATCTCGGGGCCAAGTATGGTGTTCAATTTGCTTTGTAAGTTACATTTAAGTAAGTAAAACATTCTATTTCTAATTTCAGATTCATCTGAAATTCACGCGTTCCAATTTGTTAAACCTAAGAACTCCATAAGCCCAAAAATTACACAATAATTTTCTGAGGATGAATCGGTTTTTCATTATTTCACGTGGATTTTTTTACGTGGTTGGCGCCGAATCTTAAGACCGGATTTTTGGAAAATTAGCCTGTTGTATTTTTTGAAAATTTTCTTAATTCAGTTTTTTCGTGAACCAATTTTTTTTGTTAAAGCATAAAATGTGCTTTCAGAACCAAGAAAAAAATTATTTTGCGAACAAAATATTTTGAGAATCAAAATTTTTTGAAAATCAAAATTTTTGTTTGAGAAACAAAGTTTTTTTGATAAACAAAGTTTTTTTGGATAACAAAATTTCTTTTTATTAACATTTTTTTTTAACAACAAATTTTTTTCGGGGTTAATTAAAAGTTTTGTTTTTTATCCAATTTTTGCAGCAATGTGGCGCAGAGGGTCAATCATACTTCAGATGTATGAACATAGGATGAGAAAATTCCTCGTCTCCCAGTCAATTTTAAAGTAATGGGATTAGCCTAAGCCAAACCCAATCGATCACCAGTAATGATCGGGACTGAACCGTAGGAAACTGGTCTTGGGACCTGCTACCCACCATGTTCAGATAGAATTAACGATCGCTTAGATAGAAGTTCATACTAATCACCATTACTAGCACGTTCACTTTTTTTATCAGTAGCAGTTTTTATGTGGTTCATGATCCATGATGAATAGTACGAGGTAGTGCTGATCAATCTACAAGTTGCGATGAGAGAAATTGTAGAAAAATTTCTTCCAAATTTCAACTTTAACTTCAGAATAAGCCCCTGCTTTACGACTGCTCAGGCTTAACCATGAACCAGCCATATCACATTTTTCTTGGTTTAGATTGACTGATTGTGCATGCAACGCGCACAGACGCTGAGAGCCTTGGATGTCCCGATACTTAGCTAATGATTAAGCTAGGGTTGGATTACCTCGCCATGTCTGCTCGCATTGAGTAAGAAGACTGGATGTAAGAATAGTTGGGAATCCAACAGGAACTATATAGAAGCCAGCCACGTGATTTCAAACTTCGAATAAACGTGCAAACTTAGAATGAACATTGAGTGCGAGTGTCACAGAACAAATGGTGATACCAGATACGATAAATCTGTTTGTTTAGAAATTTACTGAGTTCAAATTTTTTTGTCACTAAAGATAGTATTACTCAAAATTTCGCATTTCCAACTGCGACCATCAGGTCATGGCCATTGGCAAATTCACGATGGAACTAAAAAATTGATGGCTTTATTTCTTAAGTTGTGAACTATAATTAATACTAGTCCTTAGAGGAGACATATTTTTTCTGAATGATCACTACGATTTTAATCTAGCTTAGTTTCCACAAATTTTGCAATAATTATTCGAATGACTGCAACTAGCCAAAAATCTTGTTTGCTTTATTTTGTATGGTCTTATAAATACGCGCAGTTAAATCATATACTTACCCATTTTTACCTACGGAATATCTTCTACTAATTGTTTGGTAAATAACACATTGCACTAAAACAGGACATATTCTTCATGATGCTACGATTCGGAAAGGCTTTCTGGTGTGATATTGTTAAAATGTAACACCAGATTCGTATTCACGATGATCAGCTAGATTATCAACAAATTCCTCGGTGAAATTCGAACTCAAAAACTCTTCCAGCGTTTAATTACGATCTGTTACGTACAGTGTGTGTACTTTATTCTTGGCTACTCAAACTTTGTGTCAGCTACCTTTTAATGAACAATCAAGTTTTACCATTGCTTCCAAAGGTTGCAGATCTCTTGACTGGCGGCTCCATTTTGGATGATGCTTTAAGACTAAAACATGATATCATAGCTATAACTATTAAGATAACCTCAAAAAATTTATTTCGGTCAGATAGACGCGGAATTTACCTCAACAAGTTACCTAAATCATCGATTTGCACAAAGCGAAATTGTTTGAGCCTTTGGGTTGCTGTGCTCCAGTGACAGCGAGATATTTGGTTACTCAAAATTATCGGTTGGTATGATGAGTTGCACAACTGTGTGATATTTAAGGAAGAGCTGGTTAATCTTCAGAAGATTTCTTTTCCTTGACTTAAACGTTCTGAATCCAGCATTTTTCTCATACTTTATGTTCTATTTCGTGTTCTATATTCTCATACTTTGGATGTACCGAAAGAATATCAAATCAATATTCTCTGTGCAAAATCTTGAGCTTCTCTCTTGAAAAAGGAATTTTTTTTTTAAATTTTGATCTACGGGTGAAATCTTCACGTACTCCAGTCCCTGTTATTGTTATACGATTTAACGTATCACTCACAACGTTTATCACATTTCACTGGGAATAGCTGTGAGAAAATTAAAGTGGATTATTTGCAACCAAATTTTAGTTTTGTTCCTGCAAGTTTCTTTAAACAAATTTGCTTTTCCTCTCTTATTTTATTTTTATTTCCTCCATCTTATCAAGAAATATGTATTCCGGTAAATGACCGTTTTTCCGTATAATTAGATCAAATTTTGGTTTGCACAAACATCTGGATTAAGGATCTACTTACCCTCTACTTCAAAATTGACCCTGTGGTGGGGATTGCTTTTACCCTGGGGCTGGATGTAACCCTTTCTCCGGGGTGAAAAATGTTTCATTGAAAATAAGAATAGATAGACTAACTAATTCTAAGCAACTGTTGTTAAAGACATTCATTCCTGAAATTCAATACTTTTCGGCTTATTCGCGAGAGGGAATATAAATTTTGCAACAAAAATATCGTTTTCAGACGGTTTTTCGCGAATAAATCAAAAAGTATGTTATCAAAAAAATCGAAAAAACTGAGTCAATCTATCTATTCTCGGACTTATTTTCAATTAAAACTATACAGTTTGGCCGTATTTTACGTTCAATGAGTAGACAAATTGACATACTGGTATTAGGTAGATTTCATATAAAAATCTACCTATTGCAATGGGCTTCATCTCGGAATTTCGGAAAAATTTTGGTGCCAAACGACTATGAATGATAAGCGGAGACAGCGGAGATATGTATATATATATATATATATATATATATATATATATATATATATATATATATATATATATATATATATATATGTATATATATATATATATGTATATATATATATATATATATATATATATATATATATATATATATATATATATATATATATATATATATATATATATATATATATATATATATATATATAACGATATGAGCTATAACGGAATTTACCGGCACTCTTACGATCGCATTTCTTGACCTACAACAAAACTTTTTTCTGTATACATTGCGACAAAAAATTTTTTGGACAAGTTCGCGAACTGGCCATATCCGATTACAGGTTAAGTGGCCAGAGCCAAAAAAGTCGAAAAATCTAGGGCGTTATAACTTCCGTTTGAATCATAATATTTTAATAAAATTTATCAATATTGAATATTTGAACATATTTCTATCATTTATTTCCAAATGACAACCTTGGCGTTCCAGATTCCTGAAAAATCAGCTGTTTTACAAATTTAACAAACTTTCTTGTCCTTGATTTGGCTGAAAATGGCCAATCTCACTTTTGAATATGTACGCATACGTTAACTAGAACATAAATCTTTTCAAAATTTAAAAAAAAAATAGTTCAAGTCTAGAGGTTGAGACACCAGGGCTGTTAGAACGAAAACAAACGCAAACGGCCATGCCTTCCTCATTTTTGAGTTAATGATATTTAAACTTATATTAACTTTTAGATAAATTTTTCAACTATAATCTCAGAAATTTTCAGCTTTCTACCCCAAGAGGTCTCAATGTAATTAGCATTAAACCTAATGCATGCCATTCAATTACAACAACAACTTCCATAAACATATAAAAATATCCCATAGAAAAAATATTAAAACAATTTCTGTTGTTTTTTTTTCAGTTTTTAGTTTTTTTCGAAAAATTTAAAAAAATTAAAACAAAGCTGAGTCATTATTGTTTTAAATTACCTCGTCAACAATCTACTCCGCTTCTCAAATAAATTAAAATGGATAAATGGTAAATATGTGACTAAAAACATATTGCGAAACTGGTACACCAGCAAGTGTTAAAACGTATATTAACAATAGCTATCCAACAGCTTACAATTATTATAGAAGAAATAATTCTTTATTTTATTCATTCATTTACTTTATAGAGCACTAAAAGAACAATAAAAAACTTTTTTGTGTTATAGTTTCATTTTTATTGTTATCGCAATTAAATTAACAAAATAGACACAAATAGTTACCGTTAAATAAAACTCCTCTCAATAACAACCAAATCATAAATCTTACATTTAACCTTTACCATAAAAGGTCATTTTCTCATTTCCATATTTTTTCTATTTTATTTCTATGATTTTCCTATAAACATATTTTCTTCTCTGTTCTTTCTTTTCTTTCTTCTTTTTTGTTTTATGAAAATAAAATCACAAGGAATTCTAGATTCGTTTCTGTAACATCAAAAGAATAGAAAATAAAATTAAAAACAGCCAAAAATAGTATTTACAAGAAAAGAAACGAAGAAGACAAAACAACGATGACTATGCGGTGATGATAACAATGTTGATTATTATAGTAAAGAAATCCAAAATGGAAAAGTATGAAAATCAACATAAAAATTAGGTCATTATATGAAAATGTTACATCAGAAGCACACCACCATCATCACGTTAGAAAACATCCAAACTTTTTTTCTTGATTACAATATTTTATTTTGGTTAAGAATAAAAATTGAGTTTTTTTCTAAATTCAGGAGTAATTTTACAGTTACAGTTAGCAATTTTTACAATTTGATTACGAATTTTCTAATGCTTTTGAGCGAGTTACATAATAAATTAAAAGGCACAGTTTTAATATGTCATCAGTTGATGAGTTAAAAAAATGCTTATCTACTAGTAGGACTTCACCGCTGTCACTTTTGTTCTTTGGCACCAAATTTTCAATACATGTTTACTTGGTGACGAGCGTTCGTCTAAAGATTTAAATGGCATGCACTCCATATGTTTTACAGTTGACTCTTGCTTTGGTCATGCTCAAGGTCATCAACAAAATGTCGAAAAATTTTTGTTATCATATTATCATACTTTTCAGCTTATTCTTGTGTAGACGTATTTTCTTATTGTATATATGACTATGATTTGGTTCCTACTTAATTTTTTTTGCTTTTTAAGCGAATAAAGGGTAACTTAAATTTTTGCTATTAGCAAAAATGGAGAATAAAAATGATGTCAAGAAATTTTTTTTTTTTGTTAAACCTTTTTACTTCACCACAATTGAACATTATCTTAACTAATGCAAACTGTCGAAAAAAAAATCTTACATATTCCAATTCCAAAGCATATAACTTTGTTAAATGCTTCTCCTCTTCTGCAGGTTCTTCAGAGAAAATATAATAAAAAAATACTTCCAGAGATGAGATGATTTTAATATTCCATATTACTTCGGTCTGCAAGACCTAATTATTAGATTCATGAGCTCAAAGTGAAATTCTTACCCCTACTTTTTTGGACATTTCTCGACGTTTTAGGACCTACTGATTCTAAAAAAGCAAAAAAATAAAATATATGTCTGTCTGTAGGCCGTTCGGCCGGCTGTCCGTCATTACCTACGCTGCAGGGAAAACGGCTGGAGGGATTTCAAAATTTTTTTTTCTAAAAATAGGTATACGCAAAAAAATCATTATGTGTGTCAAAAACAGCAAATTTTCATATTTTTCGCTTAAAAAACGTTCATTTTAAGTGATTACGAGTAGGAACATTAAATTTGGGGGAATCTTGATGGTCGGGATTGGTATGTGAGATCAAAAACTAGATTATTGCATTATAACTTTGTCAAAAAACTGTTGTCAAGTGTGTCAAAAGAAAGATTTTTATTTATTTTTTACCCAATTTTTTGGAAAAAAATAAAATTGTTTGTTTGAAATGAAATTTTATTATTATTATAGAGATTATGGCATTATAAGTTTGTCAAAAAAATAATGTCAAGTGTGTCAAAAAAGGATTTCATTTATTTTTTTAGCCAATTTTTTGGAAAAAAAATGTAGCTGTTTTTATGACGTAAATGTAATTGAACATGAATTTGGACATGGACATTTTTGAATGTTATAGTTTTTGAATATTTTTGGAATTTTGAAAAAGTTTGTATTTTTCAATTTGTAATAATTTTAGAATTTTGGGAAATGTTTTAATTTTTGTTTTTGTTATAATTTTTGGAATATTTTTAGAATTTTGAAAAAATTTTGAAATTTTGATTATATTATAATTGGAAAAAATTGGAAAAAATTTCAATTTTTAACTTTGTTATAATTTATGCAATATTTCTGGAGATTTTGAAAAAGTTTTAATCTTTGATTTTGTAATAATTTTTGAAATATTTTTAGAATTTTGTTTGAAAAAGTCTGAATTTTTGCTTTTATTTAATTTTTACAATATTTTTGGAATTTTGAAAGAAATATGAATTTGTGATTTTGAAATATTTTCTCGAAACGCTAAATGGAGAGGTTTTGAGTAGTTTGCTGATTGTATAATCTTTGGTGAGTTTTCTGCATAGGATCTTGATGAAACTTTGGCAAATGATACAGGTTCACTTGACAATGGAAGATCTGGATTCATTTCAAATTTGTACAAAATGGCGGGGGATCTCCCGAACACCTATAAGTTTAAATCTTGAATAACTTCTGATTCCGGACGATGATCTTACTGAAACTTAGTATATAAGGTTTTAATACACTTTTCAATATTTTTGCATATCTACTTCCGGTTAGTCACTTCCGGCTAAAAAGTTTTTTTTTGTGTCTATCCCTACTGTAGCCTACAATTACCGATCGATTTTCATGAAACTTTGGTAAAAGCTTTCAAGTATTATGATAAAGATTTTATCAGCTTTTGGAGTACATGGGATAAAGGTCCACCATACAACAGGTGGTTTTTTCCATAATGTTTTTATGTTTGTTGGGAGCATAAAACATTCATTCGTGAATAAATTTTGATGACACTTTGGAAAAAGATGCAAACATGTATGACAAAGAACCGATTAGTTTTTGAGCGATAGTGAACATAATGGCGTGGGGTCCCTGGAGCACCTGTTTTTTGAAAGTCTATAACATCTGCACCTGATAATCGAATTGGATGAAACTTGGTACATGAGTATTTAGTACGGTTCACAATAGTTCTGCATCCCAACTTCCGGCTTTTCACTTCCGGTAAATTTTTTTTTGTACTTTTTTGATGTTTTTTCAGTCTCTTGATGCACACTGCAGCCTACAATAATGAAGTAATTATAATGAAACTTATGAAAAAGGGTCCAATTAGTGTAAGAAGATAATAATCATCTTTTGGAGCACATTGATCGAAGTGGCGGGGGGTCTACCATACAAATGCTGACTTTTCACACTTTGTTTTTAAAATTTGTGGGGAGCATACAGACTTCATTCATTAATTTATTTTAATAACGTTTTGAAAAAAGATGGAAACTTAAGTAACAAAGAACTGATTAGTTTTTGGATAATATTGGAATAAGTTGTGGGGGTCCTCCCGAACACCTGTTTAATGTGTCACACTTTTTTCAATGTTTGTTGGGAGCACACAGTATTCGTTCGTGAACGAATTTTTGTGACACTTTGGAAAAAGAAGCAAACATGTATGTTAAAGAACTGATTAGTTTTTGAACGATAGTGAACAAAGTGGTGGGGGGTGTCCCATACACATGTTTTTTGAAAGCTCAATAACATATGTACCTGATGATCGAATGGGATGAATCTTGGAACATAAGCATTTAGTACGGTTTTCAACAGTTCTGCATCCCAACTTCCGGTTTTTAACTTCCGGTAAAAAATTTTTTTTGCGAATTTTCAATTTTTTTCAGTGTCTTTATGCACACTGCAGCCTACAATAATGAAATGATTATGATGAAACTAATGGAAAAGGGTTCAATTAGTGTAAGAAGAAAATTTTCATCTTTTGGGACACATAGATCAAAGTGGCGGAAATTGATTAGTTTTTGGACAATATTGGGATAAGTGGTGGGGGTCCTCCCGAACACCTGTTTATTGTTTCAATGTTTGTTGGAAGCATACAACATTCGTTCGTTAAGTAATTTTGATGACACTTCGCAAAAAGATGCAAATATGTATGGCAAGGAACAGATTAGTTTTTTTAGCGATAGTGAATAAAGTGGTAGGGGATCCTCCGAACACCTGTTATTTTGGAAGCTCAATAACTTCTGTACCTGATAATCGAATTGGATGAAACTTGGTACATACACATTTAGTACGGTTAACAGCAGTTCTGCATCCTAATTATCGGTTTGTCAATTTTTTTTTTACTTTTTCTCGTACAACAGGATTTATGTTTGTTGGGATACTAAGTTCTGCTTGTTCTAATATTTTTATTATTAGAACTACGAAGTCCATAATATTGGTTAGCTTTTAATTAAAGTAATTGATGGATAATAGCTCATTATATATCCAGATATCCAGAACACTATGTTTCCAGAGCTATGGTGAAGTCAACCTATGCATCAGCGTCGCAATATTTTTTTTTGAAGGTTAATTAGAGGATGAGATGTTAGACTGTATGCCTCATTAAAATAAGATTGCATCAAGTTATGAAGTAGAATCCTATAATACAAACGATAGAAAACAAACTAATAAAGGGTGGCTTAAAATAGTAGATGTACTATAATATAAACCCTGTATAGATTTTTAAGCAAATCTTTTTAAATAAATTACATTAGTATATGAGCAATATTTTTTGTTTGAACGGAAGAGGCTTTCTTTTTTATTTCGCTACTCATCCTCTTGGCAAAAAGTTTTGAATACCCTTCGCAACTTTTTAGACGAATTGGTCTTAGATTTATGGGGATTGTTGCTTGTTAATTAGGATGTGGCTCTTGACCTATTAACGAGGCATTTGTATTATTATTTATGAATGAAATATTTAATATTTTTGCAAGTGACCGAAGGAACGAAGACCGATGTTTTAAAATCAGTCAGTGCAAATGAATGATCCGGACTGAACGGATTGCTAATTTAGCTGAGGTTACCCATCACTAGTCACGACTAGTAGAAACATGTAATAATTTAGTTGAAGGTTCAAGACTAACAAGCTTTGATTGTGTTGGTTTATTGTTAGGTTGATTTCTTCTATTATATCAATGCGTTTATCTAAAAATTTTAATAAAATATCAGTCGTTGAATAATCTGTTTCCGAAAATTTATTTGCCCTCAATTGTTTGTTTTTGTCATCTTACTTATTTACGATTATGTGAATAAACCATGGATCACGAGCTTCCGTTTGACTACATAAAGTTTTGAGACCTCGTTTCACCTCATCAGTTGTTACTGATAACTGACTTATACTATTAGCTTTAACTTTTTTATCTATAAATTTTTGTATAAACAAATTTTGCTTCTATATTATTTGCTTCAGTGGAGGCAAAATGATTAAAATTTACAGCATCACCGCGCGCAGTAAATTTTTGTGCACCGGACATTACGGCGTTTTTATGAATACGTGAATTAAATAAATCATAATATGACCGCCATGAATCCCTATAGTTTCCATCGAATAAAGAAATTTGTCAACGCAGTGGTTTTAATTCTAATGCACCAGTTTGAGAAATATTATTAAAAGTAGCATCCGAATTTCTAGGGGTAGATTGATTATTTAAATGTAATCATCGCAGCCGCAGATTTAACATTGACACCACATGGAACAATTTATTTTAAATTTCTTGCACATCTGAATCTGCATCTGCGTCTAGCTCAAATATGCTCAAATATTTGCACGAGCTAGTCGAGTTTGAATTTGTTTTATTTGTGTAATATTACCTTCATGCAACGCCAAAATTAGATCACCCGCCACATTATGTATATTTGTTTTAAACTTATTTTTCTCGATTTTTATTTCCATTCAGTCCTCTTCACTTGTAACAATTGGTATAATTCATTAGTTGTAGAACATGAGATGAATTAGGTGGAGCTTTGCGAACAGGAGTTATTAAATTTATTCTTGGTTTGGCTATTGGTAGGAAAAAAATATAAACAAAAATTCGTCATACATTTAATAAAATTTTTTTCATGTGGACAAAATTCGATTTGGTTAGACAATCGGAACCTCATTCGTGTTTTGAATATTTTTTCCATAACAAAAATCAAATTGTATTGAGCTGAGATCGTCTGAGCGCTTATTAAATTGTGAAGTGCGCCCCGAAAAGCAAACTCAAACGGATGGATATCTATCAGAATGTGGAGTATGATTCGTTTGGTTGATTTTCTTCACCTAAAAATCAATGTTCGATGTGAAACATGTTTTCAATTGAACTTAACTATGATAAAGTGGATATCGAATTTTTTTAAACTTGCTTTCACTCTTAAAGCAATTTTCAGCAGATTCAAAATCTTTTAACCATTTATCAAACTTTACACAAATCAAATAACAAATATTTTTACCCTCACTAAGTAATGTAATAGATCAACCACAGCTTTTGCAATGAACATGCAACATTTGCTCTCTATAAATTTTGTGTAGAGGAGGAGGTTAAGTTATAGGATTTGTATAATAAAAATATGGAGGGGCTGAAATCTCAAGCTCTGAGATTTCAAGACTTCGATAAGTTTCAATAAGTTTTGTAATGAAAAGATGGACTGTAGTACTGTTGTGATATCCGAAATGAGTATAAAGCTTCGGTGCTGTATATATTCACTTGCGGCACTTTTAAAATAAATGACAAATGGATGAATAGTAGCTTGTGAATTATTAAAATGACAACCTTGAAACGATTCCTAAATTATGAAGGCGTAGTTTTCAGAAAAATCCCCTTGAACGAAGCACTCTCCTGGTCCTAATTTTTTTCTCTTTCCTCAATGAATGTAGATTGCTGTTTTGCTATAAAGTTGTGTGGTATCAAAATTTGTAAACGATAAACAAATTTTTTCATAAATCATTTCTTCTACAGTTTCTATTAAAGTATCCAAATTGCATCGATCAGTGGTATTCCATTGTTGATATTTGAGTTGAAGGATTCCTTAACGTCAAAATCATTTGGTAATCTTTCTTCCAGTTGTTGAAGTTTTTTTGAACATTCATTGCACTTCAAAGTATGACGATCTTCTGTTAATTCACCACATGAAACAAAGTCAATTAATGTTTTATAATTCTGGAAAGCAGCATTAGTAATCCAAGACATCTTAGAGTGTTGAATCAATAGTTTCATAATTTGATGTATGGTACACACGCACACATTATGAACTCCTTGGGATAACTTTATACATTCTTGTGGTCGAAGGGACGTGAATTTGGTAGGTTCTCTCCCTTTAGTTAATCGTCAGATTTATATGTATCGGTTATCAGAAAGACAAAGCGCATATACTCTATGAATATCTGACGCGCTCGAGTATTTTTATGTGACTGTTTTTTTTTACATTTTTAAAAATTCTTACACGCTCTCCCCCCACTAAAATGGAAAACTTGACATAAACTTTTTTTCATTTTAGAACGTAAACTTCACAATCCAATAAGTCCCTATGACGCTCTAGTAACTGCAAATTTAGCATCCCGGGCTCCCCTACTATTTCACATCAGGAAACTTATTTTTAAACTCCATATAAGCTTCATTTGATGTACAGAGCAATATGCGCTTTTGTGGATTTATGCTGAAATTGCTCATATTTTCTTTATTGGTACATATATAATTTTTATAACATTTTAAAAAGTTTATTTAATAATAAAATATTTGATATTTAACATAAAAAAAATCTCTTAGCTTATAACGCCATTTTTATAATTTTCCTTCAGAACAAAAAAAGATGATTACCGACAGTCATATGCACAACGAATTTTATCTTTAAAATAAAAAATAATGCTAGTACTAAACTTTCACAAGTGGTTAGGTATAAAATAAGCTTCAATTTAGTTTTAAAAAAAAGGGCGTAGCGCCATCTTTTCTTCAATTAAACCGTTTTTTTCTTATGTTACACCGTTAAAAATTATTTCAAAAAACTAACAGTCAGTGTACATTTTTAAAAACTTTGTTCTAATACCTATTCAACGACATATCATTTATGAAAATCGATTTAGTAGTTTTTCTACAATCGCTCGTCAAAATGCACTCACATCACATAATAACAAAAAATTGAGGAGCACCCTGTGAAGACCAGTGGTCGAAAAAAAAAATTTCCAAGAGAACTTGTATTTTTTATTTATGAAAGACAATCTATAAACAAAAAAAATCAAAATTAAAAGAGGTCAAGTCAAAATTTCCCAAAAGTTTGCTGAACTTGCGTGAAATTGCTCATGGTTTATGAATTATACATTGGCCTACTGTGATATCAGTCAATTATTTCAAAATTAGATTGATAATTTTTAATATCACAGTAGGCCAGACGTATAAATATTTGTTATTAGTATAATTTAAATGTTATTGGTGAAATTGAATGATGTCATTACATTTTAGAGAATTTCATTGGTTTAAATTAAACTAAAACTAAGGCCAAAAATTTTCAGTAGTAATTTCCCAAGGGCGGTGATAATTCGAAATAATTTTTTGCCAAAAATTTCGAAAGCAATTTCGAAAGCAAAGCCTACGGCCTTGTATTATTATCAATACCATTTGCTTGAGGAATTTTCCAAAAAAT
This sequence comes from Diogma glabrata, assembly GCA_963693315.1. NCBI lineage: Eukaryota > Metazoa > Arthropoda > Insecta > Diptera > Cylindrotomidae > Diogma > Diogma glabrata. Next base: position 269,669,877 of record OY856188.1, read on the forward strand.
TATGAGAATTTATCAACGAACGAGGGGAATTCGTTTAGAAAAGTTTTTGCCATTTTGTTATTTCTTTATATAATTTTTATAAATTATACGTCTGGTGTACTGCAATATCAGTTAATTATTTGATAACTAATTGATAATTAACTGTAATCGCAGTAGGCCAGACGTATAATTATTTGTTATTAATATAATTCAAATGGGATTTGTCAAATTTAATGATGTCATTACATTTTAGAGAATTTCATTGGATTAAATAATAATCGACTATTTCTATAAATATTTTATAAAATAATTGAATGTTTGAGCCAATTTTGAAATTTTTAGGATAAATGTCACTTATGGATCAGTTTTTACATTTCCCAAATTGCCGCATCAGATGTTTGATGACAGCATGCGCAACAGATTAAGCACACTGAAAACTAATTAAAACCAAGTATCTAATATAGCACAAACTATTTTTTGCATTCCAGAAATATAAATTTAAATAATTGAATATTACAACGAAATTATTGTGCGACTATTTTCACATCGATTAATCCATTAATAATGTAATCGATTATTTTTGCTCAGCAAAAACACGCCTACATATGAACCAAACAAAACTACAACGAATCCAAATTATTGGGAAAATCAAAAAAAATTGCATCGAATCATATTTAATAGAAAAATTTAGAGTGCTAGATGTAAATGTTTCGTAGTACACGAATTTCACTATAAACCTTTGGCCTCATTCAAAAACGTATTTTAGGTGAAGAATTTATATTTTTAGGTGCATTTTTCAGGTAAATATTGTAACGCTTGTCCACGGCGAACATAAGCTCTCTTATGAAAAGATGGAATAAAGGTGGAAAAGGAAATCAAAACAAAAATCTTTAACACGGCTTACTCCATGTACGATTATTCTTTTTTGTATGGAAACAGGTCGGAATAAAAAAATGTCATTCTTATTTTGAATTTTGTTTACATGCCAAAGAGATAGGTGTAAATTCAATTAATTGAAAGGAAAAATTTTAAGAGAAGATGTCACTACAATCGAATGGTGGATGTTTTTGACGTTTGAGAATTTGAGTATGATGGATGAGAGTTAGGTTTTTTTTGTTGTGCTAGAATGGTGGGTGGGGGAGGAGAACAAAAAGTTGAGCTGATAAGATGGAAGGCATGTAAAAGGTAGAAGGTAATTATGTGTGGTGAGTTAAACACCTTGTGCTTTATAACATACAAAATATATATTGGTTCGCATTCTTGACGGGAGTTGGATTTTTGTGTGTTTGTTAGATAGTAGATAAAGTGTAAAGATAAGTTAATGGTGATAGTTTTTTATCCTTGGAGATATATGTGCGTTGTTTGAGAACAACCGGGAAGCATAGTTGCAGGTGGTAGCAACTAATTAGAGATATTATTTTTATTAACGTGGACATGACGAGTCAGCCATATTTTTTCTATTTAATTTTAGATATGACAGTTTTCGGGAAAATGAGTGTGGCGCGTGATCATAACTACACTCGGGCTGACCACCATCTACGACCTACGTAGAGGTCATTCTAGGAAATTAATTGAGAATCTTCAATTGAAGTACAACTACATATAATTCAACAGAGGTAATATTCAACATGCCTAACGCTTATAATCATTTTTTCCTGTTATAAACGTTTTCCTGTAATGCTACGATATTAATTGTGGATCTCGATTGAAGACATAAAAAACAAGAGTTTCCATTGAAGTATATACTTGTTTATCCAATAATATTGATTTCGTCTTTTGATTGGTTTCATTGAGGGACTCGGAGGAAGGAGTGCAAGTTCCAGAATAAAAACTCAATCAGGGTTCGTAATATTAACAAACTATTAATTGTTTTTATTTAGCTTTATGTTAGTTTTTTTATGTGGAGTGACAGGATAGCAGCGGTGAGGGATGTCAGAGTGTCCATCTCGAGTCTAATTGTTGTGGTTCATGCTGAATAGAGCCGTGAAACTCACCTGCATTGAGCCCGAACCAGGTCAACTGACTCGAAACACACCGGTGTTTAGCTCAGCCAATGATTGTTTTTAAGACCGATCATTACAAGATCAAAATTTTGCAGTCAGAGTAAGAGGTCTTGTTGTCTTTTGTATAGTCGAAATATCTTTATTTAAAAAATAACGTTAAGATGGTTCAATTAAATCGAATTGTGTTAAACATTCAATGAATTTTAATAAATTTTTTTCATAACTTCGAAATAGATTTTTTAGTTTGAGAAAATATCGAAATATTTTGTTCAATTAGAGATCAAATCCGGTTTACGTCAAATTTAACGCTCTTTTTGTAGAAACAATATTTAAACCCAAAACAATATTTGATTTTCGCTTTACTAAAAACCCAAATCAAATTATCTACATTCAAGGGATTTTACAAACGATCTGATTGTTCCGAAGCCATCCAAAATATGTCTAACTCTAAAAGATGTATTTATTCGATATTGAATTTTTTAAGGTTTAACATTTTTTAGATTATTCTGGATTCATTTAAAATCTCCATTTGGTTGAAGAAAATATCCAAAACTAAGACAAGAAATTAACAAAAGTTAAAATCAAACCGACAAGCACTAAATTTTACAGTGGTTCAGGTGGTGTCACTTAGTTTTTATGCGAAAACCTCACATATTCCAAACCAAGACATGCTTTTGAATGATACCCAAATCCGTTATTAGTTATAGTTTTTTTGCTTTTAGCTCTACCTGTATACGAAAAATAGTTTAGGTAACTTAAACTCCAGACTATAAAAAGATAATTTCTCATAGAAGTTTTTCGATTCGAATGTTAAAACTAATTTTTTTAAAAAGACAATCTTAGAATAAAAGTTTGCAGTTACACTTCCGGTTAACCCTTTCATCAATATAAAACTGATAAAAGCAATATTTTTATTCAAATGAAATTTTCTTTTGATACTTCCTTCCTTTCGAAGCTAATCAGATTTGCTTTAAAATTGAAGGAAAATAAAATTATTCCCCCACAATATTGTTTTTTTTTTCTTGCAATATCTTTCATTCAAGTTTGATTAGGTGGAGACTGTTGAAAGTGTCAATTCCATTGATCATAACGGAATAGGAAACGACACATTTTTCATAGTTCAAAATAAAATTTATTTTTAATTGAGATAAGATAGATAATAAAAGGAATTTTTTGACATAACTTTAACTAAATTAATTGACGATGACACTAGATTTAGGTACATAATAATTCATTGCAATTTTGAAATTTAGGTAATCCTATAATAGTTGCTGACAGTTCCATAACAAAATCAATCAAATATATTTATGTATGTATTTGTAAGACATTTATCATTTATCTATTGGTGATTTAAGAAGAATAAAGTTGATTTAAGGTATTAAGAACATATGAACAATCATCTTCTATCCATCCATAAAAGATTAATATTTTTTTGTTGTTGGATTACAAAAGCAAAATATAACTGATGGACTGATGGAAAGCAACATAATCTATGGGTTGATAAAATAAATAGAAAATTATTGATTTAACATGAATTCTTGTGTTAAGAATTTTTTTCTGATAGAAGAATTAGATTTAGTTATTCGTTGTTTTAAGTTTACATTTTTATTGGAAAATCAGCAAATTGTTACGGATCAGCAAAAAACAAAGAGGATTAAATAACAAACAAAAGCCTAAAATAATTTAGTATTAGGTTTTGAACATCAGTAGTATACCTTAATAAATCGGACGATATATTGAACTTTTTATAGCATATTTATTAAGTCATGTTCCTTGATTATTTCGTGCATTCAATCAAAACATTAACTATCTGGGTGAGATCAAAGAAGGTACACACATCAAACTAAGACACTTTATGGCAGACTTCAATGATGGGAAATCATTCTACAAGCTCGAAGTAATTTTACCAAAAGTTATAATCGTATTCACGATTAGTAATAAAAGGAATTAAAGATTAAGCAAAAAGAGCTACATGGTGACTGTCATATGTTTAAAATGTATCAAAAAAGCTCTAAAACTATCTATCCGTACAAATTACCAGTGGACGTAACCATTTAGATCAGAAAGGGTTGGAAAGGTTGCACGAGGCACAACTTGTCCTGGAACGTAGACTCTACGGTCCATAGCGCCGTGTCTGACTTCGGTCTCAAAACAACTATTCCATAAACCTTTCTGTCAGCTTAATAAAATCCAAAACTAACTGTATAGGCGACAGTATGATTCTTCTAGCCTCTACGGCCTCAGAGCCAAAAATCCTAGCTCTGACATTAAAAAAGGCACACACAAAAAGAGCTCAGAGTCCTCCTTCTCTTCAAGAAAACAGCAACATATAGGACTTACATAAGGTAAAGAGGTGTTTATTTAAATTTCCATGTCCTGTAATGACACCGACCACAGTGCTGAGAGTTTTGCTCTTCAGACTTTAGAGAAAATTAACATTTTTTCGGAAATGCTGATAAACATCTTACTTTGCCTGCCCGTTGAGGACGTATTCTACAAGGCTATTTACCTTGATGTCGACATCGGCATTTAATAGTGACAAGGCGCCAACGTTTTGGATAATCCTTAGGCGGGTTCTGGACCTGAAAATTTCATGACCACTCCCGGCTTTGCAAGTTCATCAGCTTTTATGTAGCCCTGAATGCTACAATGGCCCGGAACCCACCGCAATATTGAGTTGCGCTGTCCTACAAAGCTTATTCGTACGGAGAATATCAAAATTTAGTTTTTGAACTTAAATTTGAAAGTTTTTCTTTGGTAAATTTTGTTTGTTCTGAGGTATTTTTTTTTTAACATGTTCATCAAATCAACTTAGTTTTATGTTTTGGTAAGGGAATGTCTGAATTTTTGTTTTTGTTTCCAGTTCATTATGGTGCAGCAATTTTCTTTTTATTTTGGAAGTTTCACTCTTTTTCTTCCTCCAAAATTGGTTTCGATTTTTTCCCAATTCGTTGCGTTCGACACCTTCTCAGTCAGTATGACTAGTAATCTTAGTTCTCTAGCCCTATTACAGTTGATGGTGTAATTGGAGCGCTCAGAAAATGAACGGTCTGTACAAGACCCATCTTGTGTCCGGTGGTCATGTATTCCATTTCTTTAAGTCTTATTATTTTTGTTCATTTGGGAAATGTTTTTTGAAATTGAGGCATTTGGTTGTGTTTTAAGTTTGAATTTTTGAATTTGGGAATGTTTTTGTATTTTGTTCTTAGTAATTTTTTGAATTATTTTGTTTTAAGATTTTGATTTTTGTATGGATTTTATAATTGTTCGTTGTTCTGTGAGCGGAAGGCAAGAGTAAGTCTTATAAGTCCTGACGCGCAGACAACATTTGTGAATTGATGTGTGAGTTTGGTTTTGTCTGAGGTTGTTCTAGTGAATGGCAAGATATCCTGTAAGTCCCGACGCGCAGACAACATTTGTGTTTGAGTTTTTTGTTGTTCAGTTTTGTTCTGTGGGCGAAAGTCAAGATTCTTGTAAGTCCTGACGCACAGAATATTCTGTTAGGTATAGTTTTGATGTAGTTTTTTGGTTAAGTTTTGGTCTGTGGGCGAAAGGCAAGATCTTTGTAAGTCCTGACGCGCAGACAATTCGTTGACACTCAGTTATATTTTTTTTTTGTTGTAAAGTTGTTGTTCTTGGGGAGAAAGGCAGAACTCATAAGTCCTTGACACACAGACAACATTTAAGTTTTAGTTTTTATGTTTAGTTTAGAACCTCATAGGTAGGAAAGGTCCTTCAGACGTATTCCTAACGGGGCATACGATCCCGCGTACCTTAGTTGGGTGAGAATTGGCTGCTGCGAGAGGGTCGTGAGTGGTGATTTGATATGGCTCAGATCTTGTTGACCCTGATAGTTTACTATCTAGGTCATCAAACCATAATTAGTTTAACACATTCACGGGTTTTCTATGAGGTCATGACAACCAATTGATACACTCAATTAGTCTAACTGCCAGGGTCTTCAAAAATTCTGTTTGTTAGATCGTAACCTGTTGGAAAGCAGGAAGAGCGCAGACCAGTGGGCGATAACAGGGAAACGAATCGTCTGTCGTTTGGGCTGCTGTGAATGACGTCTCTATCCTTAAACCAACCTCTTTATTCTCAACACTGGGTGTTCCAGTGGTGTTTTTAGCTTTCCAGGGAATAGAAGGCAGGAAAATTCTAGCTTTTGGCTTTCGAAGCCATATTTAGACCACTGCTGTCCTCTGGTCATCCTTCTATTTTTTTCGATTTTGTTGTTAAGATTCAGCTCGATTTTTATGCGGCCACCGATCCCATTTTTTTGTTCTTTAGTTTTCTTAAATTTGTTTTTGGATATATTTTTTTGCTCCTTATAATTTTTGTATTGTCAGTATTTTTGTTCTTTTTGCCCCTGTGGTTTTTTTTTGCTATTGGTAAATTTTGTTTTGTCTGGCTCGGTTAAATCAGTTGGTAGGGCCTGAGAGTCTCGGGGTTTGGGTTCGAGCCCAGCTCCCATTTTAATTCTTGATTTTTTTAATTCTCAGGACAAATGTAGTCAGCCGGACTTCCTCCTTTCGTCCCTTACCTGTAATGGTCAAGATATTTGTGTCAAAAGTTCTTTAAAATCCCATCTTCGTTGCTTATAGTTATATACTATAAACACTGTTCGAGAAAGTAATTATACTTTTTATTTTTTCACACACTTTTCAACCCACTTGTATGCATAAACATGTGCAATAACAAGTGCAAAGTCATCGTTTCTAAATAAAATCATTTATTTACTGTGTAGGAAGAACACCTGACACTCACGAAATTCCATATTTTTCTATTTTTTATGTTTCTTCTATTTTTTTTTTTTTTGGAAACTAAAGAAATTTATAAAATATGATAAAAAATTTTGTGAAGAAATGGTATTTTTTTTTTAGTTTTTCTAATCAGTGGGGTTTGGTAGCAAAACGAGTTAAGTGGTTTGAAGAATTGGTGTTGCAATTTTGGAGTAAAATGTTTGTTTTTTTTAAATTACACTGTGCGAGAAATGGTAGGGGTCAGTGATCCGCTGGGGTTCTGACTACCGGGAAAAGTTATATCGGTCAAAAAAAAGTATACGTGTCCCGGCGTTTCGCTAGGTCACGTCTAGGAATCGAGATATATCGATTTGAAGTTAGTATGTATCATATAGGGGAAATAGTCACGTTTTGGGGACATAACTCAAGAACGGCTAGTCTCATTTTACTGAAACAAATTTAGAAAAATTAAGAATTACAATTCCTTTAATCTACTAATGCACTATTTCTTTACACAATCAACAGTTTCGCAGTCATAAATTAATTTATGAAGAAAATAAATAAATTTTTGCCTAAAAAATAAAAAAATTGTATTTTAAAAAATCATGAAAAATTTTAAACGGGAAAATGTGTCAAGTCTTATTACTTTGACGTAAAGTCACATAATCTGTGCACAAAACGAGACATAAATTAGGAAAATCGATGAACGCTTTTCGCTTTTATTCACAATTAACTAAAGGTATCACATTTTGACAAGAATATTGATTTTTCATAGAAATTTTTTTTTAATATTTTTACTGGAATAAACTCCAAAATTTATTGTTTTAAATGGATTTGGACATGTGTCTATGTGTCTTTGTGTATTAATTTTATTTTTTTTTTTCTTTTTTATTTATTATTTTTATTTTTTTATTTATTTATTTTATTTTATTATTTTTATTATAATTTTATTTTAAATTTTTATTATATTTTATTATATTATTATTATTATTTATTATTATTATTATTATTGTTTATTATTATTATTATTTATTATTTTTATTATTTATTATTATTATTTATTACTCTTCCGCAAATCATTAATACGATAAGGTTGATTTAGAATTATTCGTTTCACCAATTTTTATTCAAAAACACAATCTACATCAATTTTAAAGTTTCATTTTTTTTAATTCATTACTTTAATTTAATTACTTATAATTATTTTAAAATACGTAAGAAACTAAACTTAATTTTTATGACTGATTTTATAGTAATGTCTGTTTAGCAATCATATTTGACATATTCGAATTTTGAAATTTCGATACACAAATTAACTTTTTCTTCATTTATTTCTTTTGTTACACTTAATAACTCAAAATTCCAGCTCAGCTGCCTCATCAGGAATTCAAAACGAACTTCATGATTCCACTACCAAACTCCACAATTCAAAAAATCACTTCTCAACTATTCGACTTCATATCCCAAAACTCACTCCACAACACCATAATAATAACACTGTGGGACAGCCAAAATCCGCTGAGGTTCTGACTACCGGGAAAAGTTATATCAGTAAAAAAAAGTTATATGTGTCCCGGCGTTTCGCTGGGTCATGTCTAGGAATCGAGATATATCGATTTGAAGTTAGTAAATATCATATAGAAATTGTCACGTTTGGGGTTCTTTTTTTGACATAACTCGAGAACGACTAGTCCGATTTTGCTGAAACAAATTTAGAAATTAAGAATTACAATTCCTATAATCTACTGATATACTATACTGAAAAAGTAACAAAAAAAAAAATTCAAATTAAATAAATAAGAAATACAAAAAAAATAAAATAAATAAAGTAAAATAAAAAAATTATAAAAATAATAAAATAAAAATATACTAAAATATAAAAAAATTAAATAAAAAAAATTTAATAAATAAATAAATAAAATAATAAATAAATGTATAAATAATAAAAAAATAATAAATAAATAAAAATAATAAATAAACAATAAAGAATAATAATAAATAATAATAACAAATAATGAATAATAAATAATAATAATAAATAATAATAATAATAGTAATAAATAATAATAATAAATAATAAAAATAATAAATAATAATAATAATAAACAATAATAATAATAATAATAATAATAATCATAAATAATAATAATAATATAATAAAATATAATAAAAATATAAAAATATAAAATAAAATTATACTAAAAATAATAAAATAAAATAATAAAATAAAATAAATAAATATAAAATAAAAAAATTAAAAATAGAAAATAATAAATAAAAAAGTAAAAAAAAAAAAATTAATACACTAAGACACATAGACACATGTCCAAATCCATTTAAAACAATAAATTTTGGAGTTTATTAAGTAAACGGGCTGTAAACGGCTTTTACGAAGAGATTCCAATTGAAGGACATGTTAAGAGCCGTCAAAAGGTTCAATTATATAAAGTTTAGTGTTGGAATAACACATAAGAAAACGCGAGGATGGACCATCACAGGATACCAACAGCTACAGAGAAGTTCTTCTTTGTACCATTATTATTTGTATTTTTATGAATTTTGTAGTAGTGATAGTTTTAGAGATGGATTAACGTAATTTAAGTTCAGGGTCAGTTGTGATATGGCAGATCTCCCTTCTGGAGATTCTCAGTGGTGTTTTAGGCACGCAAAGTTTTTTTGTTTATTTTAAAATTTCTTGTTAGTGAGGGTGGTCAATAAGCTAGCGGCAGGGTTATTGGCGTGCAAGACCAACTGGTAGACCTTCACGGTCTACCAGACAAACCTCTTACTACAATTTGTTTTGGAATTGTTTAAGTTGTTATTTTTTGTGGTTATTTCATTAATACTGATCTGATTTAGTTTTGGTGGTGAATTTTCTATATTGTATTTACCTTTATTTTTTTCTTGTATTGTTTGATTGTATGCCGTATTTCAATCCTTTTTCCACTAGTTGAGTTTCTTGATTATTAAATTTTTTTTCAGTGTTATTTTCTATTCTTATATTGTGCAGGTCTATATTGATTTATTATGTTATTATGATGAGTTTCCATTTCTATTAGCTTTGATTCTTTTAACTTTTTTAATTTCAATTTTATATTTTCACTTTTCTTTTTTATCGTGCTCTCCATATCATTCTTTACTGATTCCATTATTATTTCATACTCTATTTGGTGATATTCTTTTGATATTTGTAATTGTAGGTTGTATATTTCTAATGCTATGTAGTTTATTTTTGTGTAGAGTTTTTGAATTTGCTTAGTTAACCATGTAGTTTCTGCTGTTTGTAAAGCTATTTATGCGGCTAGGGATCTATTGCTGACTTTGATGTTGATATATGTAGGCATTATTATATACCTCTTGCAGCATCTGTTGGAATGTAAATTTAGTTTGTTTTGTTGTAATTGTGCTAATGTGTAATAATAAATTTTCACTATTTGGTGGTGTATCACGATATGTGTTATTATGGTTTTCCATATTTTTCACTGTTTGTGTGCTTTTGTCATTTTTGATTTAAAATGCTTAAAAATGATTAAAAATATACTTATTTATATGTTTATTTTTAATTGTTTATTTTATTAATAATAATATTACTTCCTTATAGTAACAATTGTATTTGATTTTTATTTTAATTGAAAATCGATTTTGACTACCGTAATCATCATGGTTCTGAAATTATTATTACAATTTTTGCTTAAACTATTGTCTTATATACCATTTCAACTGCTGTTTTTTATTATTATGTCATATATTTTGTTGGTTTTAGTGTAGATTTTATCATTTAAAATGTTGTTATTGTTTTAATGTTTGTATATTTTTTCTATTTCTTCTAATCTATCTAGATGTTGTCTTTTTCTTTTTTATCTAATATGGTTAAATTTGTGTTGCGTTGTATTGGTGCATTTTTGTTTTTCTATTTTTAAATGTTAGGCATATCTTGATTTTGAGCATATCTTAGATTTGTTTCCCTTGCAGACACAGACGAGTTATATCATGCATACATTCAGTGATAGCATACAACTCCGATTGAATAGAAAAGTGTGAAATCGTCCAGGTGAAAATTTCTTGCCCCTTGTGACATTATTTAATTCCAGGTACACGCCAGCTTCCGCATTTGGTAACCATAATTTTGATCTTTTATATTAAAAATAAAAAGAAAAGCTATCGGGCAACTATATACAAACTAGTAGTTCGGTAAGATTATTTTTAAAAAATAATCAGAAAGGACAAGTTTAACGAAAACCACGCTGTTTAAGTTGACTCAGAAGTTGGCGAAGACAGTGGATAACAACAAAGTTATTGTTTCTGCTTTTCTAGGCATCAAAGAACATTCGACTATACTTCACAGAGTAGTTAGGTTCGCAATAACAAAAAAGTTCGACAGCACAACCACCGATTGTATTTTTTAAATTATAGCACAACGGGGTCTTACCACCCCGTTTACAGATTCTAGTGCTGGATGAAATTTTCTCCATATTAGGTAATCGCGGCAAGAAATGTTTGAGTACGCAGATAACATAGTCATTATACCTTAAAGTTTGAGAAGGTATGATTTTATAAAACTTTACAGCCAGGTCTTAACCAAATACTCTGAACACCCAAACGACCGTTTAATGAAGTGATCGCGGTGGTACGCGTTCCGTATTTGACACGTTTAAAAATTTCCCTGGCATGGCACAGTTACTTAGACTTTTTCTTCTAAAATTCGTACTAAAGTCAACCTTTTTTAAATCAAAGCTAAGCAAGGGAAATGGGTACAATCCTAGTTTATCCCCCCAAATAGATTTGCGTTTTTTTTCAGATAAATAGAAAGATTAGGTCCTCTGCATCCTAATTATGAAAAAAAAAATTGCGGAAATGAGGGGGTCAAAAGTTATAAAGGATCAAACTTTCAATTTTACCTTGGTCCCCCCTTTGGTTTTTTTTTTGAGTTTTTTTTTTCTTTTTATTTATCAAAAATTATAAAGGATCAAACTTTCAATTTTACCTTGGTCCCCCCTTTGGTTTTTTAGACTTTGAATTCAATTTTAAAATTTTTTTTTGACTCAATTCTGCGTACAATTTCGATCAGAGATAGCATTTCAAAAAAAATAAGTTCGAAGCAACACCACAAATACTCCCCCAACAGTGGCTTCGAAGAAGACACGAAATGAAAAATGTTGTCACTGACGTACCGAAAGTACTTAAGAAATGATAGAAATTTTTTTAATATTTACATAAAAATGGCTTGATTGTGGAAAGAAAGAAATTCGAAAAATTGACACGGATTAAGATTTTAGCTAAAGTTCAAAACAGATCCACAACATCCTACAAAATCATACAGGAAGGAAAGGATTTTGCTAGATTATCAAGGGCATGCTGATGTAATCTAGAATTTTTTTTTAGTTTTGATCGTCCTTCCATTTTTTTTCCTCACATATGAGAAATGATGTGTATTTGAGACTGATAATTATACAAGTAACCTTTTTGGTTGGCTTTTTCGGTAGAGCTGAATCTTGTAGATTCGTACCCTTAATATCTGATAACATCAGATTAGCCTAAAAGTAGAGACTGGGATACATAATAGGATCAAAATGATCAGCTGTAGCTAACCGTTTTAGTGCATTTTGAAGAAATTTGCGAGAGAACTGTTCTTCGCTTAAACATTCCTGATAATAGGGTTTACGTCTGTCGATTGAAATCTTGGCTGTTTTACCATTAATTTCCAAATCGAAAATTATATTACTACGACTTAAAACTTTAGAGGACCGGTGTGAGGGGGTCGTAAAGATTTCCTTACAACATCGGTTCGTAAGACAACGTGTGAGCAAATTTAGAGATCTTTGCTCACAAACAAAGAAGACGTGACGCTTTGCATTGTTAAAACATATTTCTAACGTCCTTTTTTATGGACGGCCAAACTACGTGTTTTGTAAGAAGATTCGTGAAAGCTTTAACACCAGGATACGAAAGACTGTAAAATACATCAATAACACTTTGGCGAAAAGTTACAGGAACAATTGGCTTGCACATAGTTGTTTAGTTGTGTCATAATTAATCACTTTACTTTCACCAGAAGTATGCTTGATATCAGTGATAAATGGCTCAATAAAATCCAGGTATCGAAATTGAGATGTTTTTCAAAATTTTGTTTAACAGTAAAAAACTAGAGGTGTGTTTTCAGTAAATATTGTAAATTCACGACCATCCAAAGATACTTGAAATGCTGGATGCCGGAATACGCTGCGAGAAGTTCTCGATCATATTACAATGTGTGAACTCATAAAATGGGAATATTTCTACTATAGTCAACATCCTTAGTCATGATCATAATATTGTACGCTTTTTATATTTTTTCTAAGTACTCATCACCACATCACACACGAATTATATTCTTAAATTTTTAACAAAACTGTTCATATGATCAATTCGTTTATAACAAACAATCTTGTATTTTCATTAAATTGTCAAATTAATTACTTATCACAAATTTCTAACCTCTGAACGTTAAACAAACAAATCTAACACAAACAACGACATTTCGAAAGTTTGAAATTCTCGTATTTAATTGGATATTGTTCAAATGTTAACGAAAATGTTTTTTCTCATCTTTCAATTTGAAATGACATTAAATATTGTCGCAAAACTCAAATATTGACAAACTTATAGTAAGTTTTTATTGGTACTATATCATTTCTTTTATGTCCGTTTTTTATTTGAGTTGAAAAACATATATGTAATTTAGTCTACCGAAATGTTGAAAGATAAATCCAATAATATCAGTTTATTTTGTTTTTCAAGACTGAATGGGTATTGTATTTTATTATGATTGAAATAACGGATTGCAATATAATTTTAAATCGTGAGATTCATTTTGGAAATAGGATTATTAATTTTAATTTATTATATAGGTGGATGATTACTTTCCAACAAAAGGATAAATTGATTTTGTATTAAACTTAGGCTTTCTTTTTCATTTTGTTTTTTTAACATTAAACATGGCTATATGGATTGACAGTTAAAATTAATTCCACAAAATAAAAATAATATTAGATCTTAGATTTTCAAATAGGCGATTTTTTTTGTCCAATATCATTACACACTAGGGTATAATAAATTTACTGTGTTTCAGCTAATTTAATGGATTTTATCAACATAATTAAACAATAATGAAACGTTCTACATTTAATTACTAAAATCTATCATTATCAATTCTTATTTTTTATTTCTTCTGTGCCGGTTTTGTTTTTATATAAATATAATCTCCATTATCATTTCATTAATAACGGATTATATATTATATCATAACGCACTTGTGCGTAATTAATTTATTACGCTACGATGTAACTGATGCAGATGATTTAAGAATAATAAATAAAAACGCCACTGTATCCAATACGGCTCTTACATTATGACTGGAGCATACATAAGTAATTTAAAATATTTTGATTCTGACTAGTTCGATTCCTTACCATATAGTAAAAATGTCGCTGCAATATGGATTATCGAGCTTTCGAAAAGCATTTGATCAACTTATCGTTATCTTATCTAATTTCGTTGCTACCTACTTCACTAAAAATGCTGCGCCAATCAATAACAAAAATTATAATAGCTCTGTTTTTGTATTTATTTTTGATGGTAATCAAGAACCATTTTTAAAAATGTCTTCAAACCATTTCACAAAACAATCTGAACATAAAAATGTGACTGATTTATTTGTATTTGACTACTTTTTATTTCTGTTTTGTTATCATGACTTTAGCATCAACTCATTATATCATATATAAACATGTTTTTTTCATTGTGTCAAACTAAATCGTTTTAACTGACTAAGTCATTCAATAATCTAATTCACTTCATTTCCTTATCAAAGTTAATCATTTTCATTTTTTTCATTCAAACAATTCACTATATTTTCCACTATAATAATTTCAACAAAAGCAGATTGATAACTTAAATTGATCATTACTTTGAATTTAAACTAGATAAAAAGCAATTTCGTTATAAATATTATGTTTATGAATACAGAAAATAAAACGAAACCTTTTATGTTTTAATTTAAGAAGAAGAAAAAGTAAAATGTGATGCCCTTAAGACAAAAAAAAATTTACATATTGTCATATAATATATTTTGCTCTGTGATACTCTTAGGAAGAAGGTCTTTTAAATTAAAAATATTTAAAAAGCTTATATATTAAATACCTTAAGGTGTTGTTGTATTCTATTTTGTTTTGTAAGTTGTATAAAAGAAAAAAAATGTTTGGAATATTTTAAACACAACAACAACATAAAGTTTCTTAATTTAAGAATGGGTTGTTTAAGGAATTCTATTTTATCCATATTAGAAAAACTTAGATTTACAATAGGTTATTGAGTTATTTCATTATTAAAAAGTTTATAAAATAAATAAGGTGATATAATCCTGTTAAGTAAAAAAATAGGGAATTTATCTGTCAGAATGGTTTAAAATCATCAATCGGTGACAATTGTATTAACGCTAAACGCTGCATGAATCTTATAGAAAACCCCAAGATGAGCAAAAAACAAAAAAAAATGTTTAATTCACAGTAGTTATTTATGATACAAGCGTGTAATATAATAATTTTTCGATTGTACATAGAATTTTTCGAAAAAGTTTTTACGCGCATGTGTTATACAATATTTTTTTCTCTGCGCTAAATTATCACAATTGTTGTAGTTTAATTAATGTAGGACAATTTTTCAACTTTTCTTATGAATTTTGACCTAATGAACACGAATATCTTACGCATTTTTTTAAGGTTAGTTCTTGCTTTTGAGATATTCGCTAATGAAAATAACTCGCAGTTTTAATTCAAAAATCTATATAATAACTCATTTATAGCCATATATGTTGCAAAATTTAAAATATGGAGGGGATAAAATCTCAAGCTCTGAGATATCAAGACTTCGGTCTGGGTTAAGGATTTTGATATAGTTTTCGGCAAAAGTCTTTTATGAGGACATGGTTTTTAGTTTTGGGCAGCGATGTATATCAAACATGACTCTTTGTTAAAGTACAAGTATTTTTTTATCTCTGTTTAGAAATTTATTACATAACTAACACGAAACATCTACACGTTGTCTGAAAATTATAACAGATCATCAACTAACATAATTTAGTGAAAAGATGATACACTCAGCAAACAACTCAAAAACCTCTCCATCTAGCGTATCGAGAAAATATTACAAAATTACGACTTCGTATTTCTTTCGAAATTCCAAAAATATTGTAAAAATTAAATAAAATCAAACTTTTTTCAAAATGCTAAAAATATTCCAAAAATTATTACAAAATCAAAGATTTAAATTATTTTAAAAAATTCTAAAAATATTGCAAAAATTATAACAAAATCAAAAATTGAAACTTTTTTCAAAATTCAAAGAATATTTCAAAAATTAGAATAAAATCAAATATTTAAACTTTTTCTAAATTCCAATAATATTCCAAAAATTCAAACTTTTTCCAAAATTCTAAAAATATTGCAAAAATTTTTATAAAATCAAAACTTGAAACTTTTTTCAAAATTCCAAAAATTATAATAAAATCAAAAATATTCCAAAAAATAAAATATTTCAAAAAATTTAATATTAAAAAGTAAATAAAATAAAATATATTTCAGAATTTAGAAAATAAGTATATAATTCAAAAATTCTATTTTTTTTTCAAAATTCTAAAAATATTGCAAAAATTATAACAAAATCAAATATTGAAACTTTTTCAAAATTCCAAAAATATTCCAAAAATTAGAATAAAATCAAATATTTTAACTTATTCTAAATTTTTCAAATTTTCCAAAAATTAGAATAAAATCAAATATTTTAACTTTTTCAAATTCCAAAAATTATATCAAAATCAAAAACTAAAAATTTTTCAAAATTCTAAAAATATTCCAAATACAAAATTAAAAATTGAAACTTTTTTCAAATTCTAAATATATATGTAAAATTCAAAAATTCTATTTTTTTTTCAAAATTCTAAAAATATTGCGAAAATTATAACAAAATCAAAAATTTGAAAGTTTTTTCAAGATTCCAAAAATATTTCAAAAATTAGAATAAAATCAAATATTTAAACTTTTTCTAAACTCCAATAATATTTCAAAAATTCTTAGAAATTCCAACTTTTTTCAAAATTATAATAAAATCATAGTTTAAAACTTTTTCAAAATTCTAAAAATATTGTAAAAATTATTACAAAATCAAAAATTAAAACTTTTTTAAAAATTCTAAAAATAGTGCAAAAGATGTTACAAAATCAGATATACAAACTTTTTTGATAATTCCAAAAATATTTCAAAAACTATAACAAATTCAAAAACTTCCACTCCATTTACGTAATAAAAACAACTAAATTTTTTTGCAAAAAAATTGGCTAAAAAATAAATGAAATCATTTTTTGATACACTTGACAACATTTTTTTAACAAACTTATAATGCAATAATCTAGTTTTGGTATCACATACCAATCCCGACCATCAAAATTTCTCCGCATTCTTTGTTCCTACTCATTATTGCTTAAAATGACAGTTTTCTAAGCAAAAAATGCATATTTCCTTGTTTTGACACACTTCACGATTTTTTCGACACACTTTCGGTACAGCTATCGAACACATCGTTCTTTCAGCTCTTACCATTGAGTGTACCTATTTTTAGAAATTAAAATTTTTAAAATCCCTTCAGCCATTTTCTAGATTTCGTCGGTTGTGAGGGCTGGACGGCCGGCAGACAGACATACATTTTTTTTTGCTTTTTTAGAATTAGTAAGTCTTAAAACGTCGAGAAATGCCAAAAAAAGTGGGGGTAAGAATTTCACTTTTAGCTCATGAGAATGTTATATTTATGGTGAAAAACACGTGAAATCAGAAAGGTCTGGAAATGAGGTTTTTGATTTTGTATATTTAGGTATTGGAATTCGTTGACATCAATAAAAAAAAATTTTCTGCGTTTTTATTTTTTTAGGTGGATTTCATATAAAAATCTACCTATTGCAATGGGCTTCATCTCGGAATTTCGGAAAAATGTTGGTGCCAAACGACTATGAATAATAAGTGGAGACGGAAAAAAAAAATTATATATATGTATGGGCAACTCCAAGTGAAATTTTTTTTTTCATTTTAAGATTCCCCAAGTAATGGGAGTAAACAATCTTAGAGATTTTTTAATTCTACTCGGCTTTTTCTCGGAGTTATTTGACATCAAAAATCGATTTTATTTTCAATTTTTCAAGTTTAGTGACTACTTGCATTATAAAAAAGGGGCATTTACGTCAATAAAAAAAACATCGGTATCATTTTATTCTATTGAAAATTAAACGAAGAACTCAAAAATAGACTAATAAAATTTTTACCCCTTCCCCAAAAGATCTACCCCAAAAAAAATCACAGTTGCCTAAGACATTCAACTTCATGTTTTTTAATTTATAGAATGTGACTACAAAAACTGCCTTTATAGGGGCTTAAAGAGTGAAACAATTCTGACTTTTTAATACTGAAAATTAAAAAAAAATTTCTATCAAGTCGTCTTTTTTATAAAACCGACAAAAACTTAAAATTTTTAGAATAAAAAATCGGGATTGGTTCAATCTTTAAGCCCCTGTGAAGGTTGTTTTTAAGGTAACATTCTATAAATTAAAAAACATGGAGTTGAATGTCTTAAAAAACTGTGATTTTTTTTAATAAAGATCATAGGGGGCGTATTTTGAGAAAATATTGTTTAAAGTTTAAAAACTATTTTTTAACGCTTTTAGGGAGGGGATACAAATTTTATCAGTCCACTTTTGAATTCTTTGTTTAATTTTCAATAGAATAAAATGATACCGATGTTTTTTTTATTTACGTAAATGCCTCTTTTTTTATAATGAAAGTAGTCACTGAACTTGAAAAAAATGATGAAAAATCGATTTTTGATGTCAAATAACTCCGAGAAAAAGCCGAGTAGAATTAAAATATCTCTAGGATTGTTAACTCTCATTACTTGGGGAATCTTAAAATGAAAAAAAAAATTTCACTTGGACTTGCCCATATATATATAATATATAACGCTATGAGCTATAACGGAATTTACCGGCACTCTGACGATCGCATTTCTTGACCTACAACAAAAAGTTTTTCTGTATACGTTGCGGCAAAAAATCTCTTGGACAAGTTGGCTAGAAGTGGCTAGAACCAAAAAAGTCAAATAATCTAGGGCGTTATAACTTCTGTTTGAATCATGTTATTGTAATAAAATTTATCAATATTGAATATTTGAGCATATTTCTATCATTTTTTTCCAAATAACAACCTTGGCGTTCCAGGTTCTTGAAAAATCAGCTGTTTTAAAAATTGAATAAACTTTGTTGTCCTTGATTTTGATGAAAATGGCCAATCTCACTTTTGAAAATTTATGCACACGTTAACTATGACATAAGTCGTTCCAAAATTAAAAAAAAAATAGTTAAAGTTTAGAGGTTGAGACACCAGGGCTGTTAGAACGAAAACAAACGCAAACGGCCATGCCTTCCTCATTTTTGAGTTTATGTTGTTTAACTCATACTAACTTTTAGATAAACTTTTCAACTATAATCTCAGAGATTTTCAGCTCTCTAACTCAAGAGGTTTCATTGTAATTAGCATTGAACCTAATGCATGCCATTTAATTACAACAACAACTTCCATAAAAATATAAAAATATCCCATAGAAATATTAAAAAAATTTTCTTTTGTTTTTTTTTTGTTTGAGTTTTTATTTTTTTTGCAAGAATTTTAAAAGAAATTAAAACAAAGCTGACTCATTATACAGAAATATTTTGGAAACAGTGAAAAAGAATATTAATCCACTTGATACTTGGATGTTGAAAATTGCTTAGATGTTGATTGAATTGATTGCTTAGATGTTGAAAAAATTTTTCATATTGTGACTAGTAGAGCAACTGAAGCTATAACTTTCTTGCTTAATATTATATCGATTGGAAAAATTCAAAAAGAATATTTTATTATTGAATGTTCTCTTGATTGTTATCGATTCGAAAGGCCAATCAAACAAAATAAATTTTTAATTTTGCTGGAGAATGTTTACACAAAAAAGTTAAAAAAAGTCCAAGCGGCACGTATATCCGCTAGAAATAGGTAGATTTCGAGATCAGACAGTTTTGTGTGCCAGTAGAATCTGATGTATCAGATTAGTTTAAACAAAACAAACTAATTTCAAACAGATATCGAACAAATTTTAAAAAGATAATTAGCTACCTACAAGCAAAATTATATCTATCCAATTTTGCAACAAACAAATATCAAATCTACCACAGAACATGTGTGTGAGAATTTATGACACAAACCTACTCTATATCATATGTCGTGCAATTACTGCAAAATATCAAAATTGTTTATTTCTAAGAAAAAAAAATTAATTTCTTCTATTCAAATCTTTTATTTTTTTGACTGTTATGAGGTTGACATTGACTGTTATAAGGTTTTTGGAAATTGTAGTTGGTGATTGTTGCAAACTTTTTTGTTGAAGCCAACAAGTCGAAAACCTCTAACTGCAGAGGTTTATATTTATAAGAAACGGATTAAAATGTTTTCACAGATTCTACATTTATGAAGATTTTAAAAATATTAGTATCCAAACGGCCGTTATAACGGATTAAAAAAACTACTTTTTTTTCTAGTATAAAGCCTATAGTTCCTTAACCATGTGTCAGATTTTTCTGATTTACGAACTTGTCCAAGATATTAATAAAACACACATTTTTAAGAAAGGTTTTTTGATCTGGCTCCACAAATGCAACCGTGAGAGCGCCGGTTGATTCAAACGCATTTTGTGTTTTACAAGCTTTGTTGTTGGAGCCGCTCACTCAGAAACCTCCAACTGCAGAGGTCTTTTTTTTGAAAGAAACTGATTGAAAAGGTTTTAAAAATTCTAAATTTATGAAGTTTTTAAAAATATTAGAATCCAAACGGCCGTTATAACGGATCTAAAAAACAGAGTTTTTTTCTAGTATAAAGCTTCTAGTTTCTTAACCATGTGTTGGATTGGGCTGATTTACGAACTGGTTCAAGATATTAATAAAACGCACATTTTTAGAAAAGGTTTTTTGATCTGGCCTTATAAATGCGACCGTGAGAGTGCCGGTTGTTTTAAAAAAAAAATTTTTTTGCAAACTTTTTTGTTGGAGCCGCTCACTCAGGAACCTCTAACTGCAGAGGTCTATTTTTAAAACAAATTGATAAAAAAGATTCCAACAATTCTAAATTTGTTAAATTTTTTGAAATATTAGTATCCAAACGGCCGTTATAACGGTTTTAAAAAATCAATTTTTTTCAGAAAAAAGCCTCTAGTTTCTTAACCACGTGTCGGATTTTGCTGATTCACGAACTTGTCCAAGATATTATTAGAACACACAAGTACAGAAAATTTTTTTGATCTAGCTCAACAAATGCGACCGTGAGAGTGCCGGTCGTTTTCGTTATATCTCATATCGTTTATATATATATATATATATATATATATATATATATATATATATATATATATATATATATATATATATATATATATATATATATATATATAAATTTTTTTTTTTTGTTTTTTTGTCTCCGCTTATCATATATAGTCGTTTGGCACAAAAATTTTTCCGAAATTCCGAGATGAAGCCCATTGCAATAGGTAGATTTTTATATGAAATCTACCTAAAATGACAGAGAAATAATTATGAAGATGGAGCGTGATGTTTTTGGTCGGTTATTAGCAATCGCTTTAACTTAACAAATTGACATTGAATTTTGTTTAACTTTTTTTCTAGCTCCAGTCCTACCAGTCTTATGTCAAAGGCTTTACTTCAGTATTTCTAAAAAATAGATTTTGGAATTTCATACCCCACCATTTTTTGTGTAAATCTAAATCATAGCGTTTTCTGTATGTTTTCTTTCCTTAATTAGCTCCGAGCCTAAGTAATCGAAAATCTTAAAAAGTATTTCGAATAATAGAAAAATTAGTAAGTTTTTAAAGAAAAATATAGTGAAGTACCATATCCTAATAATTATGCTTATTAAGGGGGTGGATATGAGAAGAAGTAAAAACATAATCAGTAAGGTGTCATTTGAAAGAGGACTAAAATTAAGAAACAGTACAATTTTTTTTTAAATTTTGCGATGCACCGTTTTTGAATTATTCTCAAAAAAGTGCTACAAAAAGTTGGTCCCCTCCCTATACGTTTCTTCGTTTATTGACAGAAAAATTTGAAAAAAATCATAGAGATAGGAAATTTGATAAACCCTTAACGAAAAATATAGCGAAGCCTCAAGTGATTTTATTTCTATGTGTTTAGGGGATGGGAGTGGGGAAGGGTGAAAGAAATATTTTTTGACCCGGTCAAGTGGGGTGTCATTTGAAAGAGCACTAAAATTAAGAAACATCACAATTTTTTTTTAGAATTTTGCGATGCACCGTTTTCGAATTATTCTCAAAAAAGTGCAACAAAAAGTTGGTCCCCCCCCCCCCTATACGTTTCTTCGTTGATTGACAGAAAAATTTGAAAAAAATCATAAAGGTAGGAAATTGGATGAAACCTTAACGAAAAATATAGCGAAGCTTCAAGTGATTTTATTTCTATGTGTTTGGGGAATGGGAGTGGGGCAGGGTGAAAAAAAGTTTTTTGACCCGGTCAAGTGCGGTGTCATTTGAAAGAGCACCAAAATTAAGAAACATTAAATTTTTTTTAGAATTTTGCGATGCGCCGTTTTTGAATTATTCTCAAAAAAGTGCAACAAAAAGTTGGTCTCCCCCCTATACGTTTCTTCGTGGATTGACAGAAAAATTTGAAAAAAATCATAGAGATAGGAAATTTGATAAAACCTTAACGAAAAATATAGCGAAGCCTCAAGTGATTTTATTTCTATGTGTTTAGGGGATGGGAGTGGAAAAGGGTGAAAAATAGGTTTTTTGGCTCGCATGAGTAACACCATGAATGAATAACACCAAAATTAAGAAAAATCACAATTTTTTTTAAATTGTGAATTATTGTCAAAAAAGTCCTATTTTTAGTGTTAACACCACCCAAACCCTAAATTTCGTCGTTGATTAACAGAATTGAGTTGTTCCTTAGATACCATAAAGAGCTATGGATAACATTGAACCTAAAGTAATATTTTTTATATCATTTCGCTCAATTTAGATGAGATTGACATTTACTATTGATATTTACGATGAACCATTAATTTTTTTATGTGTCTATGGTCTGGCAATATAAACCCTTTACAATACAACTTTATGTTAATTATTTTGATATTGTTTTCTTTACATTCACGGAACCCTTGACGAGCGAATTTTATTCACACTTGGCTGACTTTTTTTGTATTAAATTTCTAAATATTACGATGCATGAATTCATAGGATGAGAGAATATTTCGTCAACACTTAAGTCAACATTCTAATCAACATCCTAAGTCACGAGTGTAAAGTCATTATGGCACGAAACGCAAAAATTTTTCTAAAGGAATTTTAGAGAAAATGAAAAGTTATTTCGAATTGCGAAGTTCAAGTGATTTCCAATGTGTACTTAAGTTTAACTGTTCACAAAAAACCCTTCCAAATTAAAAATTCCCCTGAAGTCGTCTATATTTCCTAACCAAAAATATAGCTATGAATTGACCATGCGTCAGATATTAAGTTTCGCATTGATTGGCAACAATCAATAATGACTTTACACTCGTGACTTAGGATGTTGATTAGAATGTTGACTTAAGTGTTGACGAAATATTGTCTCATCCTATGAATACATACATCGTAATATCTAGAAATTTAAAAAATCCCAAAGAAATAATTTTTACGTTCTATAAAAAAAATTAACAAAACCAATAAAACATAAATATAGGGTCCGCGTTGAACCCCAAACCTTTCACACAACCCTCTACATCGACAATGACAACGAAATTTTGTTACTGAGTTTTTTAAACATCATTTTATTAAATCGGTTTAAATTATTAAATGTTTAAAAATGTATATTATGACACAAACTGTTTTTTGTCCCAATAATATCAAATGTTTGCAACCTACATTGTTTTTAAAAATTGTTAAAACTCTATATTTTTCTATGCTGTTATGTTCGCTGTTCTATAGAACAATTTTCTGGGTCTGACTCCTGCTATAATAGTGCTACAAAGGGGAGTTAAGAAAAACATTTGCTTACATACAAAAGCACAAGCTTACATACAAAACACAACTATAATCATTTAAAAAATTCTCTCTGAAATTTCTCATGTTTTTGCTTTAAACGATTTAAGTTCGTTTGTGAAGTATATTAATTAATATAAATCTTAAGTTAAGATAAGTTAAGAATCTTCTTATTTATTATACTTCAAAAAATATTCCAAGAATTGGAATAAAATCAAAAATTTAGACTTTTTCTAAATTCTAATAATATTCCAAAAATTCTTAAAAATTCAAAAATTCAAACTTTTACCATAACTCTAAAAATATTGCAAAAATTATAACAATATCAAAAATTGAAACTTTTTCCAAAATTATAAAAATTATAATAAAATAAAAATAAAAATAAAAATATAAACTTTTTCAAAATTCCAAAAATATTTAAAAAACTATAACAGATTCAAAAACTTCCATGTCCAATTTCATTTTCAATTACATTTACGTCATAAAAACAGTTGAGTTTTTATTTCCAAAAAATTGGCTAAAAAAATCAAAAAAAAATCTTTCTTTTGACACACTTGACAACATTTTTTTGGAAAACTTATAATGCCATAATTCTCAATAATAATAATAAAATTTCATTTCAAACAAATAATTAATTTTATTTTTTTCCAAAAAATTGGGCAAAAAAATAAATAAAAATCTTTCTTTTGACGGTTATGACGGGCGGACGGCCAAATGGCTGGCCGGCAGACAGACATACATTTTGTTTTTTTTGATTTTTTAGTATCAGTAGGTCCTAAAACGTCGAGAAATGTAAAAAAAGTGGGTGTAAGAATTTCACTTTTAGCTCATGAATGTAATACTTAGGTCTTTCAGACCTAAGTAACAATGTAAAACTCTTCTTTTATCAATTTAAACAATAAAATAACATTCCCGATACTTTTAATACTGGTATTATCACTTGCAAAACCCACAACAAAAAGTTATATTGAACAGGACACATTTGATATAAACTCATCTCATGCATGGAAATCCACAACAAACATAGAATGGAAAATTAGAAAATTGTGTTTATTATTTTATGTAAAAAAAAATAATAAAATATTTATTTGAAGAGGAAATCATGACCACAGTTGATAAAATATTTCACTCGAGAAAAATATGTAAACAAAAATATTATTGAGTTTGAAACTGTTTGTTACTCAGTTACGCAAATTATTAGTCAACAAATTTTAAATGAATTTCCTTCTTGAAAATATAAATTGTAAGTTGATTAAAAATTTAATGTAACAATTTATATACAATATTTAAGTATGTAGAACAAGGTTACTGGTATATACAGTCTGTAGTTTTTATTATATTTTAACTGTATCTATTATTTGAAGAAATTTTTTTAAAAATCATATGGAGACGATTAATTATAGAAATTTGAAGAGATCTCATCCTCATTCATGCTAACTTATATGAGTTTTATACATATTATTTTATACTATTATTACGAATATGTTTATGTTTTATTAAAACTTTATAAATGGAATTTAACTGGATCGTAGTGAATTTCATTTTTTAGAAAGCTTGAAGTTGAAAAAAACCTTTAATATTTGAAACACTTCTCCTATAACTATAGAAGCTCACACTGCTTAAGATATATCCTAGTGATTTAAAATAATCTCGAAATCGTCAGATATATTTTTTGCATGCCAGCATATGGCCGAGGTAAAATAACTAGAAAATGTCAAACGATCGTTTAGGCGAAATTCTCTACAATATCATTTTTCCATTTTCATTTTTGAAAAGTTTGCCAGGACACAGTATGGAAAAAAAAAGAAAAAAATATGGGCAGGAATAGACTGCAGAGGCCCTATTCCCGAACACATAAATGTGAACTGTAACAATATTGTGAAGCTTATATTTCATCACATTCAACGGTAACAGTAACGATTTTACGAAAAACGAATTTCACAATATTGATAAAAATGAATTTATACGATATTGTGAAATTCTTTTTTCAGAAAATCGTTACTGTTACCGTTTAATGTAATGCAATATAAACAAACACAATATTGTCAAAATTGACATTTATGTGTTCGAGATAAGGGACAGGGGTCAGATACTGGCGTTCTGTCCATTTAACTCCTTTGAGTTATGAAAATTCTCAGGTTCTCAGACTAAAGTATTGAACTTTAAATCGGATACCACATATGAATTCGTTTTTTCTTAAAATGGCAAAAAAAAGCTTGACATTTCTAACTAGCCTAGAGTATCTGAATAGTACCTCTTCACAAATGGTTCAACTGAACTTATCATATTTAAATGCAGATATGCAAGCTTTAACAAAGGTCATACTGCGATTTAAATTTAAAAAGTGGAGAAACTTAAGGCTCTAAAAATCACAAGTCTTTGTGGACCACTAGAAGCTTTAAGATAATCCAAAGACTATGGTGAAATATAGAAAGCCCTCTAAGAAATTAAACCAGCATGGTAGCTATCTTCCAAATGAATTGCTCTACAGTACAATAGAGTAGTCACTCGAAAAAAATGGCTGGTCTGAAATTGATGAGTAACGATCTTCTAAAAGTAGTAAAAAACAATTTGTTTTCAGAACTATGGTGAAATTAGCTAAACTGTTCCAGAACTGTGGAAAATTGAATCACGACGGCCGTGAAACTTTGGTAATCGCTTGTTCATATAATTAAAAAAACTTATTCGTGATTTTTATTTTTTTTTCTAGTTTTGACACAGGCAGACTCTAATATTGTTAAGAATATAAGAGACATGAATTGTGATCGAACGGGTTAACCGATTTTAATTATTTTTATTTTAAATTTTAAAAATTTATACAAATAATGTTTATTTCTTTGCTTGTTTAACGTTCTATAATACCCCGAACGATTTTAATCAAACTTCAGTGGTTATAGGCCATTGCAAATATCTTAAAAAAAGGCAAAAAATAGAAAAAATTAGTAATAGCATGAAAACTGTTGGATAAGGAAAACAATATTAACCAAATGATGGGAAAAATAAATTAAAAGTGCTCCGAGTTATGAGAGTGAAATGGTGAGGGGCGGAAAATTATTTTTCACGATTTGCAGCGAAACTAGAGCTATCGAAAAAAAATTAAGTAAAAGTTGTTAATAATAAAGAGTTCTATAACTTTTGTCTAAACTATTTATCACATAACCTAGCATTTTTCGTGAAAATAGAAAAACCGAGAAAAAAAGTTTTTTTCGTTTTAAATTTGTATCTCTCATGAAAAAATTTTCTATGCAAGTTGGTGGAAACTTACCTTTTTATATCCCTAATACGCTGTAATTTTTTTGAATCTAAATATTTATTTTTACGTTTAATTTTAAAAGTTTAAAAAGTGACTTTATTTTCACTCGAATAAATGACCATTTTTGACACACTTGACATTATTTTTTTGACAAACTTATAATGCCATAATTCTCTATAATAATAATAAAATTTCATTTCAAACAAACAAACAATTTTATTTTTTTCCAAAAAATTTGGTAAAAAAATAAATAAAAATCTTTCTTTTGACACACTTGACAACATTTTTTTGACAAACTTATAATACAAAAATCTAGTTTTTGATCTCACATACCAATCCCTACCATCAAGATTTCTTCAAATTTAATGTTCCTACTCGTAATCACTTAAAATGAACGTTCTTTAAGCCAAAAATATGAAAATTTGCTATTTTTGACACACATAATGATTTTTTTTAACACACTTCCGGTACAGTTATCGAACACAGCGTCCTTTCGGACCTGTCCCTTGAATATACCTATTTTCAGAAAAAAAATTTTTGAAATCCCTCCAGCGGTTTTCCCTGCAGCGTAGGTAATGACTGACGGCCGGCCGGCCGGCTGACTGACATACATACTTTTTTTTTGCTTTTTTAGAATCAGTAGGTCCTAAAACGTCGAGAAATGCCAAAAAAGTAGGGGTAAGAATTTCACTTTGAGCTCATGAATGTAATACTTAGGTCTTTCAGACCGAAGTAACACACAAATCAAATATGACAAACACAATTTTTATTTTGCTTAAAAATACAACAAAATCTTTACTTATTATACCACACTTAAACTAAAAAATACAACTTATAAATCAAGAAAATGAGAAATAAGAAAATGAAAAATAAGAAAATAACAAATGATTACAATTTATTTCACTCTCTTTTAATATTTATTTATTGTTTATTTAGCGTGACGATGACTCGAATATATAAATTTTTTCCATACGAAGTCGCATAATGCGCCTAAAGGAGCTATCACTTCAAAAATGGTACAACAATCACCAACAGAAAAAAAAAAATCAAAAAGAAAACAACAGCAAAAACTATAAGGAAACAGAATATCCTCAAAATATTCCTTTTAAAAACTGAAGAAAATATTGTGATGTCGTTAAAATCCCCTGAATATATTCTAAATTCTACTTCCTATTGTCGTCACACTGTGCTCAAAGATAATAGCAATAACCTTAAACTATACTACACTATCGATAAATTTAAATACCGTAAATTGTCCGCAGCCTTAAACTGTGTTTAAAACAATTTTTTGTGATCAATATGTCAACTCATTTTGAAAGTGAAACATATACAAATAGTGGTTCTTATTTTCCTTATTTTATTTCACGGGAATGAAATTAAGAGCAGTAGAAGAATTATAAAAATTATATTCTAATTATCTGGACTTAAAACATCGCTTATGATTCACTCGCCTTAGGAAGCAAAACAAGCTTTCAAAACTTTGGTACTTTTTCAAATCATTTGTTTTTTAAAAATTAAAAATATGGAAGGGCTGAAATCTCACAGCTCTGAGATATCAAGACTTCGGTCTGGGTTAAGGATTTTGATATAGTTTTCGGCAAAAAACTTTTATGAGGACATAGTTTTTAGTTTTGGACAGCGATTTATATCAAACATAACTCTTTGTTAAAGTACAAGTATTTTTTATCTGTTTAAAAATTTATTACAAAACTAACACGAAACATCAATACGTTGCCGGAAAATTATAATCAAAATTCCAAAAATATTGTTAAATTAAATAAAATCAAACTTTTTCAAAATTCCAAAAATATTCGAAAAATTAGAATAAAATCAAATATTTAAATTTTTTCTAAATTCCAATAATATTTCAAAAATTCTTAAAAATTCAAACTTTTTCCAAAATTCTAAAAATATTGCAAAAATTATTACAAAATCAAAAATTGAAACTTTTTTCAAAATTCCAAAAATTATAATAATATCAAAACTTAAAAATTTTTCAAAATTCTAAAAATATTTCAAAAATTCTTACACAATCAAAAATTAAAACTTTTGCCGAAATTCTAAAAATATTGCAAAAATTATTACAAAATCAAAAATACAAACTTTTCAAAATTCCAAAAATATTTCAAAAACTATAACAAATTCAAAAATTGCCATGTCCAATTTCATTTTAAATTACATTTACGTCATAAAAACAGCTACATTTTTTTTTCCAAAAAATTGGCTAAAAATAAATGAAATCGTTTTTTGACACACTTGACATTATTTTTTGACAAACTTATAATGCCATAATTCTCTATAATAATAATTAAATATCATGCCATACAAACTATAAATTTTATTTTTTTCTAAAAAAATTGGGTAAAAAACTAAATAAAAATCTTTTGACACACTTGACAACATTTTTTTGACAAACTTATAATGCCATAATTCTCAATAATAATAATAAAATTTCATTTCAAACAAACCATTTTGTTTTTTCCAAAAAATTGGGTAAAAAAATAAATAAAAATCTTTCTTTTGACACACTTGACAACATTTTTTTGACAAACTTATAATGCAATAATCTAGTTTTTGATCTCACATACCAATCCCTACCATCAAGATTCCTCCAAATTTAATGTTCCTACTCGTAATCACTTAAAATGAACGTTTTTTAAGCCAAAAATATGAAAATTTGCTATTTTTGACACACATAATGATTTTTTGAACACACTTACGGTACAGTTATCGAACACAGCGTCCTTTCGGACCTGTCCCTTGACTATACCTATTTTTAAAAAAAAAAATTTTTGAAATCCCTCCAGCGGTTTTCCCTGCAGCGTAGGTAATGACGGCGGACGGCCGGCCGGCAGACAGGCATACATTTTTTTTTTTTGCTTTTTTAGAATCAGGAGGTCCTAAAACGTCGTGAAATGTCAAAAAAAGTGGGGGTAAGAATTTGACTTTGAGCTCATGAATGTAATACTTAGGTTTTCAGACCGAAGTAATATATAAACAAAATGTTTTCTTTCCATCTCCCTTTTATACTAAAGAACAAAAAATATAACTTTTGTTCACTACAATGATCATTAAAAACCAGTCATTTAAAAAGATAACTGTATAATAATATAAATGAATAAAATAAAATAAAAATATAAAAACACATTGAGGTCCAATAATC
Organism: Diogma glabrata; assembly: GCA_963693315.1. Classification (NCBI taxonomy): domain Eukaryota; kingdom Metazoa; phylum Arthropoda; class Insecta; order Diptera; family Cylindrotomidae; genus Diogma; species Diogma glabrata. The sequence goes on from OY856188.1 coordinate 269,700,171, forward strand.
AAGACTTCCCATCATTTGTCAACAAAGGAAATGAAATTATGGAAAATAATGATGGAAAAACCATTATTTTATTATTTTTACCACTGCCTACCTAAAAAATAATTAATTCTCTTGTTATTATCGATATGATAATAATTTGAACGAAACGGAAAAGGACAGTAGCCATAACTTTAAAAAACTACATTATCGATCAATTTTTTAAAATTCGTAAAAAGAAATTTTTATGAATTCTTGAACAATAGTTTTAATACTATTTAAAAAAAATTAAAAAAAACAATTACATTTTTACATTTTTACCACTCCAGGAATTGAACTCTCGACCTATCGCACCTCAGCCGACCGCGATATCCATATTGCAATTTGAAACGTTACGACCGGATAGAGGAATTTTATATTTAAAAATATATGCTCGAATATATAAATTTTTTTCCCATGCAAAATCGCCCTCATGCCTAAAGTTTTCACTTAGAAAATTGTTCGAAAAAATAATGAAAAATTAGAATTGTTAGTCCGACTGAAAGTCTTTTAGGCTGGGAGGCAGCGTTGCAAATGAAAAAGTCATTTGATGCCGGTTGGTTTTATTTATTATAATAAATTAACTCCAGCTGATGATAAATCTGGCGAACAGCTGCTAAAGTAGTGAGGCGTGTGGTTGTGGGGGAGTTTTAAACTCAAAAAGAAACAAATTCCAAAAGTAATTTGATGCCGCTTCAATATTTGTATGATGCCATAACAATTTAAAAAAAATCAGCTGATTGGTGGATGGGGGATCATAGGTCAGCTCCTTGTATACAATATACATCTGTATGTTGTAAATACAGATGTACATTGCAAATATACATCTGTGTAATGCAATATAGTCAAGACCTTCCTGTATAGGATCTTGATGAAACTATGGCAAATGATCCAGGATCCCTTGAAAATGAAAAATCTGAATTCATTTTAAATTTAGACAAAATGGCGGGAAGTCTCCCGAACACCTCTAAGTTTAAATCTCCAATAACTTCTAATCCCGGCTCATGATCTTATGGAAACTTGGTATATAAGGCTTTAGTCCTGTTTCCAATATTTCTGCATACCTTGACACTTCCGGTTAAAAAGTTTTTTTCAAGTGTTTATCCCTACTGTAGCCTACAATTACCGATCGATTTTCATGAAACGTTGGTAAAAGCTTTCAAGAAACATGAGAAATATGTGATCAGCTTTTGGAGAACATTGGATAAAGGGTTGGGGGGTCCACCACACAACAGGTGGTTTTTCCATCATGTTTTTTCCACCATGTTTTTTAGTTCATAGGACCAGGTGGAAAATATCAAGTTGTTTCAGATTAAATTTCGTTTTTTAACAAAAATCGTAATTATTTGGGAGAAATTTCTTGAGTAATTTTTTGTGTGATTCCAGACTTCTGAATAACAGCAACAATTGGTAAATAAGTTTGAATTTTTGATTTTGTTATAATTTTTCCAATATTTTTTGAATTTAAAAGTAATAATTTTTATTGTATGCCAGTTTTCGCCTACAGATGGAAGAAAATAGCAAATAGTTCGAAAATTTAATTTTAAACATTATTATAGTTTTTGTAAATTATGAAAAGTTTATTTTGTTTTATTTGTTAGAAATATTGAAAATACAATTAATATAATGATTAGTAGTAGTGGTTGGTTTCATCGATGATGTAGATGGCAGATTCATGTGGAAAACTGATGTATTGTTTAAAGGATTGAATATTTGAGATTGGATTTGATTTACTGTTTCTGCTGTGGCTTCGGTTTCTGTGTTTATTACCTCTTTTAATTTTAATATTTTTGGAAATGTACAAAGCAAGTAGTTGGAATTAACAAATTCACGAACGTTGAAAAAAAAATTAGTTTATATCTGAATTTGCCAAATCTCAAACTGTATACGGATCCTACATTGAGAAGATCTTCCACTACTGTTCTGGCAGATGCAGTAGCTGATTTATTTGAAATTCAAAAACATAGTGGATGTAAATCCTGCACTGTGACTGAACAGTATATAGATGATTCCATAAATAATAAAATAAAAAGAGGTAATAGAATATTTCAATCCCTTGAAAATACTGCGATATTGACAGAAGCAAACACAGAAATCGAAACAACAACCTAAACAGTAAATCAAATCCAATCTCAAATATTCAATCCAAATACTCAAAAAATTTAATCCCTTTAAAATACAGCGATATTGACAGAAATAAACACAGAAACCGAAACAACAAAAGAAACAGTAAATCAAATCAAATCTCAAATATTCAATCCTTTAAACAATACATCAGTTTCCACATGAATCTGCCATCTACATCATCGATAAAACCAACCACTACTACTAATCATTATATTAATTGTATTTTCAATATTTCTAACAAATAAAACAAAATAAACTTTTTATAATTTACAAAAACTTTAATAATGTTTAAAATTAAATTTATATTTTCGAACTATTTGCTATTGTCTTCCATCTGTAGGCGAACACCGGCATAAAGTAAAAAAAATATTTTACACTGTTAACAATTATATATAAATACAATATCGTTTTTTGGTTTACACTGTCAAAATTAGCTGTGTCGTCTTGTAAGTTTTTAGTAGTTGTAAATATTATCATTTATATTTACAAGCGTAGAAAAAAACGCATTTTCTACGCATGGTAAAAACCTTTTTGTCAAACGTTTTTTGTAAAACGTCGAGAAATGCCAAAAAAATTGGGTGTTAAAACTTCATTTTTGGCTTATGATACTTAACTATCGTTTTTTTTAAGAGTCGGGTAGAAATCGTGGTTTTTGGAAATTCTCTTGACTCGATTTTGTGATTTTAGTATCAGTCGATCGGGCTTGGCCGTCTCCCGAAAACTTTATGAGATTGGGGTGGTAGGATAGTCATAACCGAGTATGCTGAGTTCAATGGTGATGGTAAAAATGTTGACCGGACTCAGGGTAGTTCAATAAGGGATGGGGGTTGGGGGCCGGTTATAAAAAATATCGAAATTATCGTCATCATTTTCAATTTTAACATAATCGAGGATGCTGCGTTCAATTTTGATAATAAAAATTGGGGCCGGACTCAGGGTAGTCCAATAATAGGTGAGGGTTGGGGGGGTCGGTTACACAAAGTATCGAAATTATTGTCATTATTATCGATTTTTACATAATCGAGGATGCTGAGTGCAAAGGTGATGGTAAAAATGTTGACCGGACTCAGGGTAGTTCAATATGGGTTGAGGGTTGGGGGTCTGGTCATGAATAGTATCTAAATTATCGTTATTATTTCAATTTTAACATAATCAAAGATGCTGAGTTTTATGGTGATGATCGGTCACCATGACCGATTTTATTGTGTATAATGTGATGATTGTGAATAATGATTGTGTATAATGTATATTTGAACATTTCCTTATTCTCCATCCCATCCTCCAACTTCTGATTTCGCTCCTATGGTTGTTTAATTGCATATTTCAAGACCACCATTGGATTCAGTATCCTCGATTCATAGAAAAACTAATATTTATTATGTATATTTGAACATTTCCCTTATTTTAGACCCAAATTCATATCCTCTAGTTTCTTGCCTGAACCCCAAATACTAATTTCAGCATCACAATTGCATTCAGTACCCTCAATTTATTCAAAATCGGTACCCGTAATATATTTTTGGCTTTCAGCCTAAACTCCAACCCTTTAGTGACACCCTTATGCTTTTGATCCTAATTTAAACATCACTTTTGGATTCAGCGTCCTCAAGTATGTTGAAATCAATAACAATGACGATAATTTTGATACTATTCATGACCAGACCCCAACCCACACCCCTTATTGAACTAACCTGAGTCCGGACAACATTTTTACCATCACCTTTGAACTCAGCATCTTCGATTATGTAAAAATCGATAATAATGACAATAATTTCGATACTTTGTATAACCGTGCCCCCCAACCCTCACCTATTATTGGACTATCCTGAGTCCGACCCCAGTTTTTATTATGACGATAATTTCAATATTTTTTATAACCGACCCCCCTACCTCCACCCCTTCTTGGACTACCCCGAGTCCGGCCCCCATTTTTATCATCATCATTGAACTCAGCATCCCTGATTGTATTAAAATCGACACCAAACATGACATGCAGAAAAATTTTTATTTTTACGATAATGGTACCACCACTTTGGGAGTAAAAATGGTTATGTCACCGATCATGGGGTAATATGGAAGATTGTATTTGTTATGGAATTCTGGTTCTAACGATACCCCACATGACATATTTTACTCGTTTAATGTGTCAACCCCACCCACGGGGTCGGTTGAGGATTGGTGTGCAAGCCAGCTTTTGGACTCAAAAGTTGCGCTGGTCTGAATAAAAGATAGCGGTGCCATTAAATTTTTTTTATCTCTTCCCATTTATTTTATATAGATTTTTATATGCTAAAACTTAAAGAGGGTGAAAAGGGGTGGGGTGGGTTCTACCACCCCAATCTCATAAAGTTTTCGGGATACCAAATTTGTAAAAAAAAAGTTGAAAATTTCCACGACTGCCCGTTTCTTAAAAAAACGATAGTTAAGTCTTTCAGACCGAAGTAAAATGTGAAAATATTGAAAGTTAATAAAATCAAAAAGCTTCTCATACTTCTCAGAGTTAGTTTTTCATTGATTCGCTGTTTTTATAAAAAAACATCGATTCATGGAACAGAAAAATTCTTTGAAAAAACATAGAATATATTCGATGTATCGTGTGTAAACATCGAGTGAATTCCAAACATCGATGTTTAGTGAATATCCCTAGATAAAACTAAACATATGAATGTTTCAAGAGAGGCTAAGAAGAAAGATTTGATGTTCGGCGATGAACGAATTGAGGGAGTTGAATCTTTTAAATATTTGGGATCAATGCTTGACTCAAACAACAGCATACGTACAGATATAAAAGCTCGAAACGCTGCAGGTAATCGAACTTTCTACTCAATTAAACCTCTTCTTGGATCACCGTATGTATCAACTAATACCAAACTCAAGTTATACAAGACGTTGATTAGACCGTTGATTAGACCGGACCCTTACATAAGAAGACGAATCCCACTTATATGTATTTGAACGTAGGATCCTACGCTATATTTTTGGTCCACTTAAAACAGATGATGGAGACTATACAGAACACGAAATAACTTTGAGATCAGAGACCTTCTAGAGGGTCCAGATAAAATAGGTTGTATCCGTTCTAGTAAGATTGCTTGGTTTGGGCATGTTCTACGAGCCGATTCATAGTCTTGAATGATTTTAAAAATATACGTTAGTACCCCAGACATTGGGCGACCACGAGGTAGTCCACGACTACAATGGGAGACGGACGTAATACACGACCTTAAAAAATTTCTGCCACGTAATTATGTCGCTGTTGCGAATTACCGTGGTGAATATTCGAATCTGATCAGCTTGGCAACGCTCCTATATTGAGCATGAATGCCACAAAAAAAAATAAAATAGTCTGGGTGGTATCACTGACTGAATAGAGTTCATGGAGTTCATTGAGGTTCACATTAACCCCGCATAGAATAAATCCATCTGAAGAGAAAAATAAAAGCTTTGATAAATTTTCGAACTTCACAAACACCTAATGCGGTACAGATTTTTCTTAAATCAAGTAATATTTGTTGGATGTTTAATACCAAATCTACTTTAACAAGATCATCCGTTTGAGTGGTCAAAGAAATACGAAATATGCTGAAAGAAAATTTTGGGTATCCTTGGAATTAAAATTAGTCAAAAAAAGACAAGTATCCATATAATATTGTACAGCTGGTCTAGAAATCGTCCATTATTGACGACCAGTAATGCGACAAGGGCCGAGTACTTGCAACCATGACTGCACAACTAACATAATTTTACTGTATGATAACTTGAACAGTAAATAGTTGTCATTCTTGGTACAGGAAAAAAACAATGGTGTATATAAGGTTGAATAGATACCCAAGTAACGGACCAATAATGATGACCAGAGTTGCATCAATGGAAACCATGACTGGACCATTACACAAAATATAAAATACAATCATATGTAAATTTAAATAAATTAAATACAAAATAATTTAAATAAAATGAAATTTATAACTTATACCAACCATATCTAATATTACCATATTCTTTCAGCCGAGAAGCGATAACTAGTAGGTGAACTTTTTCAAATTATATATTTCTATAATTGATATTGTGAAATAAATAAATTAATATTACAACATTTTGACTAGGAAGTATAACAATTCTTTTTTATCATTTTCTAAATAGAATGACAGGGATAGCCTTTGAGGTTAAGGGCTTGTAAACATTGAGCAAGGAAAGAATGTTTACAAAAAATTTCAAATTAACGTAAAACATGGTTTTTTGTTGGAACTAATGAAGTGGTTAAGTGATGTAAGGGTAGATAGTTATACTACTGAAAAAAATTATAATACAGTAATACTTTTATATTAAACGCTTAATCTTAACTTCTAAGTTTTTTTTTTGTATTCCATTTAAAGGAAATATAGATCGCGTGACACCAAACATTCTAAATTAGAAATGAAAAATCTACGAAAAATACAAATTAAGCTATCATAATCTAGACCTTTATTACATTTTTGGTGATGTGTAACGAACAAAATGTTCATTAATAAAACTTAAATCATGTTTACTTAAAAATAACGAGGCGTTAGTGTTAAACGATTAAGGTGATATGTGGTTATTAGATTTTTATTGGCTGTTTTATAAGATGTGTTCTATTAAGTCATATAAAACGCCTACGATAATAAATTAGGTAAGGTAGAACAAATTGATTTTTATGAAGCGTTGGTTGCTCCCAACAATGATATCCGTTCATCGGTTTTATTTATTACGATCCAATGTCAGAAGATAGTGTAAGGTAAGTAATTTGCATGTAATATTTCTATTATTTAGCGAATTTGATCCGAAAGACAATTTGGTTTAATTTTTGAACAGATGATAATGTGAGAAACAACCAACGCTTTATAAAATGTAAAAATTGACTTCACAGCCAATTTATATATCGTTGGCGTATCATAAGATCTAATAAGTTACATCTTGTAGAATGCCTAATACAACACATACACTTTATCACTTACGACTCGTTATTTTTTATCAAAATGTTAGAATGGTGTCACCCGATTTATTTTTGAATACTTTTATTTATAGCTTAGCAATTTAAATTAAGCGTTAGATAATGCATGCAACTAAAATTGGTTTGCCAATGGTGTAACTAGTGGCATATTCCTTGATTATATCATGCAATGTCTTCCTCAATGATTAAATCACAGATATAAAAAGTAATAGGCTCGTAAGGCTCGTTTCTTCGGAGAAGCAATCAAGGAATATGGCATAACTTAGATTGAGGGTACTAGCGTTGACAATAGATTTCATCAGCTATAGGACTCCTAGACTATCACCTTGGGTAGTGACATCTTACTGCTATTGCCAGTGGTATGCAGTGTGTCTGTGCGTGAAGTAAGTGGAGTTGTCGCAACCGTTGATCGAAAACATAAAAGAAAAACTACATATCAACAAAAGCTGATTTCTCCATGATAAATCTTTCTGTTCCAAACAAGATATCTTTTTGTCCACAATAATTATTAGCTTGATAAAATAAAACGACTCACTTTTTAAGTAAACTTTTTGACTTTATTTAATGATAACTGAATTCGAAACTCAAAACAATATGGGATCATTCCACCATTCCAAATCACCCAGACCATGTAACGCACCATCCACCCATTGTTTGAAATTTTCAAATGCGTTTCCGTTGATTGAATTTTGGAATGCCTTGATTTGGGAAGTGGAACCTTATCGTAGCACATACAAGGAAGTGGTCACTTCCAATGTATGCACCTCTAAAGGATCGCACATCCAGAACGATCGAAAAGAAACGTGCTGCTACTAGCACGTTATCAATTTGATTTCAAGTGTTTCCATTCGGTGAGAACCAAGTCTGTTTATGAATCGATCGATGCGGAAAAAACGAACTAGCAACTCTCAAATTATTTCATAATGCAAACTCAGTCATTCTCTTACCATTATCAGTCGAATTCAAACGCAGACTGTTGGGACCCACCATCATTTCCATAAGAGATATTTCTTCCAACCTGACCATTAAAGTCACCAAGAACCATAATGAAGTCGCGTGTTGGTGTTTGTTTCATAACCTCTTTCAGTGCTATGTAGAAATTATTCTTCTCGTCGACGGTCTTAGCTTCAGTAGGTGCATGCACGGCAATAAGAGAAATATTGTTAAATGTACCACGTACACGTATAGGTAGCAGATCCTCTTACTGACCGGGATGAATTTCATCACGGCTTCTTGTATGCGTGCACCAACAAAAAAGCCAGTTCCAAATTCTCTTCGATCAGGATGACCACTACAGTATAGAGAGTGACTATCCAAATCTTGTTTTCCGATTATCGGCTGTCTAATTTCTTGCAGAGCAATTATATCCATCCTATACATCTCAGCCTCTTTTTCTAGACGTATAAGAGCATCAACGCTCAGGCTGCGTACGTTCCACGTTTTGATTCGGTAGTCTGGTCTTTTTTCACGTCTAGGTAAAATTCTATTTTGAAATCCGGGCCTGTTATTCTTTTTATGTTTTCCAAATTTAACAAATTAGTTTTTTCCGGGGTAAGGATGTTAACCTTAAGCCCAACCCAAATTGTCGTGAATGGGTTCGTTCTGCATCTTAAGGTTACCAAAAACAACCTTTTCACACGTTTATATAGCGAGCCGCTTGATCCAAGACAGACGCCCATTCCAAGCCACCCCTGATATGGAGAACAGACGCTTGAGTCGCATTGGTTCTAAGGCGCCAATTCACCGTGATGTAGCGTCATTGACTAAGCAATTTTTACTCTACTTGTCTCCAATACATCAACCTAATTCTGTCAGCATTACCCAGGCAGCACGGCGTGGACATCGAATTTTGGATTTCGTTACCCGGTCCGGATTTGCACATTATAATTACCAATCCATGGAAAGTGTTGTGACCATCGATGGTAGCAATATTGTGGTCCACATTATCGGCTACCTACTGACAGAAATGACCTAGTGGAACTTGCTGGGTTGTGGGTTGTCCATTACTGCAGACGGCAAGTACTTTTTGACTTTTTTCAATCCAACTCTCAACACAGCATAAATCCAAACACTACACTTTCACACTCGCACTCAATCAATCCTTCGTCTTCATTCAACTGCAATCAGACTTCAATCAACGATCAGTCGCACTCAATCAACAGACCTTCGTCTGCATTCAACTGCAATTATTTTCCAATAAACGATAGTTGCTTACTTCCCAATCAACAAGCTGCCTATAGCAATCCTACTTTACGAACTGAACACAAACCTCAACGAAAACAAAATAGAGAATCGGTTGAAAATTCAACCAGCAACAAAGGGATTTGTACTCCGAACCTTCACGATGGCATCCCTTTAACTTCAACGATTCTAACTTCCGCCAACTCAGTTACTAAGACTGATCAATCCTTAAACCATGTTTCAATAAAGGGTGAAACCAGTGATAATGAAAATTCATCAAACCTTCGTTATTTAAATCCAGGCAGTGATCTACCTATGAATTTCAACTCATTACTCCCAACCGTTACAGTTCATATTATAGATCGATTTGGATCTCTGCAACCCTGTAGGCCACTGATCGATTCTGGATCAGAGGCTTCCTTCATTAGTGAAAATTGCAAGTAAAGACTCGCACTAGAAAGATCTAGAGCGAAAATCCTAGATAGTGGTATAGCTACAGCTGAAGCTGGATATACAGGAAGTGTAGCCAGACTCCACATATATTCAAAATATGATGTTAGTAACAAGATCCAGTTAAATGCACTAATACTGCCAATCTTAACGTCTAATCTACCCACGAGAACTCTTGATACAACAGATTGGCAGTACATAAAAAATTTACAGCTAGCTGATCCTAAGTTTTGCTTGTCATCTACAATTGATGTCATAATAAGATCAGATAAATACTTCGAAATAATTTTATCCGGTAAAAAAATTGGGCCGGAAAATCATCCAATAGCACAAAAAATCATATTTGGTTGAGTTCTCTGTGGCAACGTACCAATCAATGCAAATCATGTAAATAACTTTAAAGCCACAATCAATTTTGACAATTCTGATTGAGAAAGTTTTGTGAATTGGAAGAACTTCCACAAGTGTTCAAATTCACAGAAGAGGAATTAGCTTGTGAATAAATTTTTTCGTCAACACATCGCCGAAGTGACGATGGCAAGTTTGTGGTAAAATTACCATTCAAACGATCGGTCACTGAACTTGAAAACTCATATAATAACGCAGCAACACGACTTGGTGGAAAGTAAATTTCGGAAGAATGAACAATTAAAATTCGATTATGCATCATTTATGAACGAATACCTGACCCTTGGTCATATGGAAGAGATTCCCAAAATTGAAATACCGATACACGAATCACATTCATTCTACCTACCCCATCATTTCGTTTTTAAAGAGTCAAGCTCCACTACCAAACTCCGTGTTGTATTCGATGGCTCTGCGAAGACGTCCAGTAATAAATCTCTGAACAATAAATTAATGGTAGGAGCAACGGTACAAAAATCTCTCTTTTCAACATTAGTAAAATGTCGAAAACACAAAATAGCATTCTCAACCGATATCAAGCAAATGTATAGACAGGTTGAGCTTTCTCGTGATGATATTGAGTATCAGCGTATCTTATGGCGAGCAAATGAAAATGAACCAATTCGTTATTTTCGTTTGCTAACTGTCACATATGGACTAGCATCTTCATCGTTTCTGGCAACAAGAGCGTTAATTCAAATAGCCAAGAATCACAAACAGAAGTTTCCAGAGGCTTCTGAAATTATTAAAAATGATTTTTACGTTGACGATTTAGTGACTCATGCTGAAGACGTAGCAACCGCACTCGATTTACAACAGCAATTATTCGACATACTAAACTCAGGAAGTTTCCCGTTGAGAAAATGGAAATCCAACTGTACAACATGTAATGGGAGGTTTATCAGGTAGACCGTGAAGGTCTACCATTTGGTCTTGCACGCAATACCCTGCCGCTAGCTCATAGAGCGAAGGTTCTAGACCAACCTCACTAACAAGAAATTTTAACAAAAAACTAAAATTACACGTGCCTACATCACCACCCAGGTTCTCCAGAAGGGGGAACCGACACGTAACAACTCTCCCTATTCTAACTAACTAATACATTGTAAATAACATTACGTATAAATGAACAAATTAATAATGAAATCCTAACCCTGATACACTGAACAACTAAAAGTCCACCACATAATATGTGTAACACTCACCATGTGCGTCCTTATAACCCTCTTAGTTTGCTGGCATCTTCTACTTAGGAGTATCATCTCTTCAACAATCGTTCGTTCTCCAAAAAATAATATAGTTTGTAATTTTTATAGTATGTTTAACAACTTCTTTTATTTCATTTCACGAATTATACTTCTGCATACGATTAAGTTTCACAAATTTTCTTTTATTTTATTTTATCAGTTCCAATGTGATTTCGTTTAAATGTAAATTAAATTTCAACAAATTATTAAATATAGTGTTTCCCATTTATGGAAAATTCTTCCCCAATTCTCTAATTTTATACACTTTTTTTTTTTTTTTGTTAATAAAATGTGTTGTGTAGTAGGAATTACAATATGTGTCACAATAACACATAAGAACCTTTTAAGACCAAGGTCCCACAACAACATACGTTCAAAGGTGTTGATGGACGTAAATCTTTCTTTTTTTGTTTTTTTTATATTTTTTGTTAAAGAATGGAATAACTAAACAAAAAGTCCTATCACTGACAAAATATGACATAGGCCAATATTTTATGATAGAATAGAGAAAATAAAAGTAAATTAAAAATTAAATAGCAAATTTTTACAAAAATTTGCTGAAATAAAACAAAAATGTAGTTGCCAATAATCCAGCCGGTTGCATATTCCTTGATCCTGTGACGCAATATCTTTCCTAAAGATTAAAGCCCACACATAATTATATGAAGGTTCGTTTCTTCAAAGAAGCAACAGCGTCTCATCATCAAGGATTATTGAACAGCTAAGATTGAGGGTGCTAGCGTTGACTGAATACAGTTCATCCGCCACCACCCCTAAGATGTCACCTTGGCTTGTGATATCTCACTGCTATTGCCAGTGGTATGTGATATCTCACGTTAACTCGTATGTCAATAGCAGGGACTGGAGTACGTGGGGTTGTCACACCCGTAGATCAAAAATAAAAAAAAAAATAAAAAAAACAATAAAAACTGATCCCTCCATGCGGGATTACTTGGTAAAATTTCACCACATTTTTATTTAACACATACATATTATATTTATAAACTATTGAATATTACACCAATATCATATTTTTTCCAATTTGGACAAATTTAACACTCTTAACATCTAAAAAAACTTTAACCATCGACAATTTTAACAATCTTAACATTTTTCAGCTACCAAACCTCCAACTCCAAACAACTATTTCCATATCCAAAAACCAACTCAAAAATATCACCAATTAACTTAACTGCCAACCACCAACTAATTAATTCCAGAAAAACATTTAACAGAAATTTTTTTCCTACGAGCAAAAAAAAATTTCGTCAGCATAAATTTTAGTTAAATTTATTAATTCTTACAATTTTCTTCATATTCATGAAAAAAAATATACAGAAAATTAATAAAAAAACAATTTAATACCGAAGGTGTTGGATGTACATTGGAATGTTTAACCAGTTGTGTTGTTACACAAACGGGTTGAAAAGTGAGTGGAAAATTAAGATCTATAGTATATTACTATAGGATAGATAAGGTAAGTACACCCAACATTTAAAATCTTGCCCATTACAGGACAGGACGAAAGGAGGAAGTCCGGCTGACTACATTCGTCCTGAGAATCATTGGAAAAATTAATAAAACAAATGGGAGCGGAGCTCGAACCCAAACCCCGAGATAGACTCTCATGCTCTACCGACTGAAGTAGCCGGGCCAGACAAACAAAAATTAAACCAAAAACGAAAAAAACAGGGATAAAAAAAACGACAGTAAAAAAAATTAAAGGATCCAAAATAAATTTCTAATGAATAAACGAAAGGAATAAAAAGTGCTGAAAGAAGAAATCCGTGAGGCAACCAAGAGGAGTTTCACTACGGCCGAATATCTTTTGAATGAGTACCTATCACCCCGTCGTTTTGAAACCACATATTCTAGTTCATAGGCAGCACTACCTACCAACCTTAGGACTTTGGCTTCCACAAACTTGGGGGACAATTTGGCATTGAATTGATTTCCAGCATTGCTTAGTACGAAATTTCGTCTATAAACAGTGTCACCGTGAGAAAATTTTATATTACGGGCTCGCAAATTATAACGCTTCGCACTACGTACAAGAGCTTCAGCTGTAAGTTCTTTAATTCTCTGTCGAATCTTCGAAAGTTGGTCGTTTCTTTCAAGGGTTTCTCCAAGTTCCTCTAAACTGTTCGTTCGTTTTAACAATGAGTAAGTTGAGCCATGGGTAATCATAGGTAAACCAAACATTGCAAAATAAGGGGAGGAATCAATGGTCTGATGAAGAGAAGATCACAGAGCACAAGCAATGTCACTTAAGTGAATATCCCAACGTGTGTGATCGGTCGATAGATAAGCCCGAATAGCAGCAATAACACTTCTGTTTACTCTTTCAGAGGCATTCGCCTGTGGTGAATACAGTGCTGTAAAAACATGTTGTACCCCAAATCTTTTCAGAAAGTTTTCAAAATGTTTTGATTTAAATTATGAGCCGTTGTCAGAGAATATCACTTCAGGACAACCAAACACATGGAATATATGGCTCTCTAATAGTTCGCAGATTGGCTCAGAAGTGAGCTTACGTAATGGAAACAACCATGAAAATTTAGTAAAATGATCTAAGACAATAAGGATGGCAATATTACCAGCTTTCGTTCGAGGATATGGTCCAATAATATCAATGTAAAGTCTTTGTACCATTCGTTCTGTTTTTAGAGGAGTTGTCATGGGTGCACGTAGTATCATGTTAGGAGCTTTTATTTCTTTACAAGTGCTACAACCAGATATTAAATTTTGCACCTGGATTGCCTTTCCAGGCCAGTAAAAGAAGCGACGTAGCTTATAGAGAGTTTTAGCGACTCCACCATGGGATGAGGTTGGTGGGTTATGAGCCTTTAAAATTAACTCGTCAGTTAGTTCCTTAGGGATCCATAACTTCCAAACCTCACCTTCTGGTGGTGCGTCAGCTAATGTATGATAAATTCTTTTATATACAAGACCGTTGGAAATTCGCAGATCGGGAATAGTACCATCACATTCTTCCACTATTTTTAGAAGCTCAAGATAATCAGATGATTTAAAATGTTTGGATTCCAAATCAAGCTCAGGTGTATTAAGCTTGACATTTGAGATCGAATCAACCGAAAACATTCGAGAAAGCGCATCAGGAACAACGTTTAAACTTCCTTTTCGATGTTCTATTTCAAAACGGTATCCCTGCAACTTCAGACTCCATCTGGCTAATCGACCCGACAAATATTTTTGTTGCATCAACCATTTTAAAGATGCATGATCCGTAATCACCTTGAATTGTTGACCTTCAACGTACGCTCTAAACTTTTTAATTCCAAGTATTGCAGCGAGACATTCTCTTTCACTTACCGAATAATTTCGCTGGGATGAATTTAACTTTTTCGACATATAAGCTATGGGATGTTCTATACCTTCTTTGTCAGTTTGAATTAATACGCAACCAACACCATCGTTACTAGCATCACATTGTAGGATGAACGGCTCTAAAAAATTGGGATTTACCAGAACTGGTGCTGAAGTTAATGCTTTCTTTAATAACTTAAAGGCCACATCAGCTTCAACAGTCCAGACAAATTTACCAGTAGTTTTTTTCAACAAGTTTGTAATTGGAGCCGTTAATGAGGCAAACCCAGAAATAAATCGACGGTAGTAACCAGCCATACCCAATAATCTTCTAATTTGTTTCAAAGTTTGAGGAACTGGGAATTCGAATATGGCTGCAATTTTACCGTCGTCGATTTTTAATACACCTCCTCCTACAACATAACCTAAATACTTGGCCTCGAATAGTAAAAATTTTCTCAACATTTATAGTTAAGTTCGCGTGTTTTAAGTGCTTGGATAATTCTTTCAAAAGTTCAATATGTGATGCCAAGGTATTTGTAACTATCAGCAGGTCATCCAAGTAAACGAAAACACGTGACTTCAAATGAGGTGGAATTACCTGATCCATTAATTTGGTAATTGTTTGGGGCGCGTTGCACAGTCCAAACGGCATTCGAACGAACTGATACAACGGCCGACCAGAAACAGTGAAAGCTGTTTTTTCACGTGAGTACTTTTCGAGTGATATTTGCCAAAAAGCATCTTTTAAATCCAAGCTGTAGATAAAGTTTGCTTGTGGAAGGCGACTCAATATTCCATCAATTTGTGGAAGGGGATATGCATCTTTCTTGGTGACGGCATTAACCTTACGGGAGTCCAAACATAAATGAACCTTACAAGGTTTGCGTACTAGGACCACTGGCGAGGACCAAGGACTGGAACTTTCTTCGATGACACCCAGCGCCAGCATACGATCCAGCACATCTCCCATCATTTTCTCTATGGTTGGTTATATGGGATTGTGTCTTTGTTTGATGGGGACAGCGTCACCAACATCAATGATGTGTTCAAGCACATGTGTTTGACCTAAACCCAATTTAGAAAATGACGGAAGAAGCTGAATCGCATCCTGAAGCTGTTCATCTTCGTTGGAAGTAAGGTTTGTGGAAATTGATTCAATAGAATAATCTAAAGAAGATGCGAAAAGGATTTGATCTAATAGATTGAATCTTTTAAAAAAATCAATACCCAGATATAAATCCTGGGTAAGAGAAGGGATGACATAGAGATCAAGGGACTTACTGCGGCTCTTAAATGAAACTTTAGTAGTAACACAGCCAATAACTTTTTGGCTGGTACCATCTGCAGTTTTGATCTTAGCTGTAGAGCGAGTAAGAAGATGGGAAGTTTGCACCATTTCTTGTGCGAATGCACCACCGATGACACTGATAGGCGCTCCACTGTCTAGCCGTCCAATCTGAGTTTGATTCAATAATTCAACCTTAGTACGATACCTTAGATCATTTGAAAGTGTAAAAATTGAAGAGATTGTTTTGGAACGAAATGATTTGCGAATACGCCAGAAACGTCGCATTCGAAGAGTGGATCTCGATGGAGATTTGGTATTTCCAATGGCATCAATGAATATTCTGGACCTGGCAGCTAAGTCGCTGAAGTCGCTGCTTGTGTGACTTAAAAGGCAGGACAGGTGGAGTTATCGCGCTACTTGGATCTCGTTTGAGGATAGTTATTTGTGGTTTATTTTCCGTTGTGGTTGTCGAAAGGTTAACAACGGTTAGTTTGACAGGAGAAGCATCTTCTACAACCGTTGGGATGGAGAGTGTGATAGATGTATCTTCAGCTGGTAGAGATAATTGAACGTTGGTGTCTATAACTGGAAGAATAGTATTGGTGTCTGTAATTTTCAGAGACGCTATTTCAGAAGTGGTGGCTTGATGTTCTGGGAGTTCGGGGAGCGAGGAAGTGGGTTTGGTACCCCGCTCCCTCGTCGGTTTTCCTGACAACGACGGCAGTTGGGTAGATAGGTGTCATCTTTTCCACACCCGAAACAGAAAACTCGTCGTGCTGCTGTGCAGTCTTGATGAATGTGACCTTCTCGTTTACAGTTCCAGCAGTGAGGTGGTTTTGAAAAAGGTTTTGCAATGGATGGGTGGTTAAGTGAACACATTTCGGGTTCTTCTTGGGGTTCATTGACCTCGAGAAATATGCCGTGCCGGTCTAAAAAAAAAATGTCTGTACCTAGAGTTAACATCTGCAAGTAACTTTTCTCGGTCACGACAGAGCTCTCGCAAGTGTTCGACGCTGTACACTTGAACGAACATCAAGTCCTTGCGAATGTCCCCATTTAAGTTGTTTTTCAACAGGGACCAAAGGTCTCTGTCACTGAGCTGGGTGTTTAATCTATCGGTTAATCGAAGTTTTGCGTGCAGGAAATCGTCAAATGTTTTCACCAGCTCGTTGCTTACGGGATCTCAAGAGCTCTCGGATCTCATCGTCAGAACGACGATCCTTGAACTCTACGCGTAAGGCTTGACAAACGTCTGGCCAATGAAGCTGTTGGGTCCACCGATGATATCGCCAAAACCATTCAGATGCACGATCGACGAATAAAAGATGAAGGTGACGAGAAAAGATATCAGTTGAATTGGGGAAAGAATTGTGATTCAGGACTCTAATTCGATAAATAAATTCTTCTACTTCTAGACCGCAGGTCGACCGGTGAACACTACATTCCAATTCCGGATAGTGTTGGAATATTTTTCAGTGGAAGCTGTTCCACTGTTCTGGGTAGGAGGTGGTGGAGGATGAACTTGGGGCGGATATCTAGAAGAGGTGAAGTTCACAGGAGGAACAAACTCACGCTGAAACATGGAAGGAGTAGGGACTGATGACATATTGTACCTGGCTGGATGACGTACTGGGGAAGCTTGTTGATTAGTCATCAGATTATTAGGGACGTTATCCTGATGATCAAATGATTGGATGTTGAGCGGCTGCCCAGAAGGTTGATGTAATTGTTTACTTTGCCGGTGGCATAAATTAGGATCTAACCTGATCAGCAGTCACCAAAGATGACTGGCCATCCGATGGATGGAAAAATGGTGGTGCTGGACCACGTGACATCGATAATCGAGCCACTTCTTGCAAAATATTAGCTTCACTATTATTAGCCACCCGCAAAATATTAGCTTCACTAGCCCTTAAAAATGCTTCCATCGTCTGTTGGGTGACGGAAGAATTTGGACAACGTACAGTCTCAGACACAGGCGGAAGGGTAGGATTCCTGTAATCGGTATTGTCATCAGCTGTTGTAACTGGTGGTGGGGATAAACGTGGTGTTTTTGATGACCTTAATTTGGAGTTGTCGTTTTCTCTTACATGTTTCTGACGAGGATGTAATTCGTCTTCACTGCCATCCTCCCAACTTACCCGAGAGGTATGTAATGGAGGAAGACCAGCTGGTATCTCAGCTCCTTTCGAAAAGGGGTTTGGAACCAACGCTTGCGTTGATGTCGGTGCTCCACGGAGAACCGTTGAAGTGGGGTGATATGCCATCGGTAATTTGGATGTAGCTTTACCTTTAGCATCCACCTTGAACCGGGGACTTCTGCGGTATATACAGCCATGACCATCGCTGTCTGTAAGGGAAGCGGATGCTGCCTCGTCTCTAAGACGTTGGGCGGTCGATCTTTTACGAGCAGATCCTTTCTTCACTGCCCCTTTGGACTGTGAAGTGGGAGCCGCGGGTGCTTCGACCAGGATATCAGATAGAATTACATATTGGCAGGTTGGGCATGCCTTTAACCGCGAAGGTGCTTTCAAAAACACATTTATGTAACGAATGGCCACATGGCAGAATCAAGGCCTCACTTAGGCCCTCACGGGTTGAAAAGTGAGTGGAAAATTAAGATCTATAGTATATTACTATAGGATAGAAAAGGTAAGTACACCCAACATTTAAAATCTTGCCTATTACAAACACTGCTAGAATCACTGCATTCAGAATTCTTGGAAGCTCCTCCATTAAATATTAAGCAAGACGCTGGTAATGTGGATGTGTTGGGAATTCAATGGCTTTCAAAGGAAGATGTTTTTGGCTTCACTTTACTACCATCACATATTGAGATGCCGACTAAACGTACTATCTTATCAGACATATTTAAGGTGTTTGATCCATTGGGATGGCTTTCTCCATCAACTATATTAGTAAAGATTTTGCTACAAGATCTTTGGTTATTGAAAATAAATTGGGATGAGCCTGTACCTCTACAAGTTGTCAAGAAATGGAACATAATAAGGAAAGATTTCTGTCATTTTTCTAGAATTCAAATTCCAAGATGCATAAAGGAACACAGTGGGAAATCACAGCTACATGGCTTTTCAAATGCTTCTCAGAGCGCTTATTCTGCTGTGGTGTATTTGAGAAACTCCGACGATGATGAAGTAGTATCTGTTTGTTTAGTTGCTGCAAAAACCAGAGTCGTTCCATTGAAACAAATAAGTATTCCTCGACTCGAGTTGTGTGGTGCACTTTTACTCAGCAAACTTCTTCGAGAAATTTAGATGGCTCTCAATATTGAATTAGAAACTTTTGCGTGGACAGATTCCACAACGGTTTTGGCTTGGCTCTCATCACACCCACGTAAATGGAAAAATTTTGTTGCGTGCCGTGCTTCAGAAATATTGTCAAATATACCACATAATTGTTGGCGACATGTACGAACGAATGACAATCCTGCGGATGCAGCTTCCAGAGGTATTTTACCTAGCCTAAAGGGCCTGAATTCTTGCAAAATTCTCCATCTAATTGCCCTATTTTTGAATTTAAATCTGACAATGTTATCGTAGAGTCAGAACAAAATTCATCTAAAACATCAACATATGCTAGTCAAAATCAAACTTCATCTTCACCTACAACATTTTTATTAGATTTATCAAAATTTACATGGAATCAACTAACCCGTATTTTGGCCTCAACTCATATGCTACAAGATTGCACAACAAGAACATTTTTCCGAAGAATACAATTTGATTAAGAAAAATAGGGAAATATCCTCCAAAAGCAAATTGCGTTCTTTGCATCCTTTGATCGACAACGATGACATTATCAGAGTTGGTGGCCGTCTACAAAATATGAACACCAACTATGACACACAGCATCAAATTATAATGCCAAAGCAACATGTAGTAACCTCAAAAATCGTTGCAGATGCACATCCAAAAATTTTACATACTGGGAATCAACTTACATTTGGTATACCACGTCAAAGGTATTGGATCATTGGTAGTAGAGATGTCATACGTCAATTTATACACAACTGCAAACCATGTTTTAAGCAAAGAGCAAAATTGAGCACTCAACTGATGGGATCATTACCTCATTCAAGAATAAATCCACCAACTAGTGCATTTGAACATACCGGTGTAGACTATGCGGGTCCTATTGCAATTAAACTGATGGGAGGAAGAAACTCAAAGCGGATTAAAGCATATATTTCAGTGTTTGTTTGTTTCACAACAAAGACTTTGCACATTGAACTAGTGAGTGATCTCACTACGGAATCAATTTTGACCGCTTTCAAACGATTTATAGCCAGAAAGAGTAAACCACAAACAATTTATAGTGATAATGCCTCTAACTTTGTAGGGGCAAACCGAGAACTACAAAATTTATATGAACTTCTAAAGTCCCAGACACACAATGAGCTTGTTTCCAAAATGCTAGCCAACGATGAAATTAATTGGAAATTTCAACCTCCATATTCACCACATTTTGGTGGACTATGGGAGGGCGGGGTCAAGTTAATTAAAACACATCTACAAAGGGTTATTGGTGAAACTGTTTTTAATTTTGAAGAAATGACAACACTTCTTTATCAAACTGAATCGATTTTAAATTCAAGACCTCTTTGTCAAATTTCTAATGATATTAATGATATGCAAGTACTAACACCTGCTCATTTTTTAATAGGTAGACCACTTACATCAATTGCTGAGCCTGATTTAGGTATCATTAATATTGGGCGACTTTCTAGATGACAACTTGTTCAACATTTAACACAATAATTCTGGAAAAGATGGAGCTCTGAGTATATAACAACGTTGCAACAGCGTCCGAAATGGTACACTAAAACCCCAACTTCAAGGAAAATGATTTGGGATTGCTCAAAGATAAAAATATAACAACTACCAGATGGGCACTAGGAAGAATCATCAAATGTTATCCTGGCAGGGATGATGTCGTTCGAGTTGTGGATGTTAGAACCAAGGACGGTATTTTCAAACGTTTTATATAAGCATTGTGCAAGCTGTCTGCGGATGATTAATTTTGAAGGAATAACATATTCCTTCAATGTAGGCGATATATATATATATATATATATATATATATATATATATATATATATATATATATATATATACTAGCAGGACCCGGCGTGCTTTGCTACGCTTATAAATAAAGTTTGTGCACAGACATTTTGTTGACGTAGTAGCAATGATTTCAAAAAGTAGTAATGAGAAATGATAGCGTAGTTTTTAATTTTTGTTTTTCAAAATATGAATGAAAAATAATCAGTACTTTAGCTCATCAGTTCGGATATATGAAAAATTGGCGATCAAATAAGTTTTCGAGTAAGCAATAAAAAAATTTGTTTGACTTGTTGAATTAGTAGAGGTGTGTCAACACTCATCTCTATATAGAACATTAAACAGAACAAAAACACATTCACAAATGTTCACAGTGCTCATGCATTGTATTTGTACCCGACACGAAACACACGAAAACTTTTCTAAAGAAGTTTCCTGAGAAATGAAAATAAAAAATGCTGTCAAATTGCAAAATTCAAGTGAATTACAATAATTACTTTGATCTTAATCACTCACAAAATCTCTCAAAATTTTATTTTTTACACTAAATAGCGTAATAGTTTTGTCTATTCAACATCGGTCGCATATTGCCGCTATCTCATAAGAAAGAAAACTCGAGAAAACTCGTAAAGATAACATTAAATTTACACTGTGTCATTTTTATTGCAACTAATTTATTTTAATATGGAACGAATTTCAAAATGTCGTTTTAATTCTATTTGTTTATTCGAGTATTGTGTACCCACACAATATTTTTTGTGCCAGCCACATACAGTTGTCCATGTTTGAAGAACGGATTCTCCAAATCTAGTCCACGTACTTGCAGTAACTGTCCGTGTGCTTTGTTGATGGTAATTGCAAAAGCGAGTTCCACTGGAAATTAAACGTTTGAATCTGTTGGGATCATTGAAATATGTGGCCTGTCTGTCGTGGCAACACTACAACTTCCTCTTCGAATTTTCCACTCAAAATTGTAGCTTCAACGACATTGTTCATCATCTTTTTCACCGAAGTTCAAAAGAGTTTGTGCAATTTCAAAATATGTGACATATTTGGAATTACAATATGTGTCACAACAACACATAAAAACATTTTGAGACCTAGCTTCTACAACATAATGCTTTTTAAGACGTTGATGTACGCAAATATTTTTTTTTATATTCTTCTTAAGGAACGAAAAACTTAATAATAAATCCTTTCACATAATAATGTACGACATAGGGCAATATTTTATGATAGGATGGAGGAAATAAAAACAATATACTTTTTTTTTCAAATTTGCAGGAACAAAGCTAAAATTAGGTTCCTAATTATCCTAATGCTAGAAACATATACAAAGATCATGTAACGCATTATTTACCTCAAGCCAGCATATATAATAGTTATATGGAAGCTCATTTGTTCGAGCAAGCAAAAAGTTCATTTTTTTAAAAAATAAAAAGATTACGTCCGTCAACACCTTAGAAAGAATGTTGTTATGGGACCTTTTTCTTTAAAGGTTCTTAAGTGTTGTTGTGACACACATTGTAATTCCTACTACCCAACACATTTTATTTAAAAATAGGTAGATTTTTATATGAAATCTACCTAAAAATAGAGCGTTATCGTCAAAGAATATTCCATAACTAAGACTAAGAGTACTATCGTTGAGAAAAAAGTACAAGTACATCAGCAACCATAAAATATCACTTATCCCCTTAATATAAGTGATATCTTACTGCCTTTGTCAGTAGTATACGATATCTTACGTTGTCACATCCATAGATCTAAAATTTTAAATTTTACATATGTTCCTGCGGGCGGGCAGATATTATAAATTCATTGGTATTAATGCATTGTAACTGTTTGCAAATCACTATTGCAAACGTGTTGCCAGCTAAGGGCCACATGTTTAATTAGTTTGTTTATCATACTTGCTATCCATGTTTGATTATACATAAGCTATGCTTTTTGTATAGTATTTGTGCGATATCCGTTTCGTAATTTTGAGCTTTTAATCGTTGTTATCAACTATCTTTCTAAGTTGAAGAAACATGTACAACAATTGCTTGCATGCATGTACCAATGTACATACAATTGCAAACCTTTAACATATTTAGTGTAGATGATAAAATATGTAACATTATTATGTGTTTAATTCAAATACATATAGTTTGGATACACAAATGTCATTGTTTCAGATTATACTTTCATTTTTCAATTTCATTAAAGTATGTTCAACAAAAAAAATTGATCAAAGGAATCTAACCGTATAAAACGATATTTACAGAAAAAACAAATTAAATTATTATCAACATTTAGGCAGAACCCCTTAAGATAATTATAATGGCCCTGGGGTTCCATTCAAAAAAAAAAATTGCCTGTTACCTATGCGCAAGTGTACACAACAACTTCCCAAAGTTTCATGATGATCGGATGAAAGGTTTATTAATGCATAAACGACAAACATACATACTTTCAATTTTATATATATAGAAGAAGAAGATAACTTAATTAACTCAACGTGAGAACCATCTTCAGCAATTATTAATAAAATGGGAATAAATAATTTTAGCACTGCAAATTGAGACGCCTGAGAGTTGATGGGTATTACAGTACTAACATCGCAATTAAAAAATGTTCGTGGTAGAAAGAAAAAAATTAAGGGTTATATGTATTTTTTAATGTCAAATCACAAAAAAATTTTGTCTGAAAAATAAAAAAAAATTTGGGGGGGGGAGGGCTCCCCTTATCACTCAAGGGAATAAAAAATAGCTTACGACCGATTCTCAGACCTACCGTATATACACATAAAATTTCATGGAAATCAGTCAGGCCGTTTCGGAGGAGTAATTGAAGAGTATTCCAGTACTAATATCGCAATTAAAAAATGGGAGTTGGTGGTAGAAGGGGGAAAATTAAGGATTATATGTATTTTTTAATGTCAAATCATAAAAAAATAAAAATAAAAAATTTCGTCTGAAAAATACAAAAAAATTTTTGGGGGGAGGGCGCCCCTTATCACTCAAGGGTATAAAAAATAGTTTACGACCGATTCTCAGACCTACCGTATATACACATAAAATTTCATGGAAATAAGTCAGGCCGTTTCGGAGGAGTAATTGAAGAGTATTCTAGTACTAATAAAGCAATAAAAAAATGGGGGTTGGTGGTAGAAGGGAGAAAATTTAGGGTTATATGTATTTTTTAATGTCAAATCATAAAAAAATAAAAATAAAAAATTTTGTCTGAAAAATACAAAAAATTTTGGGGGGGAAGGGCCCCCCTTATCACTTAAGGGTATAAAAATAGTTTACGACCGATTCTCAGACCTACCGTATATACACATAAAATTTCATGGAAATCAGTCAAGCCGTTTCGGAGGAGTTTAGTTACAAACACTGTGACACGAGAATTTTATATATATAGATATATATATATATATATATATATATATATATATATATATATACATATATATATATATATATATATATATATATATATATATATATATATATATATATATATATATATATATATATATATATATATATATATATATATATATATATATATATATATATATATATATATATATATATATATATATATATATATATATATATATATATATATATATATATATATATATATATATATATATATATATATATATATATATATATATATATATATATATATATATATATATATATATATATATATATATATATATATATATATATATGGAGGAGAAATCACAAGCACTATGAGCAGTTCTAAAGTGACTTCCAGGAAAAGCGGAAAAAATTGCGGAAAGCAATTGCTAATAGTAAGATCAGATCATTCCATTGTCCTAAAGATGAAGTTCAGAATAATCCACGGGGAAGTGCGTAAAAAATTTGACTCACTAAACTAAAGGGTGTTCAAATAGCTGCACCAGTGTGCCCATATGTAATGGCTGAAATTGCCTCTGGTCTTTTTCCAAACTACGGTGACTTCTCCCTACCTCGTGAGCTGCAAATTGAGGATAACTCAATTTTGACTGTCACCATCGAAGAGGTCCTAAGCCCGTTGCTCAGATTATCCGTCAATAGCACGCCCGTTGATAGCAAAAGGTGACAAGTCAGCAGAAGATCCTTCGTCCTACCGCCCACTGAGCATGCTGGACACAACTGATATTTGAGAGAATTATTGGTACTTGACTTGAGCAACATACTGAAGGCGAGTAGGGCCTTTCTGACCAACAGTTTGGTTTCAGAAAGAAGTGCTCTACCGTTGATGCAATCTCTGCAGTATGTGAGATAGCGCATAAAGCTTTGAAGGGTGAAATACAATATTGTGCTATTGTCACCCTTGATGGTTAAAATACCTTTAACTCAGCCAACTGGAACCAAGTAAAGAGAGCCCTAGACAAACTGCACGTACCTGACTACCTGTTACGTATAATAACCAATTATTTCACGGTAAGAACTCTGGTGTATGAAACCGAATCAGGTTCTAAGAACTACATTATAACAGGAGTACCCCAAGGATCAGTCCTTGGACCACTGTTATGGAAAATTATGTACGATTGAGTTTTCAGAGTGCGTGTGCCGCAAAAAACAATAATTGTAGCCAAGAACCTCACGGACATTACAGGACAAGAGTTGGCTGAACACAAAACGTAAGTCGTACTGATGAGTAGCAGAAAAGTGGTGGAAAGTATCGATATCCAGGTTGGTGAAGAGATCATAAAATTTGGCCAGTGCCTGAAGTATCTTAGAATCGCTCTAGACCACAGACTCAACTTTAAAGACTACCTTATGTACGCTAGTGACAAATTCAAATGAGTGGAGGCTGCTCTTGCAAGACTTACGTCAAACATTGGCGGCCCTTGACAAACTATAAAAAAACTTTTCGGTAGCGTTAGCACATCAATATTTATGTATGCGGCACCCATATGGGTCTCAGCAGAAAGTTAGATCTATCAAAACAGTCTATAGACTGAACTCGTTACGCCTATGCTGTGCATTTTGCATGGTGTCTGTTAGGCTGTAAATCTTATTGCAAGTAGGATGCCGATCAATATTGCAGCAAAAAACGTATCGGCTCTTCATATAGCAACACAAAATAACTGTGACAGATGAACATGCGAAGACTTTATCATAGACAGTCATAAAGAATGGCAAGAAAAATGGGACGCGTCCAGCAACTGACGATGGACTTTTGTGATGATCCCTGACGTACAAACATGGACAACAAGGAAACATGGTGACGTCAATCACCATTTGATGCAAATGATCTCAGGCCATGGATGTTTCCGTGAGTACTTATACGAGTATAACGTAACGGTCCAAACAGTCTATACTGTTAGGGAAAGGCCGAGAATGCAGAGCACGTGGTAATCGAATACGGCAGGTTTACAAACACACGAAGACTTATTGAGCAGCATTTGGGAGAGTCAGCCACTCCGCATAGCCTCATGCAATTCATTCAGAGCTCAAAAGACAACTGGGACATAGCGAATGAAATCATCACAATTATGATGAAACGACTGAGACAAGACGAACGAAGAGCAGCCATGCTCAACACTACGCAGCAACACAACGACAACACATTATAATAATCGAGAGAGTACTACACTCAGCCTCTGCCCTGCTAAGGAATGCCTTAATTGGTGGTACCACAGGGATACAACAGGATCACAAGCAAGGGAAGTGTTTTTACCCGGTAAGAATCAAGTCGATTTTCGAAATTTTTCATCTTTCTACGAAAACCAAAAACCAACACATTGACTTATATGAAACCTCGTTTCTTCAAGCAAGTGTTTCATCATCAACGAATATTCCACAACTAAGATTAATAGCACCCTTAACTTCTGTAACTCATATGACAATAGCCGAGAATAGAGTACGTGAGTTTGTCACACTTGGTAGATCAAAAACTAAAAAAACAATTTACAAATCAACAAACACTGACCATACGGTTGATGTATAATGCAGGAATAACGTATAAGTTGAATTCACTCCAGAACCAAATATATGTAGCTAAATGCCTCAATTTATTACAATAAGGGCCAGTTTCACTATCCTCAGTTAAAGTTAAAGTTAGTTAACCGCTACTTAATTGTAACCAAGATATAACTTAATATTTAGCTAACTGAGACTGATGAAACCCATTTCCTTCAGTTAAGTGGCAGTTACGTTAAATTTAACTTTACTGAGGATAGTGAAACTGGCCTTAAATGCTTAAAACATCGTTTTTAATGGAATTCAAAATTTCTTTCCAAAGAGCTTCAAAACTGTAATTAATTGTGGTCATGTTGTAGAATTTTAAATTTTCGTCGATGTTTCATGAAGAATTCTTTTTTTTTCCAAAATGGCGCTTAATGAGTAACATCGAAAATCATCTGCTCTAAGAAATTAATATTTTTATACAATTAATAAATTGATATTGATAATTATTAATACAAAGTGTTGTTTAAATTCAATAAACAAAAAAATTAATATATAAAAAAAAGGCTGCATAATAGGTTTGTAAGTTTGAAAATTAATGAATATTGTGTGATATTTGACAACTGAAGCGAAGCGCGAAATCTGATATTAAGAACATTGAAAATTTTCATCGGCACACATTATTTATGATAAATGCACCATCACTAATGTGATACACTTATCAATATTTCAATTATCTAGAAGCATTACAATTTCCTATCAATTTACATATAATAAATCACCAAAATATTGGGTTAACAATAACCTCAAAATGTCGGGGATTCAGGATCTTAGTTCCAATAAAGCTATTTGCCCATCATGTAATGATGAAGTTGATGAAACCGGAATATGTTGCGACTTATGTGACGAATGGTATGACCTCAAATGTGCGGATATTGATGAAGCAATCTATGAAAAACTGGCAGACTCTGAAGCATTAAATTGGTATTGTAAAACATGTACACCAAACAAAGGCGGTCTCACTATTCGGATACTTAGAAACGAACTTAACAAGTTAAAAACAGATCTACGTGGTGAACTTCAAATACTTTTGAATACTTCAATCACTAAAACATTTGAAGATTCAAAAATATATATTAATGAAGTGATTGAAACGAAACTTGCACCGATCGAATTGTCACTAAATAATCTGCTAACTAGAGTTGAAAAGTTGGAAAAAACAAACTCATCCAATTCATTTAATAAGCATGCAGCTGAAACAATAGATCGACTGGATTTATTAAATCGTCGTCATGACATTATAATTAGCGGGGTTCCGACAAATACTACCAATACCAGGGAATTTGTAGTTAAAGCAGTATCTGCTCTTGGAATTACATTAAACACTAATGATATAGTCTTCTGCAATAAAACTAAAAAGAATAAGGAAACGGTATTTGTCAAGTTTGTCAATATTCCCACTCGTGACAAAATCTTATCAAAATATTTTGAAAATCCACATCTAAAGCTGTCTCAAGTACTAAAATCTGACATTGAAGCTAGAATATACTTCAACGCTAACTTGCCACCTCATGTTGCTGCACTTAAAAAATATTGTATTGGACTTAAAAAAAAACAACAAAATTCTCAAGTCATCAGTCTTAAATGGAAACATCGTCATAACAAAATTAGATAATTCCGAGGTAGTGGTTCATTCTAAAGAGGACGTTTTACAACACATCACGATAGTAGATACACACGAACCATCAACATCACATGCTCAAAGTTTAAATATTCAAATGTCACCGCAGCCTGGAAGCAGCAACGACCTAGCCAATGGTTAAATATATTAATTTATCTTTTAAATTACCTAGACTTAATTCTGGGTTCTTGTATTGTTTTGTAACATAGTTCTATATTGTAATACTTGTTTAATATTTGTTGGTAGTTCAATTTTTGGTTTCTTTTCTCAACTTTTAATTTCTCTCGAGCAGAGCAATTAAAATAAATTATGATAAAAATAAAATTAATAATTTTTTCTTACATTTTAGTTCATCAACTTTTCGTCGTCATATCACAATCTGGTCGTCGTAAATTTAAAAATTCCTGATTTACTTCCAACAGCAAACGATAGCACTATTTTAAAATCTGATTTACAGTCTAGAAGGCGAATGTTTCTAAACGTTGGGCATTTTAATGCACAAAGTATTGTGGCAAACAAACTTAGCAAGCTTGAGGAGGTACGTAGTATTTTATATAAAACATATCTTGATGTGGTTGGTGTTTCAGAAACTTGGCTTAAAAGCTACATAACCAACTCCACCGTTTCTATTCCGGGATATAAAATTTTTCGTAACGATCGCGCAGGAGTAAGAGGTGGTGGAGTTGCGCTGTATGTTTCGTCTAAATTACGTGCTAAAATTGTGGCCAGATCTGAAGCGTCAACAACATTGGAATATCTGTTCATCCAAGTATGTCATGGTACCACTCGCACTTTGGTGGGAGTTGTATATCGTACTGGTGGAAACATTGAGCTTCTTGAAGAGGTCCTCTGCTCACTACTACCTCAATTCACAAATGTTGTTATAATGGGGGATTTCAACTTAAATCTGCTTAATAAAGACATTAATGATAAGACTACTGACTTCTTTAATCACTATAATTGTAAAATTATCCACAATAATCAACCTTCACATTATGATGTGGTTCATCAAAGCTTTTCTCTTATTGACTTTATGGTTGTTAGCGACAGTAGATTAGTTGACTTTTCGAATCAGTTTTGGATACCGGGAATTTCAAAACATGCGCTAATTTATTCTTCAATGAATATCTCGTGTATTAAAACTGAGGAAGTATTTCAATATCGGGACTACCGCAATATTAACTTTGACCTACTATCTCAGGATACTAACCTCAATGAACTGAATGTAATTTACAATAATAGCAATGTAGATGACCAAGTTAGAATTTTTAACCAACATTTGCTAAACCTTTTTAACTTATATGTTCCAATTAAATCAATTAAAGTTCGTCCTGAGGCTATTCTATGGCACTCCGATGACGTGGTTCGTGCGAAATCTGAAAGAGATTTAGCATGGCGAGCATTTAATGAGCAAAAAACTCCTGATCGATGGAAGACTTTCTGTAAGTATCGTAATAAAGTTAATTCACTTGTAAAAAAAGCAAAAAAAGAATTTGGTAAAACTTATTACAAAATTGAGCAACCACCCAAACAACTATGGCGTAAGATAAAAGATGTTGGAGTTACCGATACTCCCGCTTCTAACTGTGACGGGTTCAATCCAGATGCACTCAATAGTCATTTTTCTTCAGTACAGTCAGGAATCCAAACCATCTTTGACACTGACATGCCTGAGCATCCAAATTCCTTTTCTTTTAGAAATGTGGATGAAAGTGAGATTTGGCTTGCTCTTTCTCATATTAATTCTAATGCTGTAGGATTAGACAGTATTCCTATTAAATTCATTAAAATACTTTATCCATTTATATCCACCTATGTTCTTCACATCATTAATACTATTCTCACAACTTCATCATTTCCTGTTGATTGGAAGAAAGCAATGGTAATTCCTATACCCAAAAATAGTGAGCCATCATCTTTATTGGATTATAGACCAGTTAGCATCTTGCCTGCCTTATCCAAAGTATGTGAGATCATCATAAAAGACCAAATAACCCATCACCTTGATCTTAACATTGGTCTCTTTGCAAATCAATCTGGCTTTAGAAAACACCATAGCACGACGTCGACCATCTTAGATTTAACTGATTTCATTAGGAAAAATATGGATAAGAAATTTGTAACCTTTGTAATATTCTTGGACTTTAGCAAAGCATTTGATAGTATAAATCATTCCATACTCTTGTCTAAGTTAATAAACCACTTTATGTTTTCTAATACTGCGGCGAAATTAATTTTTTCTTACTTAGATAAACGATCACAGTGTGTGAGTGTAGGTGATAATAAGTCAAATTTCCTATATTTATTTAGAGGAGTACCTCAGGGTTCCATCCTTGGGCCTCTTCTATTCAGCCTCTTCATTAATGATTTGCCTTCTGCTCTCCTGCACTCACTTATCCACTTATTCGCGGATGATGTGCAAATTGCGCATGCAGCACACTTTTCAGATTTGAATAATGGTGTTACTAAAATAAATGAGGACCTTGCCTGCATCTCAAGATGGGCGCAGTCCAATCATCTTATACTTAATCCTACTAAGAGTCAAGCAGTTGCTTTTTACCGGCACTCAATCAGTCAAGTTCTGCAACCAATTATGTTAAATGGCTCTGTCATTGAATACGTTCAAAAGGCAAAAAGTCTTGGCTTTATCCTAGACGATAATCTATCGTGGGACTTACATATAAATCTAATTATTAGCAGAGTATGGAATATATTACGTAAATTATACATGATAAAAGATGTACTTCCTACTGCACTTAAAGCTAAACTGGTGAAATCTTTAATCATGCCATATTTTCTATATGGATGTGAAGTATTTATGGGTACGAGTGCTGGTACTTTTCGTCGACTTCAACTATGCTTTAATGCCTGCATCCGTTTTATTCATTCTCTTCGGTCTCGGGACCACATTTCAACCCTATCTTTTCAATTTCTGGGGAGTGAATTTGTAACCTTTTTCAAGAGTAGAGTTCTGATCTTTCTGTTTAAAATCATTAAATATAGACTTCCTACGTACATCTTTGATAAACTTCATTATGCCAACTCATTAAGAACTAGACATCTTTTGATTCCCAAACATTCCTCCAGCATTATGGAAAAATCATTTATTATCAGAGCTAGTAGACTATGGAATGAATTACCTAACCACATAAGAGATGTTGAATCTATTCTCTTATTCAAAAAAAAATGTTTGGAACACCTTAATACCGTGGCTTAAAAATTATATGCCTGTAGCAAAAGTTATATAAATAGTGCGAACCTGTTTGCTGTTCAAAGTAATATTTAATATAAAAATAAATAAAAAAAATTAAATAGATACTTGGATTGTGATTGTTATGGCGGGAAGTCTGGTGGACTGGGATTGAGAATAAATTGATAGAAATAAAAATTAACATAGAAAAATATATTATTGTTAAAGTTGTAAATGATTTTCTCATGCAAAATTTTGTAAAATATAATTAAATAATCTGTACAATTTGTATAAAAAAGACCTTCTACATGGTCTTCAATTGTAAATTGAGTAAATAAAAATAAATAAAAATAAATAGAATTCACCCATCCAGATGAAAAGAAGTTCCCTAATTTTTTTTATTAAATGAAATTTTAGTAAACTTTAGAAAACTTTATGGTACAGTTCCTTGGCAATGTAGTAAGTTTAATGAAAATATCAGGTTAAATTGGTTTCATCGAAAAAACATTGAGGAAAATTCACTTCACCGCTTTTGTTTGACTATATCAGTTAAAAATTAATTTCATCTCATTACACTTTGATATTGGTCCTCAAATTTTTCATAATAATTTAAATTGATATAATTTTACATTCCTCAATATATTCTCTATTCATTTTTTATAATATTTTTGAATTTTATATTTTATTTCAAATAAAACATGATTTAAAGTTTGAACAAATATATTTATATTAAAGTTAATAAACTTACCCCTTAAAATCAGCCATTTTATTTTTCTTCTTTACATTCATTATTCTATCATCGAATAATAATAGAAATACAAATATTGGTATTGGTATTCAGGAAATAATTAATGGTACTGTATTTCTTTAATTATTTATTAGCACTTATTTATTATTTTAAATTTCATGAGATTCTTAGAAAAACTTTTTTTTTTATTAGATCAAGGCTAGAAATTTAACAAAAATATCTCTTAATTTTTTTTCACTAACGTAATCATCTCCGGTAAACGACCAACATCTAATATAATTATTTTTGTTCTAAATTTAAGTTTGAATGTCACGATCACATTACAAAACAATTAAATTAAAAATAAAATAAACGATCACAACAACAACAATTCACTGATTCTTTCTACAGTAGGTAATATCAAAACACACATTTTTTATAACTTAAATTTTTTTTAACCTTAAATTCGAAATTTTTTGTTTTTTTTTTTTGTTTAATATTAAATAATTTTTCTATCTAAACTAATTTTTTTAATTTTTTAGTTAATTAATTAATTTTTTTATCGGTTATATTTTTATTATTTTTTAATTACTTAGGAAAAAATAATAAAAATTTAGATAATGTGAAAAACTAAAGAATGATAACAAAGTGAAAAATTTTCATTCTTTCATTTGATTTTTCATATATGACAATTTTTTTTTTCATTTTCACAGGGCGTTACCACAATAAAATCGTTATTATTAATTTTAAAAAAATTAGAACAAATAATTTTTAATCTAAAATATTTTTGTTTTTATTGGATATTTATCAGTTAAGAATATTTTAATTTTTATAAAATCAAAATAATAGAAAAAAACTATAACTATTTTAACAAGATAATTGTTTTCTTTTTAATATTTTAACAAACCTCATTATCAATAAATTTAAAAAAAAATATTTTTAACAATTTTATTATAATAATTTAAAAAAAAAATTAACCGATTAAAAATCTATCTAAACTATATAATTCGCTAATTTATGATATCAAAAAATCAGAATATATAAAATAAATAGTAGGGTGCGCCAAATATAATATTATCACGACATGCGCTTAATTTTATTACGTCATTATACAACAATTCCTAATCTTTTTTTCATCTTTATCAAATTAATATAGTTTCCTGATATTTATTTTATGAATTTCAAATATTCCTTAACTTCATAATTTATGTTAATCAAAACAGAAAAAGAAAATCTACTACAAAATAAAAAAAAAAAGTTTTAAATAATTTTTATCAAAAAAACATTGAAAATTAGATTTAAATATGAAAATGAGAAAAATGAGATCGGGAAAAATCAAATTTGTATTTTATCTGAAAATATATTTTTTAATCCTAAGCATTTTGAATATTTATAGTTAAAACTTTGGATTCAATTTTTTTTTATGAACTTATTTTTTCACTTTTTTTTATTGATAACTTTTTTTTGTTTTATATTTTAAAAAAAAAAAATTTGATTTTTACTTGATTTTTTTTTTAACTAAACATCAAGGTTTTTTGCATACCCCAAAATGCATTTTCTTTTAAAATCACCATAAAAGAAAAACTTTTTTCACAAGTTAATAAAAATTTATAACAATTTTCTCATAAAAAATATTAAATTTAATAAAAAAAATAAATTTTAGTTTTATTTTACAACAAAACCAAAAAAATCACAACAAAAAAACCTACGTGTTTTATCGTTGCGAGTACAATATCGAAAATAAAATTTAAAATTTTATTTTTTTATCTCTTCAACTCGCGATGAAAGCAAAGTTGTAGATTTTCTTGTCTTTTGAAGAAGAAAAAAACTTTTTTTTTCGGTCGGTTTTATTAGGGAGCGGCTCTTCGATGGGTTCAAAATCTAATTTTTGCATTGAAATTTATTTATTTGATTCAAAAAAAAAATAAAACAGTTCATGCGCATGTTCATTGATTAGCTCGGGAAAATGAAGAAATGAATTGCGCAATTTTACAAATAATAATAATAATAATAAATAGATTTATTGTAAACATCTTTTTGTGTTGAGAAAAACAACAAATGTAACTTTTGTGTTCAGTGGTTTAATTTTTTTGTCTCGTTTTCTTCTGTATGATGTTGTGTTATCGATTCTAAACGTTAGCAACTTCATAATAATAAACAATAAACTGCTTTATCATAAAATTCAGACAAAATTCATATAGATATTAAATCCAATAAAAGAATTTACGAAACCGTTAACAAAAGCAACTGACCCTCAACAAACAATCATTCAAGTTAATAAAAAACTATCACAACAATTTAACTACACTTCTGTCTTTTTTATGATACATAAAGATGTAAAGATTTTTAAACAAAACAACAACAACTTACTTAACTTTAAATAAATCAAATTTAAGTTAAACTAAACGATAGGAGCGGAAGGATTAATACATAATATAATTCAATATTCCATTCATATTTATTTTGTATAATTTCGATGAAACAAATGGCAAACTTAACGAAGAGTTGAAACGGTTAAAAAATAAAAAAAATGGTTATCAACGCGTGCTTCATTTAACAGTGTAATGGAAAATGGATGAATAAAGTTATGGTGGTAGCATTGTTACCCTGCATTCCAAAAATTTGGTTTGAATTAAAATCATAAAAAAATTAAAAATTAATTAATTAATTATAAATTAGATTATTTTTCAAATTACTTTTTTTTTGCTCAGTCGGGCATCGAACCCGGCATCCTTGGGCTACAAGGTAGCTATATCAACTGAGTTGAACTGTGACAACGTAAATCAAATCAACAAAATGAAAAAAAATCAGGCAAGTGCGAATATAATTCGCTTACTGTGGGTTCCGTGTATATAATATTTAAGAAAAAAACAGTTTTTGTTCGTATAGTTTCACGTTTATTTGAAATTATAACCAGTAAAAAAAATATTAGTATCGATTTAGCAAAA
This sequence comes from Diogma glabrata, assembly GCA_963693315.1. Classification (NCBI taxonomy): domain Eukaryota; kingdom Metazoa; phylum Arthropoda; class Insecta; order Diptera; family Cylindrotomidae; genus Diogma; species Diogma glabrata. Next base: position 269,735,734 of record OY856188.1, read on the forward strand.
TCCCTACATCCATGCATTTTTTAAATTTTTTCTTTTGTAATGTTCGTAGATGAGGGGGGGGGGGGACCAAAAAATTTTACATTTTTGAAAATAAGACGAAAACTGTGCTTTGAACAATTACAAAAAAAATTCTTTTGCACTTCAAAAAATAATCGCCTTTCATATGACACCCCCATCCCATGATCAAAAATAATTTTTTTTCAGAATTTCTACTTTAAACCCCCTCTAATGAACATTTGAAATTATAACAACCAAAAAAAGCTTCGGTTTGATTTAGCAAAATCTCTACACCCATGAATTTTTTTAAATTTTTTCTTTTTTAATGTTCGAAGTTAAGGGGGCGGACAGAAAAAACCCACTCGTTTTTGATAATAACTCAAAAACTAAGCAGTCGAAAATTCAAATAAAAAATTTTTCTGAAATACTTCCATTTTTTCGATTTTTTTAGACCAAACTCGATTCCTTAAAAAAAACTTCTGTTTTACTATCTCCTTATCTATGTCCATAAAATATAGATAAAAACATATATTTGAAATTTTTTGTTATCATCAGGTGTCGGACAATGCATTTGATAACTGTAGAAAATTTCAAGTTGATAGCACTTATAGTTTGTGAGTAAATTGATTATGTAGAAATTCGGACGGACACCGAAGTCTCGCCAATAGGGTACCGTTTTTACTTTTTCAAAATACGGAACCCTAAAAATATCTGTAATGAAAAGCTAAAGACGATAAAGACAAATAGATATATAAAACACAAATATTGTTCCTCATATGTAAAACTTTTTTATTTTTGATCCTTTCAGTAGCAATAAGCAAACATCCTTTTGATCCTTTCAGTAGCAATTGGTCGCTACATCAGAATTTTTGTAATAAACGAAGTCGTTTTAAGTAAATATTTTTAAGCAGGTGAAAAGGAAATTTTAACCTTTACTATGATTTTGTGACGCTATAGGCGAAATTTCGTAATAAACGAGGGCGCATACGTGAATTTCACTGTAGTTATTAGAACAAAACAATCGCCTCCACTATATGCATTTATTATTATTAAGAAATAATTTTTAGAAGATACAAGGCATCTCCACTGTTATCATTAAGAAATAATTACTAGAAGAAACCAAACCGCCTCCACTTAAATCATTTATAAAAGAAACCAGACATCTCCACTATTATCATTTAGAAATAGTTATTAGAAGAAACCAGTCGCCTCCACTATATTAATTTATTATTCAAGAGATAATTTATTGAAGATACCAGGCATCTCCACCATAATATCATTAAGAAATAATTATTAGAAGACACTAGTCGCCCCCACTATATTCCTTTAATATTATTAAGAAATAATTTTTAGAAGATACCAGGCATCTCCACTGTTATCATTACGAAATAATTACTAGAAGAAACCAACCGCCTCCACTTAAATCATTTATAAAAGAAACCAGGCATCTCCACTATTATCATTTAGAAATAGTTATTAGAAGAAACCAGTCGCCTCCACTATATTAATTTATTATTCAAGAGATAATTTATTGAAGATACCAGGCATCTCCACCATAATATCATTAAGAAATAATTATTAGAAGACACTAGTCGCCCCCACTATATTCCTTTAATATTATTAAGAAATAATTTTTAGAAGATACCAAGCACCTACAGGGATATTTACTAAACATCGATGTATGGAATTTACTCGATGTTTACAAACGATACATCGGATAGACTCGATGTTTTTCAAAGAATTTTTTACAAAAACATCGAATCAATGAAAAAACTAAATCTGTCATCTGTGAAGAGCTTTATGGTTTTTTTTTAATTTTTTCTCATTTTCTTTTTACAAATTGTACGAAAGCTACAAATTAGTTGACTGTGGCTGAAAAGGTAGCATCTATGATTAAAGCCGCCAATCTAGCTTTTGGTAATAAACATTTACTGTGTTTTGCGCATACTCTAAATTTAGTTGCGCAAAAGGACTACGAAAACTAACCAACCTTTCTGCATAGAATCTTGATGAAACTTTGACAAATGATACAAGTTCACTTGAAAATGGTAGATCTGGATTAATTTCAAATCTGGACAAAATGGCGGGGGTCTCCCGAGCACCTCTAAGTTTAAATCTTGAATAACTTCTAATCCCTTATGATCTAATGGAAACTTGGTATACAAAGTTTTAGTACTATTTCCAATATTTCTGCATACCAACTTCCGGTTTGTCACTTCCGATTAAAATGTTTTTTTCAGGTGTTTATCCCTACTGTAGCCTACAATTACCGATCGATTGTCATGAAACGTTGATAAAAGGTGTAGTATGAGGTCTGGTGGACCGTGAAGGTCTACCAGTTGGTCGTGCACACAATACCCACATTCACCCGCTGCTAGCTCGAGCTAGCGTGAATCCTCTCGATCAACCTCACTCACATGAAAATTTCAAATAAAATCAAACATTGCGTGCCTCAAACACCACCCAGGATCTCCAGAAGGGAGAACTGCCATGCCAAAACTCTCTCTATCCCAACTACGTTAATAAATCATTCTTAATTTAACAAAATAAATTAAAAAAAAAGTCAGACAAGTGCGAATAAAATTCGCTCGTCAAGGGTTCCGTCAAAGAACACAATATCAAAAATAATTGACAAAAAGTTGTGTTGTAATGTCCTTATATTTTCAGACCCTAGACACATAACAAAATAAATGTTAAATTGTAAATGTCAATAGTAAATTACAATCAAATCTACATTGATCATAAATGGCAAAAAAAATGTTAATTCAGGTTAAATCTTATCCATAGATGTTTTTGATAACTTAAAAAAGATTCAATTACACCAGCTTGTAAATGGATTAAATTTGATTATTTTTTCGGTCAATCGAGTGTTGAAATTAAGGGGGTGAAAGGCTACATACTAAAAATATTTTTTTTTTCAATAACACAAAAACTGTGCATTGCAAAATTCTAAAAAAAATTGTAATATTTCTTAAATTAAGTGCTCTTTCATATGACACCACACTCATTTTGGTCAAAAATGGTTTTTCCCTCCCCACACCCATCCCATAAACACACAAATATAATTATTTGAGTCTTCGATATGATTTTCATTCAAAATTTACCAATATTCCTGTCTCTGTGAATATTTTCAAATTTTTCAGTCAGTCATCGTCGAAAGGTAGGCGGCGGCACGATCTGAATTTTGCCCTTTCTTATCCATAACTCAAAAACTGTGCTGTAGTTTTCATACAAAACTTACCAAATTTCCTAACTCTGTGAAATTTTCCAAATTTTTCTGTCATTTAGTGTCGAAACGTATGGAGGGGAGAGGACGGTCTGAATTTTGCACTTTTTCGACAATAACTCAAAAACTGGGCACCGCAAAATTCTAAAAAAAATTGCAACGAATTCTAAATTAGATGTTCTTTCAAATGACACCCCACTCGCTTGGGTCAAAAAAAATTTTGTTTACCCCCTCTACGCCGGTCCTCTAAACACACAGAAATATAATTATTGGAGACCTCGCTATAGTTTTCGTACAAAATTTAGCAAAATTTCTAACTCTGTGAATTTTTACAAATTTTTCTGTCAATCAGTGTCGAAACGTATAGGGGGGGGGGGGGGAACGGTCTGAAAGTTGCACTTTTTCGACAATAACTCATAAGCTGGCCACCGCAAAATTTAAAAAAAAATTGCAACGAATTTTAAATTAGGTGCTCTATCAAATGACACTCCACTCGCTTGGGTCAAAAAAAGTTTTTTTTTTACCCCCTCTACTCCGGTCCTCTAAGCACACAGAAATATAATTATTGGAGACTTCGCTATAGTTTTCGTACAAAATTTAGCAAATTTTCTAGCTCTGTGAATTTTTACAAATTTTTCTGTCAATCAGTGTCGAAACGTAGGGGGGGGGGACGGTCTAAATTCGCACTTTTTTTACTATAACTCAAAAACTGGGCATCGTAAAATTCTAAAAAAAATTGCTTTGTTTTTTAAATTAAGTGCTCTTTTAAAATGACACCACACTTGACCACATTTTAAATAGTGTTTTTACCCCTCCTCATTTCCACCCCCTTAATAAATCTAAGTATGGAAATATGACACTTTTTTATATTGTTTATTAAAAACGTACTAATTTTTTTATCATTCCAAGTACATTTGAAAATTTTCGATCCGATAGGTTCGGAGCTAATCGAGGTAAGAAAACGCTAAAAAACGTCATTATTCAAAATTATACAAAAACGGTGAGGTGTAAAATTCCAAAATAAATTTTTATGGAATACTGAAATAAAGCCCTTTCATATGATGCCCTACTTGAATCTATAAAAAAATGTATTTTCTCAAAGGTCTCACATCGCAGCCCTGTAAACCAAACGAAAACCACTTTTGTTTTATTTGTATCCGTCATTTTATGTGGACAGATTAGTTTCATACGCACCTCAAATTTCAAGTCCATAGCATTTATAGTTTACGAGATAATCGATATAATGTGAAAAACACGTTTTACTCTCACCAATAGTGTTCCGTATAAAAAACGGTACCCTAAAAAACAATACAAATACAAAAACAATACAAACAAACTAATTAGAGCCAAATCAAATATCAAAAAATGAGGTTACCTTCTTTAATCGAAATATTCCAAAAAAAAGTTTATGTCCAAATCGTGCATCTAAATCCCAAATTGTTTTTGCATCCAAATCAACCTACGGCAACAAAACAGTCTCCAAACATCATAGTTGTAATTACATTATTTATCCCTGACATCATAATTTTCACTTACATATTTCACCCACTTCTCATTGTGTTATGTATAGTCTGGAATATGGGGACGTGGTGTAGTACAGTCACAGATTCATGTAGTTTCCATTTTCTTACATCTCTCGATTTTACCTATCACGCATAATTCACAACAATTTCTCGTTCATCCGTAATCTATGGTCATATTTTCGTATAGTTTCCGTTACACATATTCCTTTTTAGCACAACACTATTAACAATAGTATTTTATTTTGCAATCCCTTACTATTGGCTCACACTGCGTTTTCACCAGCATTACTTCACCATACTACATAAATTTGAATTCTCCGGGCCATCAACCGTAATTGCTCTAAATATTTTCAAGCCTCCAATAGCTGTGCATATTTGTCCAATCGTCTTACTGTCTAAAAATTGTTGTCCTGCAGTCAGTTTGTCAATTGTCTTCAAAACATAATATATTTCTTATATAGGTGTTTTTATCAATTTATCTTTCCGTTATAACTCTAAATTTTACTGTAATATGGTTGTAAGTTATTATTTCATAATGCATAATCATCATAAAACCGGTTGAACATACGTTTAATCCATTCTAATATATTAATATTTCGTCCAAGTGCGTTGGAAATAACTTATTTCGTGAAATTGTCTTACAATTTTGTGTATTACAAAATAACAATCAGATTTTTTTTGAACGGAAAATGTACTAACATTTCCCCTTCAACAAACTTTGTAGCTCAATTTTCGAGGTTAAATGACTATATAAGAAATGGAAATGTCTCGCTCTGACCCTCTTATTTCATTTTGATTCTGATTGGAACTTGTGTTGTGTTTTGACGTCTACGTGTTGAGTGTTTTGTGCAGTTTAATTTATTTAAAATAAAAAAACTAAGATATATGGTTCCTGACGTTAATAACAACAAAACAAGATTAAAATTACATAGGCGATAGAAAGTGCATTTATAAACAAAAGGTAAAGCTTATTCTGTTAATTCATTCATGTTAATGATATGAAACAAAAACGTCAAACAATCTGAAAGGTTTGCCGAATTACGGTTGGTTGGTTTTTGGTTATAATTTTTTCGATTCATCTAGAAAATTAGCCTACTTAATTGAAATGTTTCCGCATTCTGTGACAGTTACCTAATAAAAGAATAACATCCTAATACTATTTCTATCAAATTCTGTGATAATTAGCTGATAAAATAATACCATAATAATTGTTTTTATATCCATCTCTGTGATAATTAGCTAAGAAAATAATACCATAATAATAGTTTTTATATCAAATTCTGTGATAATTAGCTAAGAAAATAATAATATTTAAATTCAATTCTGTGCTAACTAAATACCAAAATATTAACATCGCATGTGTATTAAAATTCTGTAATATTAATTGTTTTTTGTCAAAAAACCTGTTAACTGATAGAAATAATAACCTGATAATTGTATTAATATCTAATTCTGGGATAGAAAATTTTTCAAAAATAAACTGTTAAGTAATAAATGTATAATGCTATCAAATGATTGTTGTAATCCGGGAATAAGAAATTGCGTCCAAGTGAAATGACCCATTGAATGTGCCTGGATGGTAAATTCGTTCGGAATTATAGTTTATATTACCTAACTTACCGCATGCTACTAGTACATCTCGCATGTGGAATACTTTGAATAGATTACCGGAAGATCAGCAACCTCCGTTATCATCATTCAGTTTTGCTGTAACTGTTGGTTTTTTTTGTTTCTACATTCCTGTTATCCTGAACATTGAATCACCGTTATTCTGTATGCATCATTTGCACAATATTTATCAGCAACCGCTTAGCTATTGCGACGCAACATTTACATAGTAATTATATCAATTAATCATCAATCGCTTAGCTATTGCGGCGCAACATTTACATCGTATTTATATCAGTTTATCATCAATCGCTTAGCTATTGCGGCGCAACATTGGTACACTAGTTTGACAAATTTTACAACAATCGCCTTAGCTATTGCCTGTTGGGATATTCCATACTGTATCTGCTGGGATGATTCACTGCTGATGGAGGGCTAAACGCCAGGACTACGAGGCCTGTTGGATATGACCATGGGGTGAGTGAATTTAAATTATTTTTTTTCCTTTTCTAATGTAGAGGTGTGAATGCGCGTGAATGGGTGTATATATGGACGAATGCGGGCGTGTTTGTCGATGTGCGTGTGCGAAATCAGGTGATGAAGGTATGCGAGACACCATAACACGAAGAAGTCAGTTTGATTTTTGATGAATTAACTTTATAGATATATTTATATATATTAAAACTAAATACCACTTGCAACAATGACGATAATCAAGAATACATTTTCATGTAGTGTATCAAACATCTCATTTTGGTTAAAGTTATATTCAATTGGGAAATTCATGTTGTTTCTATCCAAACCAACATCGAATATAACTGTTGTGCAAATTCTATTAAATAATTTACTGAGCAACAAGTTTTATTGCAAAATATTATATACGAATTATCGACTGATACGATTTAATTATATTATTTTTATTACCACCTACGTTAATGATAACTGAGTTTTTTTTTAACAATATCTGGAAAACCGTTTTGTTCGAAAATATATCCCGATGTATATGGCAACGAGAGAGGGTTTATTGGTTTTAATCGACGACTGGCGTCGCACATCATCATTTACAATTTGGTTCATCGATACAGATAAAAATAACATCATTTATGGAACGTTTATGATAGTTCATATATCTGCATGGATTCTAATCTACGGTGATAATATACCTCTGGATTTAGCTGAAGTTCTTGGATTGAAACAAGTTGTTTTCGAGTTTAATCAGGCTTAATACACCGATGTCATAGCCATCACCCGAACTACGACGACTTTGTAATACCATCCGACATCCAGCATTTATTTTTGCTACGAATTGTATGACATGGCCTCGCTATATGAGTGTGTATGTGGTCGTGTAGGGTTGTCAGAAAGTGTGAATGTGTGGGTGGACGTGAGCGTGTATGCAGCATAAGTGTGAGGGCGTATGAGAATGAATGTGGGGGTTGGACCTGCTGATCGCGGTTCTTTCGCAAAAGGGGTCGCCAGAGTCTCATTTTTCCATTCGTATTGTTTCCACTTCTGTTTATTCACGTAATTTGCGTACATTTCTGTATTTGTGTTGAAGCAGCAGGTATTAATCTATCAAATCCACGAAGACTGATCTTTAGTCGTTACGGCATTAATAATCTCTAGGTACGCAGCCTGCTATGCCACTTCCTTGGTTCGCCAATGGAGAAGCTCTTCATTACAATTGTAGGTCACTTAGTGCGAGAACCAAATTAAAATGAAACAACATATTTGGTCTATCCAACAGTACATGAAGCACCATCACACAAATTTATTATGTTTTCTTTGGTGTGCCTTATTATATTAACAATATTAATCTTTTCTTTTGTTTATTTCTTTAATTTTGTTCACTTTACATGTTTTTCTGTGACACTTAACAATTTTATCAACACAAAAAAATTTAGTTTAAGAAATATTAAACGATCCTTTCTTTAAAAACAAAAAACTTTAATGCAATAAATTTTATAAACACCTAACTCCAAAATTAAAACAACTCCATTCAACGGTAACAAAAATCCTGACTCAAACCCCGGAACAACAAAAAATCAACTGATATTAACAATTTTCCAAACCCCAACTGCATAGAAAACTAAAAAAACAATTAAAAAACTGTATTGCAAAAATAGTTCCCACCAGTAATGCCAGATTTTCAAAAATGAATTTCCCGTTGACGTATCGGAAATTCCCGATTTTTTCCGTTTCGTTAAGGAAAAACTTCCCTCAAAAATTCCCATCAAGATTTCAAGAAAAATATACATGAGCGATTTCACGCAAGTTCAGCAAATTTTTGGGAAATTTTGACTTGACCCCTTTTAATTTTGGTTTTTTTTTTGTTTATAGATAGTCTTTGATAAATAAAAAATAAAAGTTCTCTTAGAATTTTTTTTTCGACCAGGGGTCTTCACAGGGTGCCCCTCAATGTTTTGTTATTTTGTGATGTGAGTGCATTTTGACGAGCGATTGTAGAAAAACTACTGAATTGATTTTCATAAATGATATGTCGTTGCATAGGTATTAGAACAAAATTTTTAAAAATGGACACTGGTAATTTTTGAAATAATTTTTAATGGTGTAACATAAGAAAAAAACGGTGTAATTGAAGAAAAGATGGCGCTCCACCTTTTTTTTTAAAATTAAATTGAAGCTTATTTTATATCTAACAACTTGTGAAAGTTTAGGACTAGCATTATTTTTTGTTTTAAAGATAAAATTCGTTGTGCATATGACTGTCGGGAATCAGTTTTTGAAGGAAAATTATAAAAATGGTGTTATAAACTAAGAGATTTTTTTTAATGTTAAATATCAAATATTTTATTATTAAATGAACTTTTTAAAATATTATAAAAATTATATATGTAGTACAATAAATAAAATAAACACAATTGTTAAAAATGATTTACTTATTTTACAAACAGCAGTTTCTTTTGAATAGGAAAACACTTCTGGCCTGATTTAAAATATTCTTTTAGAGTTAACTTTATTTAAATATATCCGGTCCGGATTTGATTTTTCGTATTTGGTCTCGAGTTGGGCAATCAAATCGGGCCCGACTATCTCAACCTGAACCTGATAAGGCAAAAGTATTACACTCATTATCAGAGCCCAATCAAACTGGGGCGAGCCTGATCAGAACCCTATATGTAAGTCTTGACTAATTCCTGTCCGGAGGTTATTGAATCAATCCCACACATTTTATACCATTTTACTGTCTATTGTGCTACCTGAATTTTGGAAATTATGTCTGATTAATTATTGGGAAATTTATTGATCGAGTTATTCTGTTACCAACTGTTGATCTGATGGGAAAACTGTATTTTTAATTCATAGCGAAAATAAATTTCCCATTTTAATCCATATATCAAATTTAATCCCAAATTTTTATTTGTTACTAAATAATTTGTTACATTAAAATATAAAACGAACAAAATTACACTTACTTAATTATTACATAGATTAATGTGAAACACGTTCCGAATAATTCAATAACATTTAAAGTATGTTTATGAATAATAAATAATTAAAAAAAATTTAGTCAAAATAAGTTTAACTAACCTCCAGTTTTATAGATCAGGAACGCATTTTTAAGACATTTTAAAATTGCAAATGAATATGCAAAAATCAAAAAAAAATCGAAATTTGTGTGCATGAAAATGAAATTGATTTTAAGTATTTTGATAATTACAGTTAGTCGAATTATTGTCTGTACATGTTTAAATATTGTGTTTTACATAGTAGACTGTCATGACTAAATTTTTGCTTTATTTCTATTTAATTTGCTAAGAACTAAGCAATTACACATTTGGCTATTTATCAGAAAAATTTCCTCATTGACATAATACAATTATTTTTGTTTAATAAAAACGTTGACGTTTTACATGCAAGTACGTTACCTCGAATAAGTATAATCATAAAATAATTGAAAAACATTTAAATTAGTATAAAATTATCGATTAGTATTCAAGTTGGCCCCTTAAGTATTTCAAATATATATAGAAGACGTTTTTGAACAGAAAAACATCATACCTCTTGCTTCTGTTATACAGGAAACATCCAATCAAAGAAAATTAAAATGTTTAAATTTGTAAGTAGTATATTGCAGTTTATAAATATAAAAAATATAATTTTATTTTTTCGTTTATATAGTTATTTGTTGTTTTAATGGTTATTGTTGGTGCCCTAGCAAAACCAGATCCACATATAGTTGGAGCACCTTTAGCATATACAGCTGAAGTTTATGCATCACCGTATGCAGCAGCTTACACCGCACCATTGGTTGCATCAGCAGCATACAGTGCTCCCTACGCTGCTTATTCATCACCCTATTCATATTCTGCATATACAGCACCACTTTTGTATAGATAAACTGAGATCATTTATTAAAAACCCACTGATATCTTAGCAATGAAAACAAATGTAAATAATTGACAATATAAATCCGAATATTATGTAAATAAAATGTGGACCGATTAAATTATAAAATTAATATTCTGATCATGTTAAAAAATGTTTCTAAAAAATTTTTGCTTTGTACAAATTATTCCTGGTCTTTACAAGAACTTCTTCTAAGAACTGCTTCTAAGAAGCAAGCTAATTTTCTTTTCGGGAAATGAATTTTTTCCAAAAGAACAATAAACAAACCAAAAAATAATTTAGAAATAAAAATTCCACCCACAAACAACAATTATTGTCTACCTATTTTGGGATAAAAAATGACCCGAAGTTCGATTTTAATGAAAATAATTGTGCAAGATTAGCATAACGCAACTTTGAAGTCCACCATTTTGAAAAGTAATTAGAAACTGCTAAAACGCCAATATCTCGCCCATATTTTGGAGAATTTATTTATGTATTTGATTGCGTGGCTCTCTAGCGTACAAAGTTCTAGAATATTCTTGTTCACGTGCCGAAGCAATAAGAAATTTGGATTAAACTTCCCTCGACACCTTGAGTCAAATTTCTCTAACGGACGAGGCTGCGTTTCCTTTCTCACATGTACAGTTCAGGACTCAGGAGCCGTTATAAATCTCCTCATTAAATTTGACCAGGTGGGCATACGATAACTTGTTAAAAACAACAGTAACCTGTTGCGAACCTGCTATTGGCCATTTCAGGCTATTAACTTTTAGAATCGTTGCGACCAATACTGCCACGTTGAAGTTGTCTTTTAGTGAACATATCACAATACGTCTTTGAAGGGCTGAAATTTCCTCTTTTGGCCGCACTCAATACTTTTTCTTCTGATTTTGCCTCTTACCAGAGGTAAAGTTCTTAGTGGTCGAGGAAAACTTATTAGTTTCATCCTACACAAATATGTTGGCGATTCTATTAATCTTTTCGATTGCTCTTGTCTTTTTTTCAAAGATTTTTTGATTTAATAGCCAAGAGCCCTATTCTCAAACTCACAGAATATTGTCGATTTCCCCAAAATGATTCACAACGTTGTGTAAAAATAGTATAACATAATACAAATATGCAAATCGTATATATTTGTGTCAAATAAATTTAAATTTTTTGTTTGAAAGTGCACCACTTACACCCCCTTATAAGTGATATTAGTAAAGAACAATATCACGCTAAAGAGATTTTTACACGTTGTGCAGTATTTGAGAACATTGAAATAAAATAAAAACTGGCAATAAAAAAGTTTACTGCGTAATGGAGACGCTTCACAGGCAGGATATGCAGCAGTAATATATTCCAGAACCTTGCAGGCAGATGGAAATGTCCTGTCCAATTTAATTGCAGCAAAAATTATAATAAATAAAAAAGCAAAAATTATAATTATAATAATTGCACATAATTCCATTCCCAGAATGGAATTATGTGTAGCTGTTCTGCTCAACAACTTAATGAAGATTGCACTAGTCTCTTTGGATTTGAAAAAAAAAACGTCCATTTGTTTAACCAATTTCTCTATTGTCATAAATTGGTTAAGTTCACCACCTACAACTTAAGGTGTTTTCGGTAGTAACAGGATAGGTTAAGTACGATCCTCTAATATAATTCAGTGGCAACATAAACCAGGTAAACAAAGCCCAGCTGACTACGCAACCAGAAGAATTCTACATGCAAAGCTCGTAACCATCGCTACTCACATTAATTATACGTCAAAAATCCACATTTCCCAGATGTAAAAATCTTTTATAACAAATTATTCATAAATTCATCACTTGTTGTCGACTGAAGAAAAAAAATCTTACCCAACTAATGGGACAGCAACTGCCTTCAAGAGTGAACCCATCGATTACGCAGGATTATATTCTACGAACTGAGCAGAAACAAAAATTCACTATGTACAAAACTTATCTAGCAGTATTCACATGTATAGCATCAAAGGTGGGCAATTTAGAACTCGTCACCGATCTTTCCACAAAAGGACCATCAGCACCTTATTTCAACGGGTTATATGTGAAATCACAGCACAATCAACAAAATTCCACTTGCAACGTGTACTAAGTGATGTAAAACCCACCTTTGAAGTAAAACCTACACGCTTTTGACGCAGGTTGAAGCAACCTTAAACTCCAGACCTCTTTGTTAGATAGCAAATGATAACATGAATCCCATAACTATTGGACAACTTTTGATTGGGTTACCGGTCACTTTCCAACCTGAACTCAGATCTCCAACACCTTTAGATATCCTGATTATCACGATTGCAATTAAAGCAGCAGCTGTATCAACATTTTTGGCACCGTTGGCATCGAAGGCATCGAAGTCAAGATTGGCGATGTTGTTTTGCTTTGCAGTGAAAATCTACCTGCAGAACAGTGGCCACTAGGACAAAATCGAACAAGTTTATCCCTAATATCCAAGTGTCCAATGTAGTCAGATTATGTGAACCTGAACCGTACGTCCGTCAATTCGACAATAAACCCCTAAACCTTCTTTGCACAAACAAAAAAGGCAAGAGGATACTGACCAACAAAGATCTCTCTGCAGATGCAGATATACAAGTCTGTGTCCTTCCCAAATCGTTTGACCTGGATACCCTGTTTAATGGGAGCACCTAAGGAGCTAGCTCTGAAGGTTGTGGACAGGCGGAAAAACACAGATACCAAGTGTAGCAAGAGAGTTCAAACCCAGGCATCGCAGGACTCTCCACAGGCGGCTAAATCTGGTGTCAAATGGCATAATTTCTCTACCAGTGACCGATTACAGCATGGAGTAGGGGACACCGCTAGCAATGTTGCTAGTGCAATCGTATCTCCAACATTCAGCGATGTCGCCAAACGCATCAAAGTGTACATCGCTACTTAGGATTTTCCACCCACCCTCCTGAGTTCTAAGCAGATCAGTGACGTAAAAAGACAACTTATGGATTTGGTAGTAGGGCAACTTATTGAACCTCACTTCGAAGACTACTACCAAAAAAATGGTGTTGATGGTGCTTAACTATGCCGATAGTACATAGGCGCAGTAGGCGGCGAATGCATACCGAGGATACTGAACGGGATGTGAAAGCTACGTAGGCTAAAAGAGGACGAGATACTTCGGCCTCTCAGACACATAGCTTACCTTCTAGACTGCGCCAAGGAATTAACAGAAAAGGTTCTAGGTTGAATTGGTGCCCAAACCCGGATATTAGGGTGAGAGCATGAACCATTCTGAAACACACTATTGAGAAATATCATGCAATACTGGTGTTCATTCCAGACTCAGCATTCGAGAAACAAAACAAACTCGAAAGCATCAGCGACTGGTTCTACTACTTCTGCGCTTTCGGCCACAAGTGACGAAACATCAATGCAATAAGAGATTCTAGCTCGGTTTCTGCTAACCTGGAAACCTCGACGACCAAATCCTCCTCAATCAGATCAAAACACCCTCGTGCCAAACATACTATCCCAACACCGAAAGAGCAAACTGTTGCGTTTATAAGAACTAAGCCAGCGTTTTTCCAAAAACATGGACTATCGAAGTGCCTCGCTCGACTGGACCACTTAAAGTATGAAAAAAAATTATTTCTAAAGAAAGTTGCGTTAAAATTAACCTGCAATGGATTTAGCTAATTTGAACCGCTTTATCCAACAGGATGTTCACGATATAGTGTTCATCCAGGAACCAAGGATGGACAGCAAAAAAGTGAAGGGTCTATCGACCAACATAAACATACAACTGATATACTTCTCAGGCCAGGAACTGCGGTTCTCTTCAACAGATGCTTAAAATTATTTCCCTTAACAGAATTTATATGTAGAGATTTAGCAGCTGTGCAGATCGAAATCTCTCTTCCCCATAGTAGAGTTCGCAAGCATATTCTAGCATCTCCGCACTTTCCAGGAAATGAGGAAAAAATACCAAATGATAAGGTAAACAAGCCAATTCGGCATTGCAAGAATAAAGACTATCACCTGATCAAAGCGTGCGATGCCAATGCTTATCACACAGTGTGAGGTAGTAGCAATATCCACACAAAAGGTAAGTGGTGCTCCAACACCTACAATCTACATACAATCAACATGTTTATAGCTAGCAAAGGCAGTAACGCGCATTAAGAAACGCAATCAGAAACGAGGTCCTGGACCTAACTCTGGGCAAAAACATCAATGAGAATTTTGTTCATATCTGGCATGTCGTGGATGTAACTAGCTTCAATAAAGTACACCAACCAGAAACGCATACAAGACGTTATCACCGAAGCATACAACCTTAACTCTACAAATTACCAAGTCGAAAAGAACCAGAAATGTGCCTTGGTGGAACGGCAGAGGATAAGGAATAAAGTTCCGAAGCACTTTACAGAGCAAAAAAAACAAACACCAAACAGACAATTGGTTCTGACTAACTACAACGAAGAACTCAAACGATCAAAAAAAGGATGGCTGGAGAGAACTTTGCGAACCGTTTGACATTCAATCGACTGCAGCTCGACTCGAAAAACTACTTGCGTCTGAACACACAAATCTTTTGGGTTTAGTGTGCATGCTTGTCGGTACCGCTTGACCGGCTTGCTCTAGTGCGTGAGTTCTTCAGAGGAAAGCATTCCAATCTCTAGTCCGTTGGATGCTGAAACCAGGAAGGTTTCAGACTAACTAGCCAACAGAATATTCTGCCCCAACAGAACGATTTCGGCAATCAAATCGTCCGGACCGTTTAAATACCCAGGAAGCGACGGAATGAGCGTCTGGTTATAGCAAGTGTTAATCTTGCGTACATTCCGCAGATATGGAGAGAAGTTAGAGAAGTATTCATACCCAAGCCAGGAAAATCGAACGAGGCCAAATCACACAGGCCAGAAAGTCACACATCTTTTCTTTTGAATATGATGGAAAAGGTGCTGAGCTACTACATTCGGCATTTATACCTTGAAGCTTAAGCGTAACCCTCTCAACTCCTGCCAACATGCATACCAGTCCAGATTGAGAGTACATTGAAAAACAAGGTGGCAAATTTATGGACATACAAGGGGCCTTTGGCAATGTGCATTTTCAAGGTATGTATTGCTGCAATGAACACTAAGAAAAATCTGAACACATATATTTTGGCATGGCTCATCAACATGCTACAGAGTCGAAAAATTACATTTACACTAAGAAATACATCGGTAACTGTCAGGGTTTCCAGACGATATCCTCAGGGAGGGGTACTCTCTACGTTTCTATGACTGATAGTCGCTGATGACCTAATATGCTGAAAACTTCTGGCTTCAGTAATGTAGGCTACGCCAACAATATAGCAGTTCTGAAAGGTTTTGGGCTGAAAGGTTTTGGGCTGAAAGGTTTTGGGTTCTGAAAGGTTTTGGGCAAAATTAAACAAAATAAGGGGTGATGCTAGAAGTGTTCTGGAGGACCCAAAACATCATTTGAACGGTATCTTTTTTGATCAACTTCCAAATTGGTATACTACTTATATAGGGGAACAAAAAATCCTGTTTTTTGAAAAATTTTAAAATTTTTAATTTGAGAACAGAGGGGTTCTTAAAATTTATGGCAATTCGAACCAAGGGTAACTTTGCAATCAAATCCTTTAGCGCAACGAGTTTTATTGTATTGATAAATAATTATTGTTTACATTCAACATTCGCCAGTACATTTGGCGCAACGATATTCACATTATATTGCTTTATTGATGTTTTTATTCATATTCAACTATCGCTGGGACCAAAGGCACAATATTTGATTGTTTTATTATCTTAATTTATAGTTTATTAATTATGCTGAACTAAATTGAGAGAAACATTTTAATTTTTTTTTTATTATGTAATCGTGGATTTGTACTGGGCCGAGGAAAGGCATAATCGAATTCATAGACTGTGCTAATCGGAAATTGAAAATCTCATTGCACGCAATTCCACTAATGTTTCTGATAGTGATTCCACTATTAGGAATGTATCCTCTGCCTCCTCTGTAAAACTGCCACTGGCAGAACAAAGTTATAATTATAAAAAACAAATTTTGTTATAGTTGAATTATTTATTTTATTTAAAACTGAAAAGAAAAACATTTGATATTTGTTGTAAGTTTTTTTTGTAATTTTAAACTATATTAGTTTTCTATTATTGTTTTTATAATATAATAATATTAAAAAATATTATCGTTTCGTTTGTTATTTTGTTTTTATTTATTCATGTTAGCTGTGTCTAAGTGTTTCTGTTGATTTAAATTACGTATTTTTTTTTTAAATTGAACGAATAATATTTACTTTTTTGACATAATATAATTTGAATGCTTTTTATTTTATATATTAATAAAAACTATTTTTTCTTTAATTTTATCTTTATTATTAAAATAATGCAAAAATTGTTTGTTGTACTTCTAAAATCTATTTGAAATAAATATGAAATCTATTTTGAAAAATTTATAATTAACAGTTTGGTGGTTACTTTATGATGTAAGAAGTACTTTCAAAATATAGAAGTATAAATACACCAATACCCCTCTTTGCGTTGTAATATAATAGCTCTGGTTGTGGTAAGGTTTCATAAATACAAAGTATAAAAATACTCAAAAGTCTAAGAACCTAAAAGAGAGAATGTATCCTCTACAACGAACCAATTTCGACCCTCTAAAACGATCTCGGAATGTGATATTTCCCCCATTTTGAAAATATTTTTTTAAAAGCAAAATACTTACCGTTCATTTAATATAAATAACGAAATTGCTTTCTTAGTGTTTCCAGATTTATAAATTATAAATATTAACGCACAACACCTTTAGGTATAATTTCTCAAACAGAAAGCTAGAACTTACTTGTTGCTTTTAGTTCGAAAAGTATCCAAAACAACATCGCAAAGCGAGATAATGGCGCATTTAATTCTTTGATAAACGATGAAGCAATCATTTTATTTAATCAACAAAAATTGGAATTGTAAATTAGTTTTTATGAAATAGATTTCTGTTGTTTTCCTAATTGATGCTTTCCAACTATTTTATTTTATTTTTTTTTTATTTATATTTTTTTGTATTAATATATGATTTTTTTTTTTAAATTTAATTTTTTTTTTTAAAAAAGAAATAAAATGATTTCATAAAATCGATTTTTGTTTTTGTATTACAATTTTATAAATTTTATTTTCTACAATTTAAAATGTATGATTAAACATAGATTTACAGTATAAATTATAATTATTTGTATAAAATTTCTATTTAATTATTTCTAAAAGTGACTACATTTGTGAATTTGTCGCGTTACCTTAAAAAATATTTGATTTCGATTTATTAACGATGTTTTACAATTAAACAAATATAATCACAAATTAAAATAAAGTATTTGTTTACTTTTCTTCAATAAAATAATTGAAAGGATCATATTATTTTTTTTATCATTTTAACATATATATTTTCTATGTTTTTTTTTTATATTAATAGAAATTTTATTTTTTTCGATCTATTTTATTTTGCTTCAAAATTGTTTTTTTTTTTAATATTATTATTAAATAACAAGTGGGTTTTCTGAATTAATAAGTTATGAATGTTTTTATTTATTTATGTAGTGTTATTGGTAGTTTCATTGCTACGGAAAAAAGAACTGAATGAACAAATTACATTGTAACCAAAAAATAAAACAAAACAAAATATTGTAGTAAAATGCTTAAACATATTATAAAAAGTTATTAGGATTTTATTAAAATTAATTAGTATTAATATATGGAGATACACTGACTTTAAAAAAAAATTAAAGCAAAATAAAATTTTCGTTCTAACATAAAAAAAATAACAATAAAATTTAAGGTTTTTTTAAATATCTAGTGAGTGTATCTCATTTTATTAAAATCTAACTTAATACTAAGTTGGTTCTGTACATAATTTTTCGTATATAAAACAGCAAGAAAACGGTTAGATTGGCTTTTAACTACGTGTTAGATATACAAAATTTTGTACTTGAATCATCACACCTTATTCTTTATTTTAATCTAGATTTAATACAAATAAAATGTAAGATAA
This sequence comes from Diogma glabrata, assembly GCA_963693315.1. Taxonomy (NCBI): domain Eukaryota; kingdom Metazoa; phylum Arthropoda; class Insecta; order Diptera; family Cylindrotomidae; genus Diogma; species Diogma glabrata. The sequence goes on from OY856188.1 coordinate 269,754,474, forward strand.
AGTTTTGGAGTTGAAACAATTTTTTTTTAAATTTTTAAACCTCTCACAGGGTCTGTATTACAAGATCAATTTGAACAGAAACCAAAAAAGACTATGGATGAGATGCCATACAGAAGACGGAAAGGTTAAACAAAAATCTCCAAATATTTTCTAGAACCATTACTTGTATTAATCTCATCTAGACAATAACAAAAAATTATAAATATATATTACTAATTAAAAAATAACAAAAAAAAATTAAATTAACAAAAAACAAATTTTTTTTAAATTGCATAAAAAATTAACTAAATTAACAAAATTTCTAAATAAAAAAATCAATGTTTCAAATTTAATTTTCAGTACAAAATTTTGATAAGCATTTTTCACTTGGAAGTATCTCTATTTATTGAAATAAAAAAAAACTTAAAAATAATGTTAACCAATTTTAACCGTTTTACTATTTCTAAACAAATTCGTGATTTGTTTAGTGATTTTAATATTTGTTTGAGTAAAGATATATAATTTATTTTTAAGTTTAGAAAATGTTTTTGATGCAGATCAAAAAATATACATATAGATATATTATTGAATAGTTTTTAAACAAAAAGGTTTTAGTTTTGGATGGTATATTTTTTATCGTTGATAACACATAACTAGAAACTTTAAAAAAGTTAAACTAACTAAAATATAAAAAAATACCATCACACAACTTTAAATTTGAAATCTATTATTTAGAAAAAAAAAAATTATTAATTACAAAAATTTTTTTTCCATTACATATTATTTATTATATTTATATAACAGTGACGCTTCATTATTTAATTAATAATTTTATTAATTTATTTTATTTTTTTTTTTCATCAGTCTTTTCTCCCACTTGCTTTTATAAGGCAGCTTTCTGGGCAACAATAAACCCCATTAGTTATGCAACATGTTTTTGTTTTTTTTTTGTTAAAAATCATATCTTAATGTCGATTCTTTATATTTTCGCGCCTTTTGCTTTTAAATTTTTGAAGTGAAATGTAATATGTTTATTTAATAATTTTTATACATTTAATTTTGTTTTGCATACATAATACAACACATATATATGTACATGAAAGTATAGCATATACATGCAATTTATACAAAAATATTTTATTTATTATGCATTTAATTTTTTGTTAAAATCTTGTTTTTATTTATTACGAAAATAATTTGTTATTTAATGAAAATGAAATCGAAACAATTACCAAATTAAATTAAAAAAATTATTAAATATCTATAACGTTTCGTTTTTTAAACATCTTAATCTTGAAAATTTTTTAAATTTCTTTCCCTAAAAAAATAAATCTTCATCACAATTTTAAATTTTTTTTTTACCAAAAAATCACGGCCAATTTATTATTATTTTTAATAAGATTTTATTTTATTAATTGTTTATTGGATTAAACGATTATTTATATAATCTCAAAACATATTTAGTGTCTTTATGACAAATGGTTTTTTTTTTCCATAAATATGAAAAATAAATTTTGAAAAAGCCTGTGTTTTTAATAATAAATCCGTAAGTTAAAATAGTTTAAATAAATTTACAACATTTTACTGTTACAAAAATAATTAAACGACGTATAAAAATTTCTTATACAATAGTTTATGAATAAGTTTTGACAGTATTTATATTTTTACATATATATAATTTGATATTTTTTTCAACTACAATAAACTTTTTTTCTTTTAATTTTTTTAATTATTTCTTAGTTTTTAAGCGACGTTATATCGAATGGAGATTTTTTTTTCCTATTTTGTTATTTGTTTTAATTAAATTATTACAACGATTGTTTTTTTTTTACATCGATTTCATCGATTGAAATATGTTTAAGTTTTATAAAATATTTTTTACTTTTGAAATCTTAAAATCTACTTTAAATTCAAACAAAAAAAAAAATTATAAAAAAATCAACGAATTTTAACCACAAATTTTTATAATATAATTATCGATTTATAATCGAATAAAATTTTTAAAATTCATCACACAAAAATTTGATAATGATAAAATTTCTTAATTTAATTTAGAAAATATATCAAAATTTTAAGAATAAGAATTAAAAATTGGATTTTATTCTCTTTCATCACATTTTAGAATATATAATAATTATATTATAACAGAATATTAATTAATTATTTTGACAAAATTTATGTTGTGGCATACTTTGATTCGATTTTAAATTTAATTATATATGAAGACTCTCATAACTATTGTTTTCTAATTCGTGTAATTTTAAAGTCAATATTTGATTATTTTTTTTTAAATTTAACCTTCACCAAAAAAATTATATTATAATGATTATAAAACGTTTATATATATATAAATATACAATTAATAAATCAGTCGATGTAATAATTAATAATATTTTAATTAAGAAAATGGTGGTTGGTTTTTTTTTTTATTTAAGTTTTGTTCTTTTCTTAAATTAAAATGATAATATAAATTTAAATTTTTAGATATTATAAAATCTAAAATATATAGTAATGACAAATTGATAATATTGTGGACACGAAACTAAACACAGATAATGTTTAATGTTTACAAATAAATTACAATAGAGTTAAAACGATTTCTCTAATAATTTTTTTAAAAAATTTATGTTTATATAATTAAATGGCTTAAATTTTGAAGAATATCTTCCAAATCTAATTTGTTTTTTTTTAAATAATCTTATTTCTAAAATCGTAATTAAAAAATAAATAGTTTACAAATAGTTTTTTTTTCACTTGGAAATTTTGATAAAAATCTAAATAAATTAAAAAATATATCGCCATAAATTCACAATTCCTAAATTAATTAGTAAATTCAGTCCAAAACTTTAATTTTATAAAATGATTAATTATATTAATCAAAAGAAAATTTGGGTTATATACTGTATATATAAAGAACCGTTTTAACTCCATGCTGGATAAGTGTCCGTGTACCATTGTTCGCCATTTGTTCCTAATGGTTGTTGTGGAAGCGGTTGACTTCCCCAATTACCACCATTTCCTATTATTCCACTCGGATATCGTCGCTTAGTATCCCCTGGATTTTGATGACTCCCATCAAATTTACGTTTACCGACCGCTGTAATATATTTTAAAATAAAATGTTTATTTTCTAATTCATTAAAATTCATTTATTTATAATCCTCATAATTTAAAAAAAAAAAATATAACAAAAAAAAAAATAACAGAAATCCATTATAAATAAAAATAAACAAACATATTTAAACAGAACAAATTTAACAATTTTTTTGAATTTCTATAAATTTAATAAATAACAAATTATGCTAAATAGATTTCTGTCTAACTATTAAATTAAAAAAAAAATTAAATAAAATTTATTGAACGAAAAATAATATAACAAAAAAATAACGAAAAGTGGTTTTCTTCTAAAATTTCTTTTTCATCTATGGTTGGACTTGAGTTTTTGAATTCAATTTTTCTTTTTACAATATAAAACTCGTCTCCGTTTAAGCGCAAATTTTAATAGATGCTGTAAAATATTTATTTTGTTATAATTTTTTAAACTGATTAAAATTAAAAGTAAGTTTTGTTTGTATTAGAATAGTTGTTAAATTAAATTTTCTCAGACGCCGTCTTAAAAAATACTTTTTGGTGAAAAAAACACGAGAGCGTTTTTTTTAAAATCAAAAGAACACGTGCCGTAAAATTATCGCAATTGATTTTTTGATAAAATCGTAGACTTTTTTTAAATATCATGAAATATTCAGATTTGAAAAAAATCATATTAATATATTTGTAGGAAATTTAATTTTCGTAACCAATTTTTGCCTAAAACGTATATATCTGAAGATATTTTGAAAAAAAAAACTGGAAAATATTCGTAACTTATAAAAACAAATAAAAACGATAACGACCAAATTTAGTAATTTTTCGTCTTTTATATTTTTATGAGTAACGAAGAAATTGGATTTTTTTTTTTCAAAATATCATCTGAAATTACCTAGAAAAAAATTACCAGCACTTTATTTTAGGGAAATATTTAAAAAAAAATCTACGAATTTATTAAAAAATGATCTTCGATGATTTTGCGGCACGTGTTCTTTTTAATTAAAAAAAATGGCTTCGTGTTTTTTTCACCAAAAAAAATCTTTTTAAGAAGCCGTATGAGAAAATTTAATTTTTAACGACCACTCTTATATATATATAAAATATGATTTTTTTTTTGTATAATATAAAAGAGTTTAAATGAATTTTAATGAAAACACATGAATATATATGTATATTAATCAATTTTAAATCAAATAAAATATATGTACAATTAAAATTGACAATAAAAAAATAAAAAACGAATCGATTAGTAATATATCGAATAAATGGGATAAGGGAATGTGTTAGCATTTAAGCAAAAGGATAATTAGGCAATGTGCAATCGCAATTTTATCTCATTTTCAACCAATCAATCGCCAATATATTATTATTTTTGTTATTTTTATTAAAAAAAAAAATATTTATATAAATAATTAATTTTAAATATACCTATTATAAAATTATTTGCATTTACATATAAACAAACATACATTAACTCATAACCACAAAACAGTTCATTCAATCATATCTCGTTCAAACAATGATTCTTTTATATATTTTTCAATTACATAAAGAAACCACTTGCCTAATTTAAAATAAACGTATTATTTCTAAACACAATTAACAATAAATAAAGATGCACTTACATCTAAATATTTAAGGAAAAAAAAGTATGAGGTGCAAAATTAGGCAAGCTTCATAAAATTTTTTTGTTTTTAATATACTAATCGATTCATTCCTTTTTATTTTATTTAAAAAGAAAAGAAAATCATATATATAATCTTTGTAACAATGAAATAATTGTGGTTTTATTTTATTTGAAGACAAAAAAATAAGAATTTTTATAATTTATTCACAATTTTTTCCATTATTTAAAAATAATAAACGGTTGTGCTCCCATACTGCTTCGTGTTTTGTGTTTAAAAAAATAACAGAAATTTTAAAAACAAAAAAAAATTGAAATTAATAACCAAATTAAATTAAACACAACGGTGAGTTTTAAAAGGGAAAAACTGTGTTTAAATAAATAATAATAACCAAAATGGCTTATTTAATTATGATTATTGTTTAAAACTATCTAATTAATTTAAGAGAAAGATATATTAATAATTTTTTTTTGAATAATTTAGCATGCAAATTTATATAATATATTAATTATAATTTTGCTTCTGATTACAATCAAAGCAGTAAGAGAACCCAGCCGTTGGCAACGATACAGACCGTCCTCCTCACCTGGTAAATTTGGCAGCGGCTTGGCGCGCTGGGTGCCACGAACGTTGAGACGAGTTTGACCCGCCCCACGGACCACCCCTGTTGCTGCCTGAGCCCCCACGGTGACCCCTCGTTGAACCAGTGGGGCCACCACTTGACGGTTGGTGCTGCCACGGAGCCCAACGGCTCGGCCACGCGCCGTGATTCCACGCCCAGGACCACCCCCCTAATATTTATATAATGTCGTATTGAAAGACATTTATATAATTATTTGGGGTAAAATAACCCCAAAATAAATGAAAAAAGCAAAGAAAACCCGTTAGAATCATATTTAAACAAAAAAAAATTTTTAATTAGTAATTATATATTAAACTGTACATTCCAAAATTAAATTTGTAAATAATTTTTTTTTAATTTAATTTATAATTACTAAAAATAATAAAACAAAAATTATACAAATATAGTTGAAAATAAAATAAAATAAAATAAATCAAATTATTTATTTTAAAATGAAATAATATTTTTAGTTTTTCTTTTAAAATTTTTTGTTTAAATTTTCTAATACCTCGATAAATGAATCAGATATTTCATAAAAAAGCCTGTATGGCCCCGTCCTAACAAATAACAACACATAACAAAAATTAATAGATACATTTTTTTTTTGTATAAAATTTATAAATTATATTGCTCCATTAATTAATGTTTTGTGTATTTTATTTTATGTTTTAAATTAAAAAAAAAAATAATAAAAATTTTAAAATAAAATTTCAATTCAATTTTCTAGGTAATTTTAAAAGTTTATTTTTATTTATTTTACGATTGAGAATTATTATTTATATTTTAAAGCGATCACAGTTTTAATATTATTTATAATATAACAATAGTAATAAACAAACTTATTTTCATTTTTATTTTGTAGGATGAATTAAATAATAATAATAATAACAATATATTATTATAACTACAAGCATATGATGAGTTTAGTATTTTAGTAATAGGGCTGGTTGCTAAAGCGAGGGATTGCCTTTTTTAGTTATATATGATTTTTAATAAGTTTTAGTATAGATTAATTAAAATGTAATAATTATTTGCAAATAAAAACTAAGCACTTGAAGTTAGTTTAATATTTTTGTTTGTTTTAATAAGCAGTTTTTTTATAAGTAAAACCAAAATTATATATAACTCAATAAATGTGCAAAAATAAAGTAAAAGCAAAGCAAAAAGCTAGTAAATAAAAATGCAGATTATAAAATTATTTGTGAAGAATAAGTAAACTAAATAAAATTCATAGCAAACAATAAATAAAATAATGAAATGATTTTCTGTAAAAATATCCATTATAAGAATAATTAGTTTTAGGAGAAAACTATAATATTCCAGTAATGGACTATTTTTACGGGGAGACAAATCTTGAGTTTTGGTTTAAAAAATATATCATGTGAAGTTCCGGCATATCCACAACACAAACATTTATTTCTCTTAATTTAACAATGACTCATATTTAGTTAGAAAAAAATCCCATTACGAATAACTAAAAGTGATTCTCAGCAACCTGCCGTAATATATACAGTTTAGCATAAACCGTTAATTAAAATATATTATTAAGTAATATTAATGAAGATTTAAATTTTGAATTGAAATTTCTAATGATTTTTATAAAAATAAGAAAAAAACTTCTTTTTAGGAAAAAAACTAATAATAAATCATAAAAACCCACCGAGGTATTTCTTGTTGTTTTTTGTGGTCCTCCAGTGGTCGTTGTTACACCACTTGGAGGAAAATCATAATAATATTCCCCTTCAAAAGTTCGGTAAAAATCGTCGTAATAGGGATCATTGTATCCCCCACGATAATCCGTATACCCATAAAAGTCATAATCGTAATCTACAATAATAAATACAACACTCACACAATATTTTTGTTTTTAATTTTGTGTTTATAATATAAAATCAATTAAACAATCATACGTTGTTCAGTCATCGATTTATTTGTTATTTTTTTTTAATTTCTAATCAAAATGCTACTGTAATACTTTAAATATAATATCAAAACAAATTTTCATATCAACTGACATTCACTCAAGAAAAATACATGCCGGAATAAACTATTTCAAAACATTTATACCATCATCAAGCGTCATACACATCTTTTTCACATACTTACCATCCCAACGTTGTTATTAAAAAGAAAACTGCACGTCAACTAGTATTGAGTTCAAAATAGTGCAGATCTTAAAATAATCATTACAAATTTTATTTAAAAAAATGTTTACAGTAAAAACGTCAAAACTTCAACAGATGGGCGGAGCTTTATTATAATTATGGAATTAAGAAATATTCATAGAGTAAAAAGTTTCTAAATATTTGTAGAAATAGCATAAAAGAAATCGAAAACTTTTAATATTATTTGATTTGGGATGATTATTTTAAGATTTGCACCAGTTTTCAGCTCTTCATTGATGTAACAATAACCAAACACGATTTACTTAGAATTATAAAACTTATACGCAAATATGTTTTTAAACTGTTTCGATTTTCATTATAGGTATATACTAAGGAAATTTGTTGACTAATTTTTGGATTTGAGTTATGTCAAAATTTTTTCAAGCTAGCGATACTATTGTTCCATTGATAAATAAATTTTCAGCAAACAGAATTAAATACTAAACAAATATTGGGACGCTGATGCATAGGCTGACTTCAACACATCTCTGGAAGCATAGTGTTCTGGATATATAGTGAGCTAATATCCATAAAATACTTTAATTAAAGGCTAACCAATGTTTATGATTTCGCATAGTTCTAATTATAAAAATATTAAACAAAGCAGTAGTATTCCAACAAACATAAATTCTGTTGTACGAGAAAAAGCAAAAAAAAATTTTAACCGGAAGTGACAAACCGTAAGTTGGGATGCAGAACTGATTTGAACCGTATTAAATGGTTATGTACCAAGTTCCATCCAATTCGATTATCAGATACAGATGTTATTATGCTTCCAAAATACAGGAGCTCGGCGGGCCCTACCACTTTGTTCACTATCGCTAAAAAACTAATCAGCTCCTTGCCTTACAGATTTGCATCTTTTTTCAAAGTGTCATCAAAATTCATTCACGAACGAATGTTGTATGCTTCAAACAATCATTGAAAACATTGTGAAAAAACACCAGTTGTATGGTGGACCAGAGTCCTTTGCCCAATGTACCCCAAAAACTAATGAAATCTTTCTCATGTTACTTAAAAACTTTTACCAGTTTCATGGAAATCAATCTGTAATTGTAGGCTACAGTAGAAGCAAAAACCAGAAAAAAAAACTTTTTACCCGGAATTGAGAAACCGGAAATTACAATGCAGAACTGTTGCAAATCATACTTAAAGCATATTTACCAAGTTTAATCAAAATTATATATTACAATCTGATTGAAGTTTCATATAAACAGGTGCTTCGGAGGCCCCCCACCACTTATCCCAATATCGTCCAAAAACTAATCAGTTCTTTGTTATTTGTTATCCATATTTTTTTGAAGTGTCATCAAAATTGATTAATGAATGAAGTCTGTATGCTCGTAACAAACTTTAAAAACAAAGTGTGAAAAGTCAGTAGTTGTATTGTAGACCCCCAGCCACTTTAATCAATATGTTCCAAAAGATAATAATTATCTTCTCACACTAATTGAAACCTTTTCCATAGGTTTCATCATAATCACTACATTATTGAAGGCTGTAGTTTGCATAAAGACACTGAAAAAACTTCAGGCACCAATAAAGATAATATCGAAAACAAATTTTCATAGAATTTTACGAAAGGGATTCGTCGTGAAAAATTTGTGAAATTGGGTGCGTTCACCCGACGTCAACAGTTGAGAAGTTGAGAAAGCGACCGCGTTCAGCTGACCCGTTAACTTTACGCTGGATGTTAGCAGTTGAGAGTTTCTTGAAGCGGGATTTATTTCTACTTTCCAACTCATCTTTTGCTTTGACATGCGCAGAACTAATGTATTGTGACATTATACATGAATATAATTATAAATATAATTATAATATAATTATTAGTATAATTAAATTATAATTAAATTATAATTAGATATAATTAAATTGAAATATAATTAAATAAATATAATTATTATATAATTATAAATTTTGAGGTTATGCGGAACAGTTGTTATAAGTAGTAAACGTCAAATAAAAATGCTGTAAATCAACAATGCGTTCACCAGTTTTACAACTGCTAACTCCGAACTGTTGAGAGCTTGAAGTCAGCTGCTGATGTCGGGTGAACGCACCCATTTTGTTGTTTGTTTTTATATTTCAGAGCTGGCGCACAAAACTCTTCTTATAATTTTAAAACAGCAAAATAGGGTATCAAGCCTAAAGGTCGGTACGAGGATGGAGTAAAGTGAAGTTTTTATGCGATCTTTAAAGTTTTTCAAAATATCTGGGTTAACAGATGGGTCAACAGTCATGGAAAAGTTGTGAACTGAAATTTGAGAGAAATTTGACGCATTTGTAATTTTGAAACAAAAAATTTGTATTTGGCAGCAGTTGCTGCATTTTTTTTTTAGTGTTTGTATATTCTTGTCAACATCGAAAGCAAATATTTACTATTAAACAAAATTACTTACATAAAACAAATTAAATCTCAAAATTCCGCAGTGAAATATTGTTCAAAATATTATTTTGCTGTGAAATATGAGATTTGTGTGCGCCATCTCTGAACAAATTACGTGTCAACATAACATAGTGAAAAATGAAGCGAATTTTTTTACATTTGATTTCACGATGTTAAATTTATATGCAAATTTCACTTTACTCAATCTCCAAATTAAGCCTACATAGTACCAAGATTAAGTGAAGTGAGATGTTCATATAAATTTAATATTGCGAGTTGTGACATCAAAAGTAAAAAATTTAGTTTCATATTTCATTATATTTTGGTATGGTATGAAAAACTTGTGAAATTATGTTGTTTGTTTTTATATTTCAAAGATGGCGCATAAAAGTCTCCGATTAATTTTCAAAGCAAAATAATGTTTTGGACATTATCTCATTGTTTTATTTTGACACTTGATTTCTTTTTTATTATATTATAATATAGTTATATTGATTTTGAAAAAAACTACGCCAAATTTTAAAAGCAATAATTAATATCAACTGCTGTCAATAAATAAAAAAAATTTAGTTCAAAATTACAAATGTGTCAAACTTCTCTTCAATTACAGTTCAGTTTTTTCATGGCTGTAGCATCAGATAGTTTGAAGGACTATGGAAATTGCATTGAAATTTCACTACTATTAATCTTCAAACTGAACTGTAGTTGTGAAAAAGGTATGAAATGACGTTGTTTGGTTTTGAATTTCAGAGATTAGTTTAGTATGGAGATTGAGAGTGGAAAAATTCTAACCCAAACTTGTTCGTTTAAAAATTGCAAATTGTGACAAACTTCTCTCCTATTACAGTTCACAGCTTTTCACGGCATGGTTTACCAGATAGTTAGGAGAGCTTTGGAGATGGAGTGTTAAAATGTCATTACTCTTAATCTCCGTAATAAACTTTCATCATCAAACAGTTGTGAAATTATTTTGTTTGTTTTTATATTTCAGAGATGGCGCACATCTCCGAATGATCTTTCACAACAAAAAAAGAGCCAAGATTCATGTAAAAAAAAATGATTTTCAGACATAAAAATATTCGCTTTATTTTGTATCGATCGTACGACAATATTATACGACAAAAATAATATTTCAAACAGGATATAAAATATAACCTAGAAAATTTTTCTGTCACTTGCAAACAAAATATTAAAAAACTGAATGTTAAAAGTAAGTCTTATCGAATTCCTGATTATTAACACAAAAAAAGAACAATGTTCAAAAGTATATTTTCCTACAAGAGATGAAAACATTGTTTTTATTACGCGTACGAAATGCAATTTTTTCTATGATATAATCGATATTTATTATAAAATATAAAATTAGAAATCGACAACAGAACATTCAAAATTCATATTTAATTTTTTCTTTATAAAATTATATAAAAATACCATATAGTCCCTGGGCCCTCGCCGATTTCATGTGTGATCTGATGGTCACCACATATTTTATACTTCGTGAGGCGCCAGAAAATTTTTGTATTGCGATTTTCCTCAAATCGGCCGCTTTTTCGTTCGGCCAACTCCGAAAAATGCAGATTGCCCGTGATCTTGTAAATTTGCTACCACATTTTTTTTTTAACTGTGGCGGTTGGAAATTTGTTTTAGAACACTAGGTTAAGGTTGTCCGACCAAAATATGTCTGCTATTGTTAAGTTCGACAACTGACATTTTGGTATGTTTGCGATGTCGGAAAAGGTTTCCCTCATGTTATAAATCAAATTTCCAACATCCATAGTTAAAAAAAAAAATTTACAAGATCCCGGACAATCGGTATTTTTCGGAGCTTGCCGAACGAAAAAGCGTCCAAATGGAGAAAAATGGCAGAACAAAAGTTTTCGGACTCGTCAAGGACAGGCGTCTCACGAAGTATAAAATTTGTGGTCACATGAAATCGGCGTGGGTCCAGGGACTAATAGCAAATACAATTTGTTATTCTTTTGAGATTAGTGCAAAAAGAACCCGTTTTCACGGGGCATTAAGCTTACGGGAATATCATTGAGAACTAAGGTTGTAATAGAGGATCGCGTAAAATTGCTCTGGACCGATTTAACTGCCTGAAAGAAACTACGTGAGCCAGATGGGTGCTCGGCGAATTTCTTTGCTTTCTTCTGAATAAACGCGTCTTTGTCCAAGTCTATTTTGTATTTACTAATATTTCTGGCTTTCTTATAGGCGCTATGGGTTTCAGGTGTTTTATTTGAGTTATATGTCTTAAATGCTTTGCGTTTATTCCTCACTGCCTCATCAACATCCCGCATCCATTTATTTGGAATAAATCGCCTCATTCTGTCTTTTATGATTTCAGAAATTCTTATTTCCGATGTGCTACTATCAGATCAATACAACAGATAGTTTTCCAAGGTGTTTCATCATAAAAGTTTCTCAGTACCTCCCACTCAGGGCGTTTATAATTCCAAACGCAACGAGGATTTGCTTTCAAAGCAAATTTGCTTCAAAGCAAATATTTTATATGTCTGCAAGACAATTCTTTTACTTGAAACATGGCCTTAATATTTTGGAAATTATTTCAAGATCAGGATTCTGGCATTTGATTTGTTTTTATAATAGTTTTGTAAATTTTGACAAAAACACTAGGAAACAAAAACAAAATAATTACTTTGCTGTCAACAAATAAAAAAAAAGTGTTTGTGTCAAAATAACATATGTGCCAAATTTGTTTCCAAATACTTTTCACAACTTTTCACGACTGTTTTGATTAAAAGTTTGGAGTGCTTTGGAGATCGCGTTAAAATTTCACTAGTCTCAATCTCCTTACTGAGTTTTCGGGTGAGGATAAGTAAACCATCAAACCGTCATGGAAAAAGATTACCAAAAACACAAAATGTTGCATTGCGTGTTGCAATTCGCTGTCGCTTAATGGTACACCACGACCAACTACCAGTAAAGACAAAATTTTTTCAGTCAAACGACACAACGATATACTGTCACTAGTCTGACCACTCATTCAAAAAATTGGTCCACACACCATCACCGCCAAAAAACATCACCGCCGAAATATCTATATTCTACAGTCCGGCTTTTTAGCTTTTTAGCTATATTTACAGTCCGGCTTTTAAATATATGATACCGCAATTGCTGGACTACATCCAGAAACATAAAGGATATACCATAAACAGTCATGCAGGAAATTGGTAGCTGATGCGTTAACTATATACGGAGAACACAATCTAAAGGTTCGTCGGAAACACCCAAATCGACAAGGGCGGATGTTTCCCAACGCACGTTACCCATTATGTGTGCCCCCGGCCACATAAAGTTGAGAGGTTTTGTTCTGGCCGGGTAATCCAGATTTTGGTAAAATCATACAAATTTTCAGGGTACAAGCAAAAACCCTAAGTCGGTTATCGATCGGAAAATTGGTTGATTAACATTTTTTGAGCTCTACTCTATCTCTGACCCTCTATTTTTTTCTTAAAATTTTACAAACAAAAATAGTAGTTTTTGTTACAAGGCAAAAAGTATCAAGTTTTTGTATGGTTTTTCAAAAATCTCACAGGGACAATAAATATATTTTAGCTAAGGTTCATAGTTTAGTGGCACTCTCCAGTCACATTTGTTGATCTATGCCAAAAATATTTTCTGGAAAGATCTAGACAGTTTATACCTTGGATAAGTTTTGGAACGAACAATATCAGCACTGCACTGTTAAAAGTTGAATAAATTTAAGCCTTATAATGACCGTTTGTGTTAAAATATTTTATTAAAATTTATATGTATTTGGGACTTTTGCAATCTCTTGACTCTGAGAAAAATTTAAATAATTGATGATTTTGTTTGTAATTAATTTGTTTATTTCAATTATTCTGATAAATTCGATTTTCCTTGTACACAAATCTGTCTGGCCCAAGAAATATACCTAATTCTAGAGGACGCACTACCTTTTAAACTTTTTTTATTTAAAATTCAAAAAGCAAAATTTTTTGTTTTCATGACAAAAAAATCTTCTTCGTTTTTGCAACCCAAAATAATGCTAAACTATTTTAGGTTGTTGATTTTCTTTCAAACGTATGTGTCTTAGTATTACAATTCAGTTCGAACATGATAAACCATAACGTAAAAATTCCTTATTAGGACTTTATCCGCACCATAGTCGGTAATTGCGAACTACTTTGGATAAAACTTTAATTAACAGTTTTAGTTAGTCAGACACTGATAGGGTTGCAGAGTCTAGTGAAAAACACGAGGGTTCATCCGAATCTCGCAATATTTTTAAGTTTCCTGCAAGTCGCCGAGCAGAAATTTGTTCGGTCTCAAAAAGGGTTCTGATCAGGTTTGGATTAGTTCGATTAGGCATGATCTGATCATGAGTGTAACGCTTTTTCGCAATCAGACTCTGATTAGGATAGTCGGATCAGCTCCTGATCATGTTTACCATATAAAATTAATCAGGTATACCAACTAGGGGTCAAATACGAAAACCAAAACAAGGTCGAATATATTTAAACAAACTGTTTGCATTAGCTGATCGGAATAAACACTGTTTAAAATAAATAAACTGAACCAAATAAACTGAATTTTCAAAAAGAACGATGTAATGTTTTTATAACGTTTTTGAAGATTCCTAAAACTAAAAAATTCTATAATAAATTAAAAAATTCAAATCCAAAAATTAGCAGTAGTATATATAGTTCAAATTCTAAATTGCTATATGGAAGCATCTTTATGTTGAACATAATTTTTAACACAAATCACACGAATGTCAAATAAATTTTATACAATTCTAAGCCAAATTCATAATTTTGCCCCAAACAAACAATCACAGCACACCTCAATCATTCACACATTATTATTCTAACTTCTACGTTACTAAAAAAAACATGCATCTTTCAACATCATCTATTTCACTATTACACTTTTGAAATACAAAATAAAAAGACTAATAATAAATTTATTAATAAATAATATAAAACAAACATGCAACAAACAATAATAATATTAAAGGAAATATTACAAAAAAATCAAAAATATGTGCGGGAGTTGCAGGAAATGTTACATGCAAGAGATATAACGGTTGGTTCTGTTTAAAACAAAATGATAAGTTGAACATAAAATAAAAATGAAAAGTATAAAAAAAAAGTTAAACAAGAAAACAAAATGCAAAAACTGAACCTGAAAATGTATAAATGTTAGTGACATGATTAGTAGAAATGTTAATTATAATTCTTTTTTTTTCTTTATTTATATGAAATATATGATGAATGAACAGATGAATTTCATGAATGATATTTCAAAAAAAAAAAAAAAAATTGCAGTTTTATATACATATATATTTTTGTCTTATTGCCCTAGCGATTATTTAATTTGTAGTTTTTACTCCAATTTTGTTTAAAATCTAGCGATTATTCCTATCAATATTATAACAAAAAACTGTAATGTTTTCTCATGTTTGGTAATTGCATTTTAAAAAAACGATTTTCATATTTTTCAAAGTACCATAAATAGTTTAGATAAAAAAATAAAACTTACCATAATCACCGCGACCCATAGTTCCTCTTAACGGCACACGTGGTCCTCCTGCTGATAATCCTCTAATCGGTGGCATTGCTGCTATCATGCTTGGATGTGTTGGTGACATACTTCTTTAAAATCATAATTTAAATTAGTATGTTTATAATTTTTGTATATTTATGTTTAATAAATGTTTACCCAACACCTGGCCTTCCTTGCATCATTTGCATCATCCGCCGCTCTCTTGCTCTTAGAATTTCTTCTTTTTTCTTTTTATCAGATGGTGGCTTTGCCAATGACACCTTAATAAAGAAAATTTAAATTAAAACAATTACTTTTTTAATTTCTTAACATTTGTTAAACTTACTTCAATATTTGAGCCACCAACTTCTTTCCCATCTAAATCTGTCATTGCCTTCACTGCGTTATCTCGATCTTCAAAATGAACAAACGCGTAGTCTTTTATTTTTTTAACCCTTTCTACTTTACCGTAATGTTCAAAATGTTCCTAAAAATTAAATTATTTAAAATTAATATTATTATCTGTAGAACTTTATTGGTATTTTTTGGTTTACTTTCAGTTTTTCTTCGCTTATATCATGTGTTAAATTACGAACATATAAGACTTTGACTTTACTCATTGTAGATTCATCTGGTTCCTCTTGTGGATCCGCCCAGTCTACTATAATATCACAGCCCCAGACCTAAATAAAATAAAAAAGTAGTGTAAGACAAGCAACCATTATCTAACTAATATCCAACAATTATTAAAGTTTAAGTCACGAGCATTTCCGAAACCATTAGTTCACCACCAATTCACCCTACCAATTTTTGCTATAGATTTTTTTAATTATAGTTTTAAAAAGTTATTACAGTAGAAGTAAATTTTATATAATTTCACCAGTAGCTGCAAACTATTAGTGCAGAATCAATGCAAGACTAACAAAAACTGGGTTTGGATATTAACGAAGGATTTAGTATCCCAAAAGACATTTAGGCTTGTGAACAAAAAAGTGATTCGGAAGTGACAAACCGGAAGTGGAGACGCAAACTGTTGAAAATTGTACTAAGTTAAATCAAAATCGAATATCATGAATTGATGTTATTGAAGATTCAAATAAACAGCAACTACGAAATGCTCTCCGCCACGGTTGTGCCCCAAAAGCTAAACCGTATTTTCTCATACTAATTAAAACCTTTAACGAAAACATTTTCAAAACGACTTTATAATTGTAGACCGAAATGTGTTTACCGGAAGTGACTCACCGGAAGTGAAAAACCGGAAGTTGAGATGCAAGAATGTTGAAAACAGTACTAAATTCGTATGTACTAAGTTTCATCCAAATCGATTATCAGAAATTGATATTATTGAAATTTCAAATAGACAAGTGCTTTGGCAACCTTCACCACTTCCCAATAGCGCTCCAGAACTAATCAGTTCCTTGCCATATAAAACTACACTTTTGCCCAAAGTTTTATCAAAATTGGTTTATTAATGAACGTTCTAGTGTTCAGTTGTTCACCAACAGACAAACATTTTTTGTGCAGACAGAAAAGGAAAAAAGTTTCTTTACCGGAAGTGACAAACCAGAAGCTGAGATGCAAATTTGTTTAAAAACATTCTAAAAGCGCATGTGCCTAGCTTTGTCAAAAAATATTATCACCAAAGACTCCTTCCCACTTTGCATAGTATCCCTCAAAAAATAATAATTTCCTTGTCATACATATATACATCTTTTTTCGAAGTACCATTGAAAATTGATGCACGAATGAACTGTGTATACTGTCAACAAACTTAAAAAACAAAGTAAGAAAATTCAGCAGTTGTATTTTCAACCTCCACTACTTTTTTTAATATACTCTAAAAGCTAATATGTGTCTTATAGGAACAACTGAGCCCCTTTACATTTCGTCGGTTAGAAAGTATTTACGTGTAACTAAAAAAATGGTAAGGAAGCTTACAAAACGATTTATTGCGATTCTAAACAAGCTTGAAAACAGAATTTTTTAGCAATAACTAAAAAAAATATTAGAGTTCCGTTTTTTATACGGAACACTATTGGTAGGAGTTAATCGAGTTTTTCACATTATTTCGATTATCTCGTATACTATAAATGCTATGGACCTGAAATTTGAGGTTCGTATAAAACTAACCTGTCCACATAAAATGACACATACAAATAAAACTAAAGTTGTATTCGTTTGGTTTACAGGGTTACGATGCACAGTGGGATTTGTTCATATAATGTTTGGCAAAAAATATAAGGAGTGCTCGTAGAATGTTGAAATTTTGCTCTGAGCCTTTGGTTAGCTCAATTAAGAAAAATATAAAGTTTCATCAAAATTGGCCACGCCCACTTTTCACCCCCCATAGAACCCAAAATTTATTTTTGTGCCCAAAGTTTTTGAAATTTGGCACAGAGCTTTTTATTACCTCAAATAAGAATAAAATAAAGTTTCATAAAAATTGGGCACGCCCACTACCCACCGCCCATAGAACTCAAAATTTTATGATTTTATGATTTTATGAATTTTATGATTTTATAAAAGATTATTAATTATTTAAACTTTTTTTTTTTTTAATTGATAGTATGGAGTCTTACCTTTCATTTTATTATAGCGGGAGCACCTAGCACGACCGAGCAACCTTTTTTTTCTTCCAAGGAAGTTTGCAATCACGGCACATTATAGAACAAATTTTATTCTATCATATCTTTTAAACCATATGAGCGAACTTTATAATTTTTTTTTTAAATACGCAGAAAAGGGTATATTTGAAAATAGTCACTATTCAAATTAAAGCAATAAAGTTATCTTACGTACAAACACTATAGAAGTGCGTAAACAATTTTCAATATTTTGGACCAAAATTTACATGTGACTTTACTTCATTATTTCAAAGACAAATAAACTTTTTTTTGGGATACAATTTATGGATTCTTCATACTGAATCAATTTTCTACAAAACTGCATCATTACATTTTTAAATTTTATGTGTCGAAAAAATTACTTATTGCACAAAAAATCCCACTGTGCGATGTGAGACCTTTGAGAAAATACATATTTTTATAGATTCAAGTAGGGTATCATATGAAAGGGCTTCATTTCAGTATTCCTTAAAAATTTATTTTAAAATTTTGCCCCTCACCATTTTTTGTAAAATTTTGAATAATGACGTTCTCTTCATGTTTTCATACCTCGATTTACTCCGAACCTAAGTGATCGAAAATCAACTTCAACTGTATTTGGAATGATAGAAAAACTAGTAAGTTTTTAATAAAATATATATATATGTACCACATTCTCATAATTATATTTATTAAGGGGGTGGAAATGGGAAGAGGTTAAAACACCATTTAAAACATGGTCAAGTGGGGGTGTCATTTGAAAGAACACCTAATTTAGAAATCATTGCAATTTTTTGTAATTTTGCGGGAAACAGTTTTTGAGTTATTGTCAAAAAAGTGCAACTTTCTGACCACCCCCCCCCCCCCCCCCCGTTTCGACACTGATTCACAGAAAATTTGCAATAATTCACAGAGTTAAAAAGTTTGGTAAATTGGTAAATTTTGAATGAAAATCATAGCGAAGTCTCAATTATATTTCTTAGTGTTTAGGGACGGAGGTGGAGAGGGTAAAAAAAATCTTTTTTGACCAAAGCGAGTTTCTTGTCATTTGAAATTGCCAATTTTTTTAAAACGCGTACGAAGGTGCTACCGTCTAATTTTGGTTCTATAAATTCCACTCATGCCACTTGTTAGTTTTAGTAATTGGGGTTTTATCGTCAGCAGTACAAAACGCTTGTCTGGAACAAGTTTTGAGTAAAAGGCTAAATATATAGAAAATCAAAATAAAAAGAAAAAGGGGCTTTTGGGTTCCTTTACGGTATGTAGAGAGGGCGGGCAGTTGAAGTACAACTTGCCACCCATAATAGCTTACCCATTACAGGACAGGACGAAAGGAGGTCTCACTGATTACATTCGTTCTGAACATCATAAAAAAACAACGAAATGGGAGTCAGGCTTGAACCAACACCTCGAGATAAAGACACTCAAGCTCTACCGAGTGAGCTAGCGGGGCATTTTTCGCGTGCAGTGTCCAACGGGGCCTCCAGAGCGACAGTGTTTGGATCTTTTCGATCCAAACAAAGTTGTTCTGGAGACCACTAATTTTTTTATTCAGTTTTAGTATTTTAATTTTAATAAATATTTTTTGTGTTATTGTGTACCACAGGAGTGTTAACCCGTCGGGCTAGTGCTTATCAGAACTTACGATATCGCGGGCTCCCAGTAAACTAAAGTTTTTATTTTGTGGAGGAGGTTGGGAGTGACGAGACAACAGGCAATGGACTTTGTCAATGGAAGTTTCAGTCAGTACTATCCCACCCTGTGTAGTTTTGTCAGACCCTGGGTCCTTGACAGAGTTAAAAATTTACACAGATACGCTCAAATAGATGTTGTTTTTTTAAAGTCTTCGGTTTATTTTATTTTCATTAGCGCATAGCCTATTATAGTGTTGTTAGGAAGCAGTGTTCGTGGACGATAACAGAGATATGCACATACATCTGCTACACGGGTTTTGTTTCATATATATATCGTTTATACTTATATCGTTTGTACTTTCAGCCACATTTGGTACACACAAGGCAACACCATGACTAACATATTACTTCTCCATACTTGTTTGGTTGTTCAAATAGGGCTGTTAAGCAGACACATGAATTGAAAATGCTAGCATTTGACTCTCTGAGCCATAGCGTCCACATATGTGCGCTCGTCAAACTGTTGTTATCACTGAATCAACCTCTGAAAGTTTTTTGTATGATATTCATTAATGTTCCACCTAGATATTCATTAATGTTCCAAAAGCTGGATTTGAATCTTGGCAGACGTGTTCAAAAACAGAATTAATTAAAGAAGTTAAAACCTGGTTCGAGTTTTTCTTCAAACATTCAAGAAGACCAAAAGACGATGATGGTCGTCAACAATAGTGAAGAATTGGCAAAACCGATTCTAAAACATGTTCAGTAAAGCTCAAAACTAAACGCAAACAACGGACAATTTGCACCAAACCTATTCTATTCGTCGTTTAGAAACAAATTACATATATGTAAATGGAAAAAGCAAACACGAAAGAGATCGCCCGATGCAGTTATGGACAGTTTATTTTTCGAAATTCTATTTAAATAACTTTTTTTTTGGCATTTCTTGCTTTTACACTGATTTTAGAAATTTATAGATTTTTTTTTATAATTTTCTCGATGGTCGATTCAGATCCTGAATCTCGAGAATTTTTTTTAGAAATCCCCAACTCTACTCATGGGTTTTGTAACAATGATAATGATGGCAATAGAAGTATCTAAACATTTTTCTTAGTTATAATTTTTGAACAATTTGCTAAAATAAAACTACATACAACGAAAAATATTTTACACAGTGTGGTAAGCCAAAAGATGAAATGCAGAATTATTATAAGTCTTGAGATAAGAAATTGAGTTTCTTGACAATGCACTAATTTGTTTGTTAAAACACCAGAAACTAGTCAGTTTTTTCTAGAGCAAATCCTGGCTCAAAGTTTTATCAAAATCCTGCTATGAACAAGAACTGTTACTGTAGTAGGTAAACCAACAGATAAACATTTTACTGCTGAATATATCTGAAAAATTGTATGATGGAAGATGCAAACGCGAATTGGGTTGACATGACGTTTTAATTCTTTTAAAGAAGTTAAATGGCAAGGTTCATTAAAATCACTTAAAAAAGTTAAACTTTTTGAAGTTTAAAATAAACTTATCTCTCAGCAGACCTGTACAACATTTTACAATATCGCTTTGCTATACAAATCTTCATCTTCTGTTAAAGTTTTATCGAAATTGATTCAAAACCCAATGCTGTATTGTCGCGGATGAAGACTTTAAAACAACACACCGAGTATGAGAAACCAGTAGTTGGTATGTACAATCAATCATTACAAACATTACAAAACCTTATTGATAAAAATATCAACAAAATGAACGAACGAACAAATTATTTGTGAAATTGAAAAAAAAAGTTGTTCAAGAAAGCCATGCATTTCCTCCTAATTTGTACAATTTTAAACCCTGATAGCATTATTTATTTTCACGATATTTGCATGATAGTTATCAGTTTTTTGGAAACCACTAAAAAACAAATGAGCTGATTTCGGAAGAAAATGACTGGGCTCTAAATTCTAAGTTACGCCAAGATACATCGATTGTGACCATGTTGGTTGAAATTGGACCATCTATTATTGAGGAAGCGTTGGAAACACATACAAAAACCTACAAATAAACTGTCAGCTAAAACTTGCTTAAACAGCATTAGAAGCACTTGAAACATAATGATATCATAACAATTCCAATTTCGAACATCAACCCAAAAACAACAACTTTCCATATCGGAAAGTTACAGATAAAAAAAATTATATATGACAATATATGAGGTATAACGAAATTTAGCGACACTTTATGGACACATTTTAACACATCTTAACATATTTTATCATTATTTATCGTTTTTTTTTTTTAGTATTTTGCAGTTAACAGTTTTTGTCCCCTTCGACGTTGATTGACAGAAAAATTTTAGAAAATCCACAGAGATAGGAAATTTGATAAATTTTTAACGAAAAATATAGCGAAAGACTCAAATAATTATTTTTCCATGGTTTCAGATGGTGAGAATAGGGAAGGGTAAAAAGCTTTTTTGACCCAAACGAGTAGGATGTTATGTGAAAGAGCATTTAATTTAAGAAATATCGTAATTTTTTTCAGAATTTGGCCGTGCACAGTTTTTGAATTACACCTAATTCTGTTTTACGGGAACTTCTTTTTACGCGTACCTGATTTTACGCGATGTCTAAAAATTATTCTGTTCATTTTAGAAGTTTCATGAAAAATTTGCCAAGTTTTTTGAGATGATTTAGCTCGTTCCGCTTCGGATTCATTTAAGCAGTTGGAAAATATCAGTTAGTTGAACATGAAACGTCGTTTTGGACAAAAAATGTATTTTAAAATTCTATATGACTTTACACGAAATTAACACGTCATTTCTTTGTGAAATAGGCGTTACAAAATATGTCACCACAACCACTAAAATCTTTTATGATCGAGGTTTTACATACAGCATGAATTCTAAAGTGTTCATGGACGTAATTAATTTTTTTGATTTTTTCCATTCAATTTTCAAAGATAACTAAACAAAAATCCTATCACATAAGTTGTCCATAATCCTAGATTATGTGACATACTATCCCTAATCTAGGGATAGTGTGGGATTAGGTACTAAAGCCCGCATATAAAGCTTTATGAATATATATCATATATCTTCGAGAAAAAAATAACTAAGGTTTAGGGTGCTACCGTTGACTGAATAAATTACTTTAGCAATTGATAACTCTATGCTATTGCTAGTGGTATGTGACATCTTACATTAATGATTAAACTAATATGAAAAACAGGGACTGAAGTACGTAGGCTAGTCACACTCGTTAGAATAAAATCTACAATCTTGAGACTCATAGAAAAATGCTCTTGTCTGTTTACAGCTTTAAGTAAAAACAGAAATTTCTTTCATTTCACTTTCTTATAGGTAATAATAAATTACTTCAATTCCCTGCCCCGACTTAAATCTCCAACATATTTTAACTTATCTACTGGCAATACCGTAATTTTTATAAGTTCATTTCCTTATATTAACTGTCCAACTTGGGTATTTGTGTAACTGTAGAGATTAATTATAAAGAAATCAATACTGATCCGAATACAAAAA
Organism: Diogma glabrata; assembly: GCA_963693315.1. Classification (NCBI taxonomy): domain Eukaryota; kingdom Metazoa; phylum Arthropoda; class Insecta; order Diptera; family Cylindrotomidae; genus Diogma; species Diogma glabrata. The sequence goes on from OY856188.1 coordinate 269,777,636, forward strand.
TAGCAAATGATCAATACCAGCTTGAGGTCAATTAAAACAATAGTTCTGTTAAAATTTGAATCTGACAAGGAGCTAATTTTAGAATAAAAGAGAAAAAACTGTATGAACTGTTGTAGCTCCTACAATGGTCAATTCGCAAGAATTTCATTAATTTGAGAATTTCTGCATGAATTTCTGTAATGCATTTTATATAAAAATATCACTGTACATTATATTCCTTAAATGTAAAGTTAAAATTAAGAAAGGAATATGCATAGATGATTCAAATTTTTGCACGTGTCGTGTCTTTCACGCTGGTAATTACTTTTTTATTTAATTATTTTTTTGACAAAACATAATTTCCTAATAATAATTTTTTAAGTTTCCTATCAAATGAAAGTTCTGGCCAATTGTTACAATTTAGAGCAATTGAAAGAGATAATCAAGGCTCTCTCTAAACTATGGCAGTTTTTTGTCATGTCTGTCATATTTATTTTTGCGTTGTAAATGTCAGTTATATTTTTTTAAATTGAAAGTTTTGTATTATTTGTAAATGAGGAATATAGCATACCAAATTTCGATAAGGTACATTAATATTTAGTACTTCAAATCGGGCAAGAAAGTTTTCTGAAGTCTGTCTGTCACTAATGGAATTAATCCTCTGTGATATTGTAGAGTAAGGACTGAATGTGGCAGACACTTTATGCATATCTGTGGGACTAAAACTCAATCTGAGTTGGTTTCGTTCACCAAAGAAAGCTTAGCACGAAACCCATCATCTCGAGGGGTTTCATAATGAATCGACACCGAGGACAAAGTATCTGGGAGTAATTCTTGATACCAAACTTCTGTGGAGAAACCACAGAAAACTGTGGTAAGCAAAGATGCTAGAGCTCTGATGGTATACAAAAATCTTGCGGGGTTCAACAACGGGTTACAGACTCGGCATTCTAAGGTGGATGTATACTATGATAGTGAGACCAGGCATTACTTACGGAACATTCGCATGGGACAAAATAGCCAAGCTTAACGCTGGAAACACAGAATTGAAAATAGTGCAGAAACTGGAATGTATCTGCATAACGCCATAACGCGGCAATGAGAACATGTCCTACCATGTCAATGGAGATACTGTTAGGACTAGTTCCACTTGCAGATCACCTTACCTATCAGACAGCCCGAGGAGTTAATTGGGTCGTCCAATCAAAAGAGAGAAGTACTGTGCTCCAGGTTGAACAGGAACAATCTCAGAATTCTGACAGGTGATCTTGCAGGACAGTGTAGATTTAGAAAACACCTCAAGAATATTTGGGTGGAACATAGAGACGAATGTAGATTGGAAGAAGAGACCCTAGCCTATTTTCTCAAACATTGTCAATTTTTTGTGATATTCTTTTGTTATTTATTTTATAAAGTAAGTAAGTAAAGCAAAGTTTAGTAAGTAAAGTTTATATTTCTTTTACAATGTACCTCATGAAGTATATCCTATTGAGTGATAGCTTCATCTCTCCAGTATAAAAATATTTTAAGCTATTTCCACTTCTAGCTGCTCAAACTAGAGAAGTATGCAATTTAGATAGCTCACGGTTGCAACAGATAAAATACATTATTTGTAATCTATCATGAATACCATTTGCAGGGTACAAATTTCAGAGAAATTGCTACAATTCTCATTGTGAATTAAAACACACAAAATACGTCAAAATTTAAGGAATCATATATTAATAAAAAAAAGTTTGTTACTTTAAAAAATCAACCTCCGAACACAAAATTTAGTAACTATATATATTAGACTAGTCCTTAAAAACTAAATTTTTTCAGAACCCAGTAAAAAATTTTTTTTTTGGTGAAAAAAACGAGGGCATTTTTTTTAAATAAAAAAAACATGCCGCAACATCATCCAACTTGATTTTATGATAAAATCGTAATTTTTTTTAAATATCTGATTCAATATGCACATTAAAAAAAATAATATACACATTTTTATAGGAAATTTAATTCTCTACAGAAAACGTTCTGGTCATTTTTGGACTAAAACGTATATTTCTGATGATAGTTTAAAAAGAAAAATTAAAAAATAATCAGAAACTTTTTGGTGGAGATTTATATTTCCTTCAAAAATGTATACATGATTTTTTTTAAATCTGCACATTTCATGAGACATTTACGATTTTACAATAAATCAACTTCGATGATTTTGCGGCACGTGCTTTTTTCATCAAAAACCATTTTTTAGAGGAAATTTAGATAAACCTAAAGTGGGGTGAATTATTCTAAAACTTATATAATACTTCCCAAGTACAAAAAACGATTGAATAATATATATACAAATCCAAGCATTTTATAAAAACTTAAAACAATCAAATAATGACATACCTTTATCCTTCCAGTTCCAAGCCGTCGTTTTGCAAGTGAAGCTGCTTTATGCGATTCATATTCAAGAAAACAAAACCCTCGATTCTTTTTTTTATCATCAGGAGAACTATAAATAATTACTTCAACGAGTCCAGCTAAAAGTAACATGCAATAAAAATTACGTTTAAATTGAGCGAAAAATATTTATATAAAAAATAAAATAAACTGTAAAAACTAAACCCTAGTTTTTTTAGTATAAAATATTTTTTTTATTTTAGATTTTTTTTTTAATTTTGAATTTTGAAAAAAAATTTTAACTATAACAATTTTGCCCTCCCAAAATCCAATGCCAAAACGCTTGATTGTTCATGTTATATTTTATTATTATTTTTTTTATGATTATTTACGAATTTAAATCAATTCAATCTTATTTATTAGTTTTAATGTTTAATTATTCAACAAATAGTAATAACTCACTATTATTATTATAAATATATATTTTATTGTCATAAATATTATATATTACAAAGTCATTTTATATATAAAGAGAATAACAACCGATACATTAATACTTGTAAGAATGCAAGATGTAAACATTTAACATGGTAAAATACAGAAAATCATTTTTGTTTCTCCAGTCATTATCACAAAACATTATTTATATAGATTGTTGTTTGGATTAATTTTTTTATTTTCTTAGGATTTTCGAAAAAAAAAATGTTGGCAGACTGTAGCCAGACAATTGCTGAAAACGAGAAAACCTCACAAAACAAATTTACAGTTTTACTCAAATCAAATACAATTTAAAAAAAATAAATAAACAATCACAGCTCCAATAGTGCTTTTACATGAACCAATAACATATGTTAATTAGAATATTTTTATTTAAATGTAGAAATAAAAATTTTACTGATAAATTGTTATTTCAATATAATCTACATTTATATAAAAAAAAATTCAAATCAAATGAAAAATAAATGCGAATTTGGCAAAGTTTTGGAAAAGAAATTGTTAAGCTACAGAGCTGACATGTTCACAAAACGAAGTTCGGCAGTCAATCAAATTTTACTAAAAAAACATAGTTTAAATTTTATATTTCATTTATAGTTTCAGCTCTATTTGAAATTTTATTTTTTGAAAAAATAAAAAATCTAATAAAATTTATAAAATCACAAATAGAGCACAACTTATATTAATTTTATAAATTTGAGAAAAAAATCATATTTTTAATTCCCAAAAACTTAGACAATTCAAATTATTTGTTTTTAAAATTTCGATACATCAAACCAAATTAATTGTTTTTGCTTGTTTTAGAGGCCAATTGTATAAAAAAAAAAATTGAATTATAGTACGTCGCTTTGATTGATTTATTAAGACTTACGTGCATGTTTTGAAAATTCCTCTAATAATTCATCGCGATCTCGATTCTTAGGTATATTCCCGACAAACAGACGGTGATTGTTATATGATATCGTAACACCAATCTTTTTGCCTTTTTTAAGTTCATAATCATTCAGCTGGAACCAATAATTCACAAGTCGTATTTTAACAACAAAAAAAACGTTCTGATGCTTGTTTTTTTTTAAATAATTTTCGCAAATCAAAATCATTTATATAATATATAATCACGGAACAAAAATTTAAAAAAAAAACGTCCGAAGACGAAATTAATTTTTTTTTTAAATTTGATAAAATAACCAATATATTTTCTAATTTTCCACGGTCTAATGACTGGAGATTTCATTGAGGTTTAATGTTAATGAGATCAAATGTGTGTATGTAATGTGTCAAATGATGTGCAAAGATCAAAATTAATAAATGTTAATTAAAAAATAGCAAAATATATTTACAAGAAAATTTAAAATTAATAACAATAATAATAATCAAAAAATAATACTTATAAAAAAAACACAGAATAAACAAACTTTAATATTTTCTTTATAAATATATTTTTAAATAATATGAGATGACATAAGTTCATAAAACTAAAAAAAAAAATAAAGAGATGAAATCGATTTCGATTGGGTCGGTCGTTGATTCTAAATTAAAACTTTTTTAATTGATTCTCTATACTTTAATTGCAAAAAGATCAGGTGTGACGAGAGCCCGTTTATATCGGGTTATTGCCAATAAAACATATGTAGCCAATTAAAACAAAATGTATGATACATTAGCTTATTGTTAATATAGCTTTAATATTTTTAAAACTTTGACACAGGTGTTTTTTTAAAACCATCAAAATTTTAAAAATTTTAAAAACAAAAAAAACAATACATATTGTTTCAAAAATAAATAAAAAACGCGAAACAACACGATTTCTTTTAAATAAACATTAAATCATTAAAAGTAATTATCTAAAACAGCTCTTAAGCAAATTAGAAAATTAGTAATAATTTCCACTTTAAAATTAAAAAAAAAATTGAATTTTAAAAAACAAAATTTTGAAAATGATGAAATTTTCTTTTTGATTCAATTACCTGTTAATTTACCAAATTCTTCTAATATCTCCTCTTTGCCCTTAGATTTTGGTATGTTGCCTACAAAAAGTCGTAGATTCGGAACACTTATGTTAATTTTCAAACACTTGCCAGGTTTTATTTCGTAGTTATCGAGCTGTGGGTTTAAAATAAAAATAAAAAAATGCCAAATTTTGAAAATAAAAACAAAACAAAAATAATAATAATTTTGATTTTAAAAAGAAATTTGTTTGGAATAAGGTTTTAATTTTTAAAATTTTTATTTTATGATGAAATTTTTATTTATAAATAATGTTTTTCATAAGCTTTATATTTAGAAAAAAAAATCATCATTTATATTAAAAAAAAAATTTTTTTGCACAGATGAATTCGTCAATTATTTAATAATTCAAAATTGATTTCAAATAAATAAATAATTAAAGGAAAAACTACTTAAAGGGAAAGTAATACGTATAAAAGGAAATCTCATGCTCGCAAATGTAAAAATAAAACCGGACATAGTAAAAGACTTTTCTTCAATCTTTTATGCCAATTTTGAGTTTCGTTATAAAAACCTTAAAAATTTTGTAATATTTTTTTTTTAAATATAAGATAATACTCTACTAATAATTAAGCCAAACTCTATTTCCCGAAACCAATCAAATACTCCTAAAAAAGAAACTACACTAAAGTAGAATTGCACATTCGTTTTCTTTTTAAAATTTTGATTATATTTCGAAATAATTTTGAAAAAATTAATTTTATTTAATAAAATTCCAAATTATAAATTTTATAAAAATGATGAAATAACAGTATACAGCCAACGAAACCTTATCCAACTGTGTTAAATTATTTGTATCAAAAATAATTCTATATAGTGCAAAGAGGAGACCTGTAAAAAAATTTGTGTTTTATTTTAATCGAATAATAATTTTCATTTCAATTAATGTTGTTTTGCCAAACTTCTGTTTAATATATATATTAGACTGGTTGTTAAAAATTAAATTTTCTCAGACGCTCCTTAATACGTGCCCCGCAAAATCATCGAAGTTGTTCTTTTGATAAAATCGTAGTCATTTTCATATATCTCATTCAATATGAAGATTTAAAAAAAATTATGTTCACATATTTATAGGAAATTTAGTTCTCTACAAAAAAGGTTTTGGTCATTATTTACCTAAAACGTCTATTTCTGATGATATTTTGAAAAATTTTTTATATCTTCGTAACTCATAAAAAACGCATATAATATATTTTCTTCAAAATATCATCAGAAATAATATACGTTTTAGGCAAAAATTGACCGAAAAGTTTTTTGTAGTGCATTAAATTTCCTCCAAAAATGTGTACATATATGATTTGTTTTTTTAATCTACACATTTCATGAGATATTTACAAAAAATTTCGATGATTTTGCGGCACGTATTCCTTTTATTTAAAAAAAAATATTCTCGTGTTTTTTTCACCAAAAAGAAATTTTTTAAGAGGCGTCTCTAAGAAAATTTAATTTTTATCGACCAGTCTAATAATAACGACCAGTACATAATTTTGGTAATTTAGAAGGCTCAAATGTTGTCATCAAATGTATTAAATGGTTGGTTGAATCGTGCTGATTAACAAGTTTTTTACCTTTTAAACTGTTTTTATAATTTTTAATTGAAAAATAAAATATTTTAACCAATTTTAAAACCTGAAATTTTGGAAAATTTTAAAAAACAAATATTAAAAATTTGGAAAATTTATAAATTTTGAAATTGGGCTCTCTCGCTCTCTTTGTGATTTTTAAAGATGTATCATCATTTAAATTCAAAACCAAAATCGTACCCCATTAGCTTTTGAATATATAAATACTCCAGTCTTGCACATATCAATTGAAACATAATCGATCTCACACCTAAATAAATAGAAAGCGTTTCGGGACACATATTTCATATACAAAAAGAAAATATGTTTTGGTTTTAACAACTACATTATTTTTTTTTTTTTTGGAAAATTAAAATTTTAAAAATTAAATTGATACAAAGTTAAAATTATTCTATCCCAGTATAACAAATTTACTAATATTTTTTCTAAATAATGAAAATCAAAGCTGAATTTTTTTTTTAAATAATTTTTAAGGAACTCAGGAAAACTTCTGTAAACAAAAAATTATTTTAAAGTATGATTTTTTCAATTAAAAAAAAAACTAAAGATGTTTTCATACTGTTTAAGATTATTTCATGCAAGGTCTTTTTTTCTCTAAGATACTAAAAAGATTTATAGATACTAGCAAATATTCTAAAAAACATGATATTTAAAAACTAAATTACTAAATATATATAATATATATAAAATATAAATGTTTGTTGAAACAATAAACAATATTTATAAATAAACGACTATAACTTTTGTTTATTTTTATTTCAAAATATTGTTTATCGTTTTACTAAAAAAAAAAGTTTAGATCCTTAACTTTGTCCTTTAATCATAAAAAATATATCGTATTATTTTAAGTTACAACAATTTTAAAAATAATTATTTGACTGCTAAACTCACCTCTCTGACGGCATTTTGTGCAGCATCACGAGTTGTAAATGTAACAAAAGCATAACCACGATTCGTTCCAGTCATGGGATCCATCATTAAACGTAAATCCCAAATTAAACCACATTTTTCAAATAATGGAATTAATTCATCTTCATACATATCTTTTGGTATTTTGCCACAAAAAACTTCACATCCGTTTCCTGGGGCAGAGTTGTCCCAATTTGGTGGAGGGCCTCCATATTTTCTTTGTCCTTAAATAATTATTTTAGTTTATCTGATGCGAATTGTATTTTGAAAAACTATTTACCTGTTGTGACATCTAATGTGTATCTAGTTCTTTCTAAAATTGCTTTTATTTTTTCTTCGTCTGGTCCTTTTACTTGCACTGTGGGTACAGGAGTTGGTACTCCTTGTTGACTTGCCCTATGTTTTTGTCTTAAAAAAATCATTGGATATTAAAATTTTTGTTAATTTAAACGAAAGAAATAAGAAATTATTTATTTTTGTTTTATAAAGATTTAAAAATCACGACAGTTCTATGTTCTGCATAAGATTTGAATTATAAGGTCAGTTCAGTTCCAACATGAAACACATAAACAAACAAATTTTAATTTTAGTTTTAATTTTAATTACTTATTAATGTAATTGAACATGAAATTGGACATGGAAATTTTTGAATTTGTTATAGTAGACTAAGAGCCCGCGATGGCCAGACCTTCGTTATTTTATAAAAGCTGAAAGTTTCTCAGCGCATACCCCCTACTCAGGTAGGAACGATTAGCGACATATGAAGTTTGGATCATAGTGGCTTTGGCAGGGAGCAGGTTTCAAAGGGGCCTCCAAACATTCGTGAAAGTATAAAAGCTAATTTTTTATATATTCTTCGGGATAGTATTAAAAGTCACGTCACCCATGAAACTTTAAAATTTAAGGGTGTCTGGCAGGGGGTTTCCACGATAGTAAGTGTCTGGCAATGGGTGACGTGACTTCTAATACTATCCCGAAGAATATATAAAAAAATTAGCTTTTATACTTTCACGAAACTTTGGAGGCCCCTTTGGAACCTGCTCCCTGCCAAAGCCACTATGATCCAAACTTCATATGTCGCTTATCGTTCCTACCTGAATAGGGTGTATGCGCAGAGAAACTTTCAGCTTTTCTAAAATAACGAAGGTCTGGCCGTCGCGGGCTCTTACTCTATATTCTTAGAATTATTTTTTGGAATTTTGAAAAAAGTTGGTATTTTTGATTTTGTAATAATTTTAGCAATATTTTTAGAATTTTGAAAAAAATTTTAATTTTTGATTTTGTTATAATTTTTGCAATATTTTGTTATGGTGAAATGCGTCCAAAGAAGCAAAACAAATTAAACCCACCACAACTTATTTAGTGGGTATACATTGGTGATGGAAACATAAAAAAACTGATCGTTTCTTTTTTATCGTTGCAATCGATCTTTATGTTTTCATCAACTATAAATATCACTGGTCTGCAACAAAATCCTCCTTCAAAAAATTATGTCATAAATATGAAGATTTTGATACTCTGAATCCGTTCCCTATGGCCAATTTTTTCTATCACGTCTAGATTTTTCGATATAAATTTTTTTCCAACTTATCATAAATTTCGGTTTATTTCGTTTTATGCGTTAACATTATAAACAATGTATATACATACGAAATAGTTTTTTGCTAATTATAAAAGTAAGAAGGAAAGTGACGAAAGTGATTTCTATGGTAGTACATATGCGCCTGCGCAGTATACACTGTGACTTTACAACAGTTAGTTGAAAACTTATCTTTTAATTGTTTACGTTCTATATCAAAAACTTTAGTAAGTTTTTCACGAAAATCATGACATCAACACGAGGATTCTCGAAAAAAAATAAAAACAAGATTGTATATCCAAACATCGTATCTGCAGAGAGACCATTTCCTCATGGTGAAGGCAGTTCCTCCAGCAGTAGCTCCAGCGAGACGATGGAAAATAAAAATACTTCTGGTCTACAGCCTCAATCGAGTTTTGTTTCTTCCTGTACATCTTCATCATCATACGCTTTATCTGGATCTTCAAGCCCATCAAAAGAACATTAATTTCTTAAACAATCTGAGTTAAATGATTTCGTTAGAGACTTGGGGCTATCAAAATCTAGGGCTCAATTACTCGGATCAAGATTGAAACAGTGAAATTTGTTGGATAAAAGTACAAGAGTCTCATATTTTCGCACAAGACAAGAAGATTTTACGAGTTACTGTTCCAAAGAAAATGATTTAGTATATTATAATAATGCTGCAGGGCTTCTTGAAGAACTGAGTTTCCCAGAAAATTCTGGCGAATGGAGACTTTTCATTGATACGTCGAAGATTAGTTTGAAAGCTGTTTTACTTCACAATGGAAATAAATACCCATCAGTGCCTCTAGCACATGCAACAAACATGAAAGAAGTTATGCAAATCTGGAGGTATTACTTGAAAAAATAAAATATTCTCAATACCTTTGGAACATTTGTGCTGACTTAAGAGTTGTCGCTATACTTACTGGATTGCAAGGAGGATACACCAAGTTTTGCTGTTTTTTATGTGAGTGGGACAGTCACGCAAGAGACAAACATTACAAAGTGAAAACTTGGCCGCAAAGAAAAGCTTGACACCTGGACTTAAAAATGTATCTCAAGAACATCTAGCGCCAAGTGACAAAATTTTTTTGCACCCACTTCATATAAAGTTGGGGCTCATGAAAAACTTAGTGAAACCTATGAACAAGGATGAGGCAGGCTTTCAATATCTCAAAACAAAATTTCATCGAATCAGTGACGCGAAATTGAAAGAAGGGATTTTTGTAGGTCCGCAAATACGAGAGCTTATGAGGGATGAAGTTTTTAATTCGAAGTTGAGCAAAGCTGAAAAAAGCTTGGGTGGCTTTTGTAAAAGTGTGTCATAATTTTCTAGGTAATACAAAAGCTGACAACTACCGACAAATCATTCGAGAGCTTCTTTCTGCTTATAAAGCTTTAGGATGCAATATGTCACTCAAAATTCATTTTTTGTGCTATGTGCCTCACACCAACTTTTTGAGCTAAATCAGTGGCTTTTCATTTCATACCCAAGTTGCGCTATTGACCACCAGGCGACGGACGAAAAGTCTCCTCGTCAGCTTGCTTTTCAATTTAGTTGCCAATTCATTTAAACGTCAATATATTTAAAAACAATTATTTTAAAAAAATGGAAAATATTTCAAATTTATACAAAAGAAAATATTTGGTATGATGTAAGTATTTTAAAAAAACAAGCTCTTAAATACAATTTCATTATCATCCTCCATTATGACAATGTTTACAAATTTTGACATTTAAAAAGATTCTAATTTAAATATAAGGTCAGGCACAGGTTGTACGTTTGATACAAGTGACATCTATGAATAGCATATGTGCACTAGCAATTAATTTAGAAAAGTCAGTGATTTAGCATAAAATACTAGTGTGAGGCACACAGCATTGGACTCGCATTTAGATTTCTTTCCGGAAAATCTCGGTGCCGTATTAGATGAGTATACTGAAAGGTTTCACTAGGATATTATGCATATTGAAAGACGATACAATGGAAAATGGTCAGCAGCAATGCTTGCTGATTTTTGTTGGTCGATTCGCCGAGAAACTTCGATGGGAACGATTTTGTAATTGTTGTTACTAAAATAATATCGTTTTTTAATTAAATGGACATTATATTTAGAATCTATGTGCTGTATTTTTTTGCATGTTAAATTCCGTGGTAAGAGCACCAAATATGATGTAATGATGCATGAAAACAATGAGGAGAAAAAAAATTTTTTTTTCTGCAGACCAGTGATATCAGACTCCCATGAATTTTGCTTATTGGATTTTTTTTGACATTGGCTTGTTGAGTTGTCATTTTTATTCTCAACTGGTGAGTTGGTTTTTTCTTTTTTTGAAGTTCACGAGGTGATATTTTCTTCTGTGAGAAAAAGATTGACAGATTTGGATGCATACTCAATAATGTGTATAACTTATGTATTTTACTCCGACGCTCCATTTTTTTGGATAAAGAAGCAGTTGTCACTGGCCTCACTGCTTCAGATCCACCTTGTCATGGCCGGTATTGAAAAAAATCCTGGACCAACTACAATATGGCATTGTACAATATGCAAAAACATTTTAAGGGCAAACACTACATCCGTCCAGTGTAATAGCTGTAAAGAATGGTGTCATCTTAAGAACTGCTCAGGCCTTGCAACACATAAGCAATGGACCAAAAACTACATAGCGCCATGTTGCTATGCATCAAGTGAACATATAAATACGAGCTCGCAACAGAACACAATGCGAATGAGCACACATCCGGAAACCCCAAGTGATGTGAAAATAATGCAGCTAAATTGTAACGGTCTCTTAAACAAAATCGATGATATCATCAATTTTATGTATAAAAACAATATTCTAGTCGCGCTTTTGCAAGAAATCAAATTAAATGTTAGATCTAAGATTATTGATAGTATCTGTGATTATAGAATTATAAGACTGGATAGAGGGAAGGACAAAGGTGGTGGCCTTGCCTTTATCATACACAAAACCATTATCTACCGTACAACATTACCAGCAGTACCGGGAACTGATAAACACCTAGAACAACTAGGTATTACAATAAAATCCGGAAATAAGGAGATAAATCTAGTCAATATTTATATTCCACCAGTAAGCAGCTGTGATATAGGTTATGAACCGTCCATAGGACATTTATTTTACACCAAAGACTGTCTAATTCTCGGAGATATAAATGCTCACCACGATCTATGGCACTCACACTTGTACACTGACTCAAGAAGTGAAAATATTGCTGATCAAATTGACGGCTCCAACTTTGGAGTCCTCAATGAACCACAACCAACAAGAGTAACAAACAACTCATACTCGTCTCCAGATGTTTCTCTTGCCACCATGTCACTAATGCCAATCGCTGAATGGAGAACTGAAATTGCATTGGGATCAGACCATGTGCCGATCATAATCACCTTAAGCCGTTCCTCAAACGAAATGAAATCCGAGAAGAAGACTTACATTAATTTTAACAAAGCAGACTGGGATAATTTTACCAGTTTTAAAAAATTTTACCAATTGACGCCCTCTCTGGGGAAAGAAAATTCAGAGAAATTTTTAACAAAGCTAGATCTCGCTTCATTCCAGCCGGCAGAATACAAAATATTAAACCAAACTTCCCAAAAGAAGCCTGTTTACTTTCCTTCTAAAGAGATGACATCCGTAAGGCAGTTCCAACTGATTCTAGAATTTCGGGCCTGAACAAGCAGATAAATAAACTAGTAATGGAACAAAAACGCAACAAATGGAAAGATTTAGTGAGTAAGTCAAACTTTGGCACAAATAAAAGTCTGTGGAAGGTGATAAAGGGTTTAACACATCCGCGTCCATCGCATAACAACTGCATGATCTCCTTCGATGATATCCCCACCGAAAACCATAGAAAATGCGCAACAAAATTCAACACGCAGTTTACAGAAAAACAAAGTAAACATGAAAAAGAAACCAGGTCAGTATTAAGACATATGCGCAAACTTAATACTGAAAATTTCGAGGATATCATATTTTCCGAAGAAGATGTTGGAAACGCAATAAAGAAATCCAAACCATCTAAACCTATTGGACCAGATGGCATCTCAGCCATCATGCTAAAACAAATTGGACCCAAAGGATTGAACTTTCTCACTACCATACTCAACACATCTCTAAATACGCTCCAGATACCAAATATTTGGAAAACGGCTAGAATAAGTCCTATTTTGAAACCTGGCAAACCGGAAGAAAAGGGAGAATCCTATAGACCGGTCTCTATCCTCTCATCGGTTGCAAAATTGATAGAAGCACTACTACTACCTCGGCTAACAGAATCTTGCAAATTGGCGTCACATCAGCATGGCTTTAGGAAAGCACACAGTACAACCACCGCGCTTCATAGAATCCAAAACCAAATCAGCGATGGTCTAAACCAAAAACAACCCTGTGCTAGAACAATTTTAGTTGCACTTGACCTGTCAAAACTTTCGACACAGTGTCACATGCTGCACTAATGAACGACATATTCAACACCAATCTGCTAGGTCTAATAAAACGCTGGTTGTGCAACTATCTCAGAGGCCACCAAACATACGTTGAGTTCCGTAACTCTAGATCTAAGATGAGAGTACTCAGACAAGGAGTTCCACAAGGTGGAGTTCTCTCGCCTTCATTATTCAACTTCTACTTAAGTAGTTTACCTGCACCATCGGAAGGAATAACTATCACGTCATATGCAGACAACTGCACGGTGCTTGCAACAGGAAACAACCTGGAACAACTCACCAATGTCCTAAACACCTACCTCAACACCTTGAATGAATGGTTTAAAACCAAAAACTTGAAATTGTCCACTGAAAAGTCCACTTCTACTCTTTTCACCACATGGACGAAGGAGGTAAATACAACACTCAATATCTGAATTGACAACCTACTAATTACTACTGTCAAAAATTCAAAACTGCTAGGGGTAACATTCGACCCACTACTTAAATTCAACGCTCATGCTCAACAAATAAATACAAAACTTAAAAAGAGGAACAACGCACTGAAATCTCTAGCGGGCAGTTCGTGGGGTAAGGATAAAAACACAATAATAACGGCATATAAAGCAATAGGAGGGCCTTTCATAAATTACGCTGCTCCCATATGGACTCCCCAAGTAGCTGACACCCATTGGAATAAGTTACAGATAACACAGAACGCTGCCTTGCGTACAGCAACCGGATGTCACTTGATGGCCCACCGAGATCACCTGCACGAGGAATGTAACATATTGCCGGTCCATGAACACAACGAAATGCTTACCAAACAATATCTTTGGTCCTGTCATAGAGAGCAGCATCCCTGCAATGACATCTTATCCATGACAACACCACCTAGAGACATAAGAAGAACTGCGAAATGCTACCTACAAGATGTTAGAAGCAATGAAGACATAAATTACATCGACGAGCCTACGTATAAGAGAGGGTTGAAAAATATACATACCAAAACCGTTGAAGACACAATAAAGAACTACGCCCCGAATCGAGTTCTTAATAGCAAACCACCACAAGTCGCTGCTGAAGAGGTTAAACTGCCACGCAGCACCAGAACCATCCTAGCGCAGTTAAGATCCGGTTGGTCACGCATCTTGAATGCCAACATGAAGCTTAAGCCCGTGACCCTGAGATTAGCCGAAAACTTTAGAGAAAGCGCTACATGATATTCTAAGATAATTGGAATACACACTCATAATGTGTTGCTATTGCAACGCTTAAGATATAACTTTGCACGATCGGTTGGAAAACATACCGCTTCGAAAATCATGCGTGGTCAGCTGCTACTTTATACAATAGTCCTAGTCAAATAGCAATCCAAATGGTATACAACTGACCGAGTGAACCAATGGTAACATCATGTTCTTGGTATATGATGCGAAAGATATTAAAACCTGTAGATCTGCAAGATGGCGGTGATTACAATCCCAACCTGTGTTTTACGACAAAAAATTAACAACGTTACCCTACTCCAATGTCTAGGGCTGTCTTAGTGTTTTCTACGCTCTTATCATCGTGGTTTCCCAATTCTGGAGGTGGGTATCCAAATCCCAAATGTCAACTCTACCCCTCAACCTAGATGGAATTTTAAAAATAGTTGACTGGGCTTAATACGGGTCGGAGTTGGACCGTACCTTAGTAGTTGACAATAATAGTTTCATCACTGATGACTTATTATTCTCACTGGACGTCGCAAGGAAACAAAAGTAGATAAAGATTGTTGAAAACATTGACTTTGCCTATTCAAGCATGGAAGTCCTAGGGTCTCAAGTCTCAAGCTTTGGAATCACAAGAGATCCATTAAACTTAAATTAAACCTAGCATCTCCAATTTTAATAGCGAAGAACTAGATTCAGCTCTGCCCAAAATGAAAATTGGAAATGCAGTTGGTTTTTTATCCTTAAAAATGCGGGGAAATGACAAGTTGAATTTTTGATAAAAAAACAATTCTGAAAAAAATACTAGTATCAAACAAATACTTCAATTAATGGATGACCGATGTTATATTTCGCGTAGTTCTAATTATAAAAACATTAAAGAAAGCTGAAACATCCCAACAGAAAAATTTTTTACCGGAAGTTGGAATGCAGAGCTGTTACAACTGTTCATACTCCTAGCATATTTATCAAGTTTAATCAAAATCATTTATCAGGAACTGGTGTTATTGAAGTTTCAAATAAACAGGTGTTCGGGAGGCCCCCACCACTCATCTCAATATCGTCCTAAAACTAATCAGTTCTTTGTCATTTAAATCTCCATCTTTTGTCAAAGTGTCATCAGAAGTGATTAATGAATGAAGTCTATACTCCCAACAAACTATAAAAACAAAGTGTGGAATTTCAGCAGTTGTATGGCGGACCCTCCGCCACTTTGATCAATGTGTCCCAAAAGTTGATCATTATCTTCTCACACTAATTAAAACATTTTTCTTAAGTTTCATCATAATCACTTGAAAAAGTTGCAAAACAAAATTTTTACCGGAAGTGAGAACCGGAAGTTGGAATGCAAAACTGCTATGAGCCGTAACAATTGCTTATGTCCCAAGTTTCATCCAATTCGATTATCAGGTACAGATGTTATAATGCTTTAAAAAAAAACAGTGCCTACCACTTTCTTTAATATCACTCAAAACCTAATAAACTCCTTGCGACCTGCATCTTTTTTAAAAGTGTCATCCAAATTTATTCACGAACGAATGTTGAGTGCTCCCAAGTCCCAACAGCCATAAAAAAACCGGCTACGGTTCATTATATGGTATCCGCCCCCTGGGGGTGGGGGTGGGTTTGTTAGAAAGCTTAGGTGGTGGGGGTTATATATATGTAGGTACCTTAGGCCGGAGGGGTGGGGTAAGGAAAGGGGGCAATGGTTTGTTGGAAAACTTAGGTGGTGGGCGTTATATAAATGTTTCTGCGACCCTGCAGTCCTTCGATCAATAGCACCTACCCCACCCCACCCCCATCTTCTCCCGCACCCATCCCTTATTTAATTTTTTATTATTGTTATAATTTGATAGATGAAATATTTTAGGATATAATTTTTTATGATATATTATTTTATTTTTCACTCGCTTCTGCAACCCTGCAGACCTTTGATCAATAGCACTCCCCCCTCTTTCCCCGCACCCATCCCTAATCTAATTTTTTATTATTGTTCTAATTTGATAGTTCTGCGTGTTAATAAGAACAATTCTGGAAATTTCCTATGTTAAGATTGCTATGTTTCCCCCATAACTCCTAAACACCACAACTCCGGCCTAAGGTACCTAAATATATATAGCCCCCACTATTTAAGCTTTCCAACGAACAAACCCCAACCCCAGGGGGCGGATACCATATAACGAACTTGTGCCAAAAAACCTAGTAAAAAACAGCTATTGTATGGTGGGGGGACCCTCCAACCCTTTGTGCAATATAACCCAAAAGCTAATAAATCTTTCTAATATTGATTGAAGCCTTTTACGAACCAATTTTTCATGAAAATCGATTTGCAACTGTGAACTACAGTAGAGATAAAACTTGAAAAAACAACTTTTCAACTGGAAGTGTCACACCGGAAGTTGGTATGCTGAAATATTGGAAACACTACTAAAACCTTATAAGTGTTAAGTTTCAACACGACTGAAAACCAGGATTAGAAGTTAATGAAGATTCAAACTTAAAGGTGTTTGGAAGACCCCAACAATTTTGTCCAAATACGAAACGAATCCAGATCTTCCACGTTCGAGTTAACTTGGATCATATACCAAAGTTTCATCAAGACCCCCTGCGTTTATGTTACGAACCTATCCTATCCACAGACATTTTTTTTTGCTATTTAGATAGAGGATGATCTAAAACAAAAGATAAAATAAAATTTGGGGTATGTAAGAAATTGTGGGGAAGCAAAAATTATAGTTTTATTAAAAAAATTCAATCATTCATCAAACACGCACATCTCAAACGGAACCAAAGACAAATATACAAAATACGAGAAATTCATAATCTTTGAAAACAATTCAATTTTTGCAATGGTCAGTATATAACCTTCAAGGCGCTTCTTATATTACCACCATAAATTTTCACTCATTTCAATTAAGCATTATTTGTGGTAAAGATCTCGCGCATAACACATTTTGAACTTTTCAAGTCACTATTGAATATAAATCGTAATTTTTCAACTTTTGACTACAGTACCAAGACTGAAACTTTCGGAAGTCGTAATATATTATATATTCTAATACATTAATAAAAAGGATTTACCTGTATGTTTTCATAACACCACATAAATAGGCCGATTTGTTTGAAACATGTTCCAAATTAGAGTCCAAAAATTGACTCAAAACACTTAAGGCACCATCAACTGGAAATTCTTTTAAAGCATCTAATGCTCGTTCATCTAATTCTGCATGTGCTAATTTACCAGTTTTATATATATCGTCTAATTTTCCTGCCACCTAAAATTAAATTAAACAGAACCTAAGTGATGGCTACATCCAAAACAATGTGTTTCTATATTTCTTAAAATACCCTTTTATCCAGGCCATATTCTAAAAGTTTTGGATAATCATTTGTTCGTTCTCCGTCTCCTCTATCTTCAGATTTTAATCCAGATACCTCGTCTACTAATTCACCATTACCCTCCGCCATTTCTGCAAATAGAAAAAAAAACGAAAATAAATTAACCAACAATATACAGATCAATTCATGATAATTATTTAGGAACAATAACACTGGCTTCAGTACATCTCAACTCACATAACGAAACTGAGGATTCTGCTTGTTTACTTTTACCTAATTTTATAGCCACAAAATCACTGTTTCACAAGCATAACCGTTTTACAAGAATAGGAATTTACATGTTAACTACAAAAAAACAATATTCAATTCTGTAAATTTTGTAAGAATATAATAATAATCGACCAAATAGTTTATTTATCTATTAATGAATAATATATTGTGCGTTTGAGATATTCATTCAAAGTTTGAGTAATAATAACGAAACGAAAAAAAAGCAAAATAGAAAGATAATTTTTTAATTCGCGAATCGCGATCATGAAAGTAGGTCATATGAAATGTGCTTGTATTTTTTTTTGCGCGACGTGCGTATAAAGATGTGTATTTATGTAAATACTGACAAACAACAATTCGCATATAATATTGTTAGTTTAGCAACTAATTCTTGTATTTTTATTTATATAAATTGTAGTTGTGTGTAATTTAAATTCGCACGCATTATTTTGTTTTTATCTAGGTATTTATTTATTATTATTTTGTTGTTGTTGTAATACGCAAAATTATACTATCGTTGATGTATTTTTTAAATGAAAATAAACAGTTAGAAAAACAAATTTTTTGTCTATTACGATTTTGTATATACATACATAAATAACGAAATTAACGCGAAAAAGGTCAATGAACGGTGACGTATAGACCTTCAAAAAATAAAAATATTTTTTCTTTATATTTTTTTCATTTAGTAACTTTTATTATTCGCGTATACTAATTTCTTTAAAATTTCTTGAGATTTAATTATTAATATTTATTTGTTGTATTAAAGTGTAAAGTTTGTTAAAAAGGTTTTGATCAAAATGTTTTATAAATTAATTATATAAAAAAACTAAAAGTTGTAATAAAAATTAATTACAGGATTTTACTTAGTTCATTGTGAGTAGAGAAAACATTTTTCTTAACTAACATATAACACTTAACTAACAGTTAACACTTATTTCAATAAACAACTATAACTATTAAATATTGAATATATCCTTAAAGTTTTTTTTCTAACCATCACTAAATTCAATCGTCTTTTGCAGTTCAAAAACTTTAAACTTTTTTTTCTTTTCAAATACTTGGCACTTAACTTTTAACAATAATTTATTCTTCCTTCTTCCCTTTTTAATGCACAACCTTACTCATTAGAAATAAAAGTAGACATTCGTCTAGCTAAAACAAACTACAGTGTTAAACTCAGACAAAATCAATAATTTTGCCACACAAGCTTTAACATTTTATTTGTATTAAGAAACCCAAAATATCTTTTGTACAGGAGTAGTATATATATAAGAGAAAATAATTTCAAAAATAAAAGCGGATGAATTTGATATTTGAATGGGGTAGGATAGGACATATATAAACAACCCAAAATTTGCTTACAAATTAAACGAGTGAAAAGTAAAACCATATTTTCATTCTTACCCATTCTTATACATATATAAAACAAAATGTGATGGGGAAGAAATGAATGTGTGTGTTAATTTTGGAGAAATATTATAGCGTGGAAAAGCAAGAAAATGTGTTGTATTGAAAATTAATTCTATAATAAAATTTGATTCATTTGATTGATTCATTTTTATCAATGTTTCATTTTTAACGCATGGTTAATAACAATGAATATGTCTATAACAAACAAAGAGTCGTTTTTGAGTTCATATATTATAAAAAAAAGTAACACTCTATTTGTGCTCTGAAATCGACTCCAGATCATTGCTCTAAGGTTCAATTACACATGTCTGAAAATTTTCACTAAAAAGATTGGCCGGTAGAAAATAATTGCAAACGATTAGAAATAAATAAAAAATGCACAAAAAAAATTTAACATACGAAACGAATTCAAACAATGGTTTCATTTTTGTCCTACGGTCCGCAAAATACGCTAGTCCTGCCTGATTTATTCCTGAACAAGACAATTTGAGTACACAACCATATGAAAACCATTGTCTACGGTAAATTTGACTCGTGTTCAAATAAATATGACTCGTTTTCAAATTTCGAGCCGTAATTAATGAGGAAGAAAATGTTTCAAACTAGATTAAAGTGGCCAGAGCCAAATCGCTAAAATGTGGGATAAAATGCAAAAATTCTTCCAAATACAAACTAATTACAATTTCTATTGCGAGAACATGGGACGGGCAAAACGTTCTATAGTTAGATTGTGCATAAATTTACTATTTAATGTTTTCCTTTACTATTTGTTTACTATTTATTTTTTCAACAAGAATTTCTATTTTAATTAGACATTTCTCAACCGTTAGGAAATATGATTTCAGTGGTTCGTACATTCTCAAAATTCTTTCTTGTGCTGGCATTCATGCCAGCCAGCGAGTTTCACTGTATCCAAGAAGTTTGTTATATTCGGCATTACTTTTGTCGCAGAACTCCTTCAACGCGTAAAGTAAAATAACCGTAAATGTGTTTAACCCTGCCATTTACATCAATTGGAATTAAATCAGCAGCAGTTCTTATTTAGAATAGGGTCTGCGAATCCAATACCCAAAACATTCTGGTTCAAATTCAAATTTAGCTTGCTTAAAACGTGTTACCAGCTCAAGCTGCAACTAAGTTTTTGTCAAGGTTAAATTTTTCAAACTTTTTAAGAATATACTCTGATAGTTGTTCCAATGCTCAGGTAAAGAGAAAATTCAAATAATCTAACCTTTACTCCGTCATGCTCTCTAAAATATCGAAATGGAATCGAAAAGATTTTTGTTTCCTTATGATTCGATGCATTTGTATAAGCCGTGGCAAAATTTGCAACAGACAAATCTAGTTTTAGTTGGTCAGTACATGATCCATTAAAAATTTTTTGATTATGGTTTTTGATTTTGTGTTGGCACATGTATATTTGTTATCGAATAATGATTGAATTAGTTTAGATGTGCAATCCATCGATCGAAAACTTTGGTTGAGGTTAATCGTATGGAAGGAGAAAACAGTTTCTGCAAGAGCTAGTTTTTCTCATTTCTAATGGTTAAAAAAACATTTTTAGGGTACTGGAACTGGCGGCTTATATCAACGTTTTTATGTTTATCTGTATCTATATGTCTCTTGATATCATCAACTGTCACGTCCACTGTTAATTTGCGTCTTTATATTTTGATAAAACGATATTTATATTTATATTTATATTTATATTTATATTTATATTTTTTTTTTATTTATATTTTAATAAAACGATCGTCCAATTCAATATCGTATGAAAATTTACTTAAACGTTTTCTAACCGTCATGATTTGCAGGAGAACTTTTTAAATATAATTTAAATTAGTAACAATTAACCTTTTACAGTAACACAAAACTTTTATTACACAAGTAAAGACTGCAAAACAAGTGAAACAATTTATTTTAATTTTACTAAATAATTAATATCCTTTCTGTGTTCTGTATGTATACCTCTCGTTCTATCTTTTACAAATCTAATACTATTTATCAAGTTTTTATGCTGTTTGTTATTTTACTTTGGAGCTACCTTGAGTGTGTTTTAAACAGAGTTTGATACACTCCTTATATCACTCCCTTACTCTGTTCTTTCAGAATAGCTTAAAAAAAATACAACACTCCCAAATACAGGAATGAAAATAATAAAATATCAATCTTGCTCCAAAATTGAAATAAATATTCTCTTTAAAATACTCAAACCTAAGACCTTTTTGCTTCAAATTTGATGCGTTGTTCAATTATGCATGTATTGTGATAAAAATGAATATAAAGGATGCCGAAAAGGTACTAAGTTTCTTCTTTTGCAAATCGAATGAAAGAAAAGGAAAATATAATCTACTCGAAAGGAGTGAAATTGAAAAAACAAAAGTTTTGCTCTTTACGACTAAGAACGATATTCAATTTAGACATTTTAAATTTTTGAATTTTATTTTAAAATTATTGAAGTGAAAAAGACTAAGTTGAAAAACATTATTTTTTTTTTAAATATTGTACTGGTTTGTTCTCTCAATAGTTAAATCAACATATTCATAACATTATACAAACTGTGAAGCCATTGCTTTGACTGAGATATTGCTCAAACTTTACGTAGATATAAGGTTTTTATATTATTTCGATGAGGGAAATGTGGTGGAAATACTTTTGTCGCGGGACGCTTCGTGGGACAGATTTCTGCGTGGGACAGCACAATGAAATGTGGGGCATTTCCATACAGCGTGGAACGTCTGGCCAGTTTAAACTAGATTAACGTTGACATAATATTAAACTCCACTTCACAAAGCTTTAGTGATGCACATATAAAAAAATTAATCAAACAAACCAAATTAAATCTAATCCTCTTCATAGAACTCCATCCAATTTTCTAAATTGCAGATTTGTACAGGATTACATTTAAGGTGGAGGAAATGTTCAAATCTAACGAACATCACCGATTTCTACGTTGTTTTTATTTTTTTTTTTTTCAAATAAAAAAAATCAGACGCCAATAAAATACACTCGTCAAGGGTTCCGTGAATGTAAAAGAACACAATATCAAAAATTATCGACAAAAAGTTGTGTTGTAATGTCTTTATATTTCCAGAACATAGACGCATAACAAAATAAATGTTAAATTGTAAATGTCAATAGTAAATTACAATTAAATCTACATTGATCAAAAATGGCAAAAAAAATGTTCCTTTAGGTTAAATCTTATCCATAGATGTTTTTGGTAACTTAAGAAAGATTCAATTACACCAGTTTGTAAATGGATTAAATTTGATTATTTTTTCGGTCAATCAAGTGTTGAAATTAGGGGTGTAGAGAGGCTATACATACTAAACATATTTTTTTTCCAATAACACAAAAACTATGCATTGCAAAATTCTTAAAAAAAATTGTAATGTTCCAATCCAACCAATCTTCCTATCTCTGTGAATTTTTTCAAATTTTTCTGTCAACCATCGTTGAAACGTGGAACGATCTGAATTTTGCACTCTCTTGTCCATAACTCAAAAACTGTGCACCCAAAATTTCTAAAAAAAAGTACAATAATTTTTAAATTAAGTGTTCTTTCAAATGACACCCCACCCAAGTAGGTTTTGCCAGACATTGACATACGGCCAAGCACTGGTCCATTAATGGTTAACAGTACTTGGCTATTGTTACTGGGCCAATACTAGAACCAATCATCGGCCGATCTATGGTTTACAGAAAATAGCCAGTACATTGTTATCTTTGAATGGCCAAGCCCTGGCCCATGAATGGTAAATATTACTTGGCTATTGTTATCGGGCCAGTACTGTAGCCATGAATTTGCCGACCTGCCTTTTTATTTAAATTTCAATAGAGTATTATCCCTTTTAGAAATACATAGTTTGAAAAATTTCACATATAGTTTAGTTATCGCCTTGTCGGTTGAAAGACTATGGTAATATAGAAAAGGTTGGTATATGTTTTAATTTATTTTCATTTCTATTTTATTTTAATTATTTTGTAAATAATTTATTTAAATTTATGTATAAAAAATATTATTTTATATCCGATCCGAAACACGTAAAATGTGAATTGTAGTTTTTTTCTGAGAAACTTCAAACCATAACTTTGAATTGAAAATATTCCAATTACTTCTTTACTTACTTGAGTTTAATTGATCTCAAAAATCCAAAATGAAATTTAAATTCCCTTAATGTAGTCTAATGTTAATACATGTAGAACTACAAATTGACCAAGTGTCAGCCATTGATTTCACATTGATTGGAAACAATCAATAATGACTATACAATCGTGACTTAGGATGTTAATTAGAATAGAAATGTTCCCCATTCTATGAATTCACACAAAGTATTGTCTAGAAATTTAATGCGAAAAATCCCATATAATGTAAAAAGCATTTCCATAATATGGAGTCTAATGACAGTGGAAAAATTCAACTTAAGTAAAATAAATAAGTGATGAAGAAGTTTCAACTTTGAAATTGTCATCGCCTCAACGGCGTAATCGATAGCGTGTCTGCCCAAAGATTCGAGCCGGGCACTGACGAGGGTAGGTTCGGATCCGATCCGAAACACGTAAAATGTGAATTGTAGTTTTTTTCTGAGAAACTTCAAACCATAACTTTGAATTGAAAATATTCCAATTACTTCTTTACTTACTTGAGTTTAATTGATCTCAAAAATCCAAAATGATTATTTTATATTTTTTTTAATGGCGGAGTACTGGCGGAGTCAGGGCGGAGTTTGCCATTACTCAGCCATTCCTGCAACTGAACCAGTTGTATGGGGAGTTTTGAATTTTTTCCGTCATTTTATGAGTGTCGAAACGTATGGGGGGGAACGGTCTGAATTTTACACTTTTTTGACAATAACTCAAAACCGAAAAATTCTTAAAAAAAATTGCAATGAATTCTAAATTAGGTGTTCTTTCAAATGACTTCCACTCGCTCTACCCCTCTCTAATTAGCATGATCAATTTTCGGATACTTGGATAAACCAAAACTGTATGCATACTCGTAAATAGACAATAAGAAATTGATATTTAGTAGATGAATTCGTTGAGCGCGTTGATAAATAAAAATTATTTAGTTGAACAACTGATACCAAATTATACCGCTATTATGACAATTCGAAATTGGTTTTTTTAAACACCACGGTATACCAGTATTTTGGCATTCAGTATTGAATTTCTTAGTTGTGCGGAGTGAGCGTACATAGAAAGACTTGCCACCTTTTCAAATTTATAAAACAAGACACAATCGCTTACAACAAATTAAATAATAACCTCAGCTCATATTTTTACAACTGCCTTGGCTTTATATTACCTAACAATATATTAACTTAAAACGGATTATATCAATTCAAAAGTTACAGCAAAACTCCGCCCGTTTGACTCACATTTTTACGTTTTGGAATGCAAACACTGAATTTTTTTCATAATTTCAATTTTTATAAACAAAACACAAAATACAAACGAGATAATTAAAATATATCAACAAAAAAGAAACCAAATATTCTTCACAATTCCTGTAGCTTATCTTCTATCGTAGTAACAATATCGTTTAGTGTTTTAAATCATTAAATAATTTTTGCACGAATGTGATTTCTGATATCAAAGTTGCGTATTCGTCGTGCATAATTCGTTTTCGTTTAAAAGAGATCCAAGTCTAACGCTCTGTTCTAATTTTACCAATCGGAGAATTTTTTATAAATAATTGTACTACTTTGTTGTGATGATGATCTCGTCATCTAAATTGGACAGACAATAATCTAACTTAAAGTTCCATCGGTTAGATTTTGAATGACCAACAACATTTTTCTCTTTTTTATCAAAACGGGACAAACCGCGCTCATAGTTCTGGACACGGCACATTATCCCGAGCAGAAATTAGTTAGGGAAAACCTGAATACAGTCAGGGCATGATCAGGGCCTGGTCAGTTCTACAAGGGCAATACCTATTAGGGCAATCTGATGTGGGCCTGTTCCGGGCCGGATTTAGAATACCCTTTTAGGGTTAACCTGACTTGAATATATCCGGCCCTGATCAGGTTTTTCGTATTTGACCCCTAACTAAAATTTCAATTGGTTAAAATTCACTAGAGTATTATCCATTTGAGAAGTATATAGTTAAAATCGTTTCATGTATATTTTAGTTATCGCTTCTCGGCTGAAAGACTATAATAATAGTGATTAAGGTTGTATGTATGTTTTAATTTTTTCCATTGTAATTTTTTTATTTTAATTTGATTATCTTATGTATATAATATATAAATATATATCAGGGTCTGGTCCGGATATCCCAATCAGGGCCTGATCCGATTATCCCAATCAGGATCTGATCCGGTAATCCCAATCAGGACCTGATAGGGCAAAAGCGTTACACTCATGATCAGGGCCCAATCAGGCAGCCCTACCAATGCCTGATCCGGATTAGAGCAAACCTGTTCAGGGCCTTACTTGAGCCCTGACAAATTTCTGCTCGGGATGTTCTAAAACCAGTCTGTCCCGTTCAACACGGATTAGTTGGTAAATTCAGTTGGCATGCAGAACTAATGATAATAAAGAACCAACAACTTATACATCGAATTGCGTTGAAATCGAATAACAGAATTTGAAATTGTAGAAGTTTCAAATAAAAGCTTATTCGGAATTGGAAAATACTCTATGGGATGAAAAAAAAAATTACACAAATTTGGAAAAGCACACGATCACGATCGATTAAATTAAGGGATACTTGAGGAGGTTTTTCCCATTCAAAATAATTTTTCTTTTAAAAGTTCTACAGAAAATCTGACTTTCCCGGGGTCTTACACACTCAACCACAAAGGCGGCGATAAAATATATTTTAAATATCATATATCTCATCATCATTGATTTTATGCTTGCGCAGGCACCTAATTTCTTTATCAATTATCTCTTGCCGGGGCTGGTGTTTCTTTTTCATCTTCATGTATCCACCATAAACTGACTTGACGCTGTCAATGATTTACCTCTGTTGTCTCCCTCTCTTCAGTTTCCCATTCACTAACCAACCTTTCCAAAATATTTCTTAACAACTATGTTCTTCTCAGTACATGAAAAATCCAATTCCTTTTCCTCGATTGTCCTTACCAGTAATCGTGCTGCTCCCAAAGTTTTTATAATATAAAACACTATCATTTTTTTACTTTAGAGTTATGTCTAATTTACTTATCCTCGTTGCTATAGGTTTATCATAGCAATCCTTAGACCAATCTTCGGTGACCCCAGTTCCTAGATAGCTATACCTCTTTACCTGTTCAAACTTTTTTCCATCTACACTTTATTATCTGGCAATGTTTTTCTTCCTCCTATACTCAGTCCGTTACCTTCCATCCAACATTCTGAGTGAAAAAGTGTTGGAGATAAACTGCATCCTTGTTTAATACCTCTTAATTTCAAACCAATCAGTCCTGTATGTACCAACCGTTAAAGCCACTCTTCGGTTCATGATTAGGCTCCTTTTTTCTTCAGTCAACTCCTTATCGTTTCAAAATCGCCACCAGTTTCTCGTCTGTGGGAAACAGCCGAAAGCTTTTTCCAAGTCTATACTTCCTTGTCTCTTTCCATCTCTACGGCTTTAACAACACCAAGCTTTTCATTTGTACTAATTCTTTTTCTAAAGCCAAAATTTTCCTCGGCCACGCTTAGTGTTTGCAATCTTGGTATCCGGGTACCCGGATATCCGGGTATTTAGGAAGATTTTTCGGGTATTTAATATCCGGATATTTTGGTCGGGTACCCGAACAACAAAAGGTCTAGTTTTTCTCAATAAAATTTACAAAATAAAATTCAGCTCATTCTCTTTTTGCAAATTTGAATTATTCTTTATGCTAGTTGTTGACAAATTAAACCATACAAATTGCAATATGTCCATAAACATTAAACCAACCACATCCGCAAGCATTAAACTGCCCTCTAGTTAATTATTATTGTTTGGATTACGAAAACAACAGAAAAACGACGAAGAACACATAACAAAATTTATGGAATTTTAGTTCTTATTAAAATTAAAACTAAGTCATAAAAAATTAAGGATCTTCATTGGTTATTTGTTTATATTTAGTTTAAAATAGACACGGTAAATATATTATGTAAAGTTTTTATTTAAGGTTTAAGCTAATAATTAAAATAAGTGTCATCGAAAGCTTGGGACCAGTTCAAGAAAATGTCATCAGATAAGTCTCGGTGCCACGTAGTTGGATGCGCACAAATAATTTCAACTAAATGGGAAAATACGTCAGCAATGAAAAATCAAATCGGATAATGATGCGGCTAATTATAATATTGAAAATTTACAAAAAACTACAAAAACTTACGAAAAACTACAAAAATGTATTGCTGTCTACACAAGATCTACTATAGATAACAGGGGTACTACAGTTGATAAAGAGCTGAAAATGTTGTATGTAAATAAAGGAAACCGAAAAAATGATAGAAAATTTAAATCAATCGTTATTGACGGTGAAGCCAACATCCACTTTATCGGAGCGGGTTTTTTCTACTGCAGGAATTTAACAAAGAAAATACGAAATCGGATGAGTGCAGCTACCCTAAATGCTTTAATATTTTTGAAATATTATTTTACAATTAAAAAATGATCATTGATCATGATTGATCATGATTTTTAGTTTACTACTGTGAGGTTTTTTTTATTGTTTTTCATCTTTTAATTTTTTTATAACTACCCGGGTTATCCGGGTAATCCGGGTAATTTGGAAAATACTAATCGAGTAACCGGGTAATTTGAAATCGGGTAATTTGCAATCACTAGCCACGCTCTCTATCATCACTTTTCTAATTAGTTTGTTTCACACTCTAATCATAATTTTTATTTAGTAAAAATTCCCAGAGTGATTGTTTGTGTTCTTCACGTTTTCGTTGCTTTGTTTTTTGCCAGTGAAACATTTTGGTTCTCAAAACGTCCGCCGGCTTTACATAGCTATTTTAATTATATTATGGATTTTATATTATATTATATTATATTTTAATTATATTATTTTCTGCAGACACCGCAATAGTTCCACTAGAATTTCGTCTATTTTCGCTGCCGTACAGTTATTTTTTTCCATCATTGTCAGACACACATGAACGAGTAAGATGTGAGGTTCCAGTTCATAGTTTGCAACATTTTTCTGCGTGAACGTTTGGGATCTTTGGTTTTTCTTCCGCTTTATATAGTTTCTGTTTTTTCTAGCAATTTCTGTTATACTTTCAATATTTTATACCGAGTTATCGAGCTCTTTGCATTTTTCTATGTTCTTTCCCCTTCCCCAGTTAATTTCTTTCACTTTATTGTGAACTACATCATATCTCATTGTTTTCACGAATTTTACGATTTCTTTACACTTGCTCTTGACCCACACTTCTTTTACTCTATCTCTTTCCTTTCTTTATTCTGCATTCAATATTCTATAAACATTTGTTCCTACTTTAAAATTCCATTTTCTCTAGTATGATCTGTTATTTTTGGCTCATGGTTCTGTTTTGAATCCTATTCTATTTTTACACTTTTTATGCCTTTTTTTTCAAGATCCTCATATCTGCTTATGTTTCCAAACACATTTTTTCAATATTCCGAGGAAATTTGTCCTCGACATTCAGAGACTTCAGTCACAACATCTTTGCTCCTTCTTTTATATTTTTTACTTATATTCCCAGCTAAATATTTTAAACCACACTCGGACCTATGTATAGTTATTTTGTTACATTTTGGTATTTATACTTCTGAATTGGGCCACTTCAATCAAATGAACACATTCCATTTGTTTTATATTGTTTCGGGCCAATTCGGAGTAACTTCTAGGTAAATAAGTACAAAAACCAGGTTTGGGTCGAACGGTGGCAAATAAATCTATAATAATAAAACACTCTTTGTTTGCCTGCGTCCGTTCTACAGAAAAATCTATTGCATGATCTATTGCCAACAGTTCCAAACTTTAATAAAATTCCATAAATTTAGTTAAACGTTATAAATTTTATTAATAATTTTAATTGTACTACCGATTTCAATCTTCTAAAGATCATCGACAGGTACTTTGTAACTAAAGGAAATTATCTTCAGTCAGTTACAATTTATATTATTCCCATAACTGTTGGAAAAAAACAATGCAGGCATTTTGATGTGACTTAATTAATGCATACATCCCACAGTCGGCCATTTAAAAAAAATTCAGAGTGTTGTATTCACAACGGAAAAAAAATAAAACCGTTGACAATTTTATTTTAAACTGCTGGAAAGACGTTGGCCGTACACATTCTCCAACAGCAATCAAATAAAATAGCATTCTTCTTGATTCGAATACGCTGCGTACAGTCTAAATCTAATGGTTTCTTAGATTATAAGAAAATATGCAACGACACGCTTTCCTTGTTTACGTCGTTCAAATGATGTTCCATTTGCATTGTAAAATACGTAAACATTGACAACAGTGTTATTGCAAATCCGCCATGTTGACATAACGTGAAGAAAACAGTTAATTTGTGCACAGTAGGTTCAGAATTATATATTGAACTTTTGCTGCTTTAAAGTAAACACGTTTTCCGTTTTCTAGTTTTCCTGCAAATTGAACAACTGCTAAAATCTTTGTTCGTGATACTGTACAAATACGAATATTTACACTGGATAATAAATAAATTTGATTCACATTTTATATTGCTATAAACTAAAATGATTGTGACAGTAATAATAAATATTTTTGAATTAAATAGAATTGCAATTATAAATTAATTTGTTGAAACTGTTTTATATTTTATCAATTTTACCAATCTAATGAATTGGTAATTTTGGGGTAAAATCACCAACAAAAATATTTTACGAATAAATTTACATGTGTATATGTGTGTAATACAAATATTTTCAAAATGACAAATATTTTCAAAATTCCCAAACAGAAACAATTGCCACCAGAGACGGAGGTGGGTCCAATGAAAGTGAATATTTTAGGACCATAGTTCATACGAAACCGAAATTTTTTCCTTGAAACTAAGTTTACTGAGTCACCTACTTGACTAAGTAAAAGCCTTAGTAACATAAAAACATATTCTTCTGAATTTAAAATATGAGAAATGGCTAAAATCCGGTGAGTTTTTGAGGGTGAGTAGGTGGGAGAATGTTTTTCTTTAGAAAATTGAAAACGTGGTAGCCATAGGCGCAATATACGTTTAAAATACTAAAAACTATTAAAATGAAAATTATAAAATAGCTTTCATTTTACTACTAAGATTAGCTTACAGTAGCCCTATTCCGGTGGCGGTACAATGTGAAATGGAAGTGCGAAAAATTATACCAATATTCATAACTATAACTAATACTTCGTGTCACGGGAAATAATGAATTAGCAGCAAAATATTTCATTTATTGCACGTTTTTCTTAACCCAATTCACAGGGAGAAGAGAACTTGATGGATTGTCATTTTGACTGGCTTATGGTTACAAGTTTTGCCTTTCAAACAAATAAAAACTCTAACAAACTTTTCAATAATAAATTTTGAGCTATGTGAATTTCATTTGTTACATCTACTTCGTTTTTTACTGAGGGGTTTACCCGGCTTTGTCAAATATGAGAACTCACAGCACGTTTTTTGCTCAAAACCCGACTTTATATTTATATCCCGACAAACACACTATGACTACATAGATGGGCGGCTGATTTTCATTTAAAACGAATGATTTATCTCTATGAATTTAATTTTATTTTTAGAAATATTTTCCTTTCGCTCTTGATCCGATACAAAAAAACAATAGCCAGGACTATCGAGGAAAAACCAATAACTAATCAACGAAAACTACAATTTGCCATGCGTAAAAGAATAAACGAAATTATTTCATGATTTGCGGTTTATGGTACTGTACGGAAAACTACAAGATCTAAACTTGTTCGAGAAATTTAAAGTTCTCGATAGTTTGATGCATCTCAAGAGTTTGATTGAACATGAATAATAAATTCAGAACGCAAAATATTCACTAATCCTTTGAGGAATGGGCTAGCACCAGCGATACTTAAATTACCGATACCTAAATTGTTTTAATTTGGGTTTTGTGCAAATTTACGAAAGTTGTGATTCATAAAACTTGAAACCTTTGTTATAATCACATGTGTGAATCTTAAATTTGTCATAGGATCTGAATCGGATATCATTATTTGCGTAAAGCACGACATTTATTGGCTTGGCTGTTATAGACGCAATCATTATTATTTAAAGTATATGCTAATGATGCTGGCTCAAATAATGACAGTGAAACCGACAAAGAAACCAACATTGATTCTGCGGAGAAAAGTAGCGACGGCGAAAACATAGAAACAGATTATGACAATTGTATTGAACCACCAAAGCAAGGCATTATTATACACGGCAAATGGCATTGCAATCAAATATAAAAACACAAGCTTGCTCCAAATACGGACAAATTTCGTCATTTATTATGTATACTCAGTTGTACGTTGCAAAATTCTCAAAGATGCTATCTAGACCCTCAGCAGTTCTTCCCCATCAAATAATATATATACAATTCCAGAACTAGATATTTTTTTCCTTAGAACAATTATCTTATCAAACTTCAAAGTTACTATCAAGACCTAACAACCCGAAGTAATTTAGGGTCAGTACAAGTCAAAATAGATTTGAGATATCAAATATAGCCTAAGATAAACCAAAGTTGTATCAAACCTTTACTTTACTTTTTCATAAAGCTTATATTTCACCCTCTAACCTCGAACCTCAAACATTGATATTTATTTTAAAACTTTATTCTTGATAAGTTCAAAAACCTTTTATTTCGACCTATCCTGAATTCACGGAAACCAATAAAAAAATTCCGCTTGTAATAAGTCCCTCCTTCCCCCAACCCCAACGTATTCTTGAAATTTTAATAAGTATAAACACGTGGTTCTATCAAACTAATAAAAATCTATTTCATTTCATAATTTTTTTTTATTTGCATATGTATTATTTTTTTCTTCAACACAAATATTGATAAAGTTTACTGAAATTAAACAAAAAAAAAAGCTTGCATGCCTTGCCTTGTACGATTGTATAATTTTCATTTTTATTTATACTTTCTGCATGTAACATTTTTTTTTGTTTTTGCCGCAATGCACTTCAATACTGCTGCAACTTATCGGTGCGATTTTAAATCGTTTTGCAATTTTGTGTGTATTCACATACAAGTACAAAGAATTTTAAAAAAAATTTAAAACAAAATGGCGGTAGTTTTTTTTAGCTCATAATTAGTTTAAAAACTTATTAAAAGTTAACCACTTTCTCACTTATTTTTATTGAAATATTTTTTTAGTAAAGTAGAAAAAACGATTATGGTAGACATAAATTTAAAACCGGCCATGCAAATTATATTAAAAATATTTAAG
Organism: Diogma glabrata; assembly: GCA_963693315.1. Taxonomy (NCBI): domain Eukaryota; kingdom Metazoa; phylum Arthropoda; class Insecta; order Diptera; family Cylindrotomidae; genus Diogma; species Diogma glabrata. The sequence continues at coordinate 269,810,627 of OY856188.1, forward strand.
ATAAAAATTAATTTTTATGAAACTTTTTTTTATTAAAAGAACAACTAAACCGGCCGGCTGTAAGCGACCTAAATTTTTAATTTTTGCAAAAAGTACTCAATTTTTTCTTATTTATATTTTATACATACATATATGCATACAACATGTTCATGCATATAAGTTGCTTTTCGTGTTTTAAGATTCTTTTAATTTTGAATTACAAAAAAAAAATTTGATTATTAATTTGCACTCAAGTATTACGAATAATATTAAAAAAAAACTATGATTAACAAAACCAAATCTATTAAAACCAAATCTATTATGAAAATCACTAATTTCAATTACCTTTTAAATAAATTTTTTATTAATACAACAGATCCAAAACTACGCCGATGAAATGGCGGTCGCTACGTCACCGTATCGCAAAAAACTGAAGGATCGTATTCGTATAACAAATACACTATACAAAAAACGACTACATGCAAAATTATCGGTTATATTCGGAACTATTTCATTTTTTATTATTTAACAACAACAACAACAATAAAAAAAATCGCGAACTTCTAATCTGTTCGAAATTTTTTTTTTTTTTACATTTATACTTTTTAATACATTGAAGTATAATTTTTTGATCGAAACATTTGTTTAAATATCATATTTTTTATTATTTCATTTTAGAAAAATTTTATCACAAACAAAGTTTTAACACAAAAGCACTGCATGGCAACGCCTGGTATTTAGTAAAATAAGCTCACTTTCTTATCAGAATCTATCGAAAATTAATTTTTATTTCTATGAAAATAGAAAAAAAAATTATGATTGAAATCGTATAAGATTTCAATTGATACTGTAAAACATTAAGATTTCGTTTGAATTTAACTATCACTTTCAAGAAACAATAAAAAATAAAGATTTTAAAAAAATAATTCGCTAAATAAACGATTCGTACTTTCACCACATTTTGCAGTCTCACACAATCGCAAAAAAAATGTATATATAAAAAAATCAGCAGACGCTTGCAAAAAACTACTAAAGAATTGTAAATAAAATTAAAGTAGTAGTAAGAATTTATTCGTCTTATATCGCGTTCGTTATGTTTTTTTTATTCAACGAAAAATCACATACAAATGAACATATATGTATACCAATTTCCAAGCAAGAAATTCGATGGTGAAAAATTCTTTTCCCTCTTCTTAGACGATCTTAAACTTTCGTCAACTTTGTTTCTTATTTTCATCTCTTTTTTTATTTGTGCTAATATTTACACGGTTATAAACTTTTAAGGATGTGAGCTGTGTGGTAGTTTCCTTAGCAATCAGGAGATTCACTAACATTTTTTGTTTATAATATGCGCATAAGCTCTTTATATAGAAAAGATTGTATAGGTCCGGATGGAGATAAATAAATTAAAAAAAACAGCTGGGGTGGAATTCGCATTTACAAATCATTTAAAAAGAAAATTTATTTTTCTATTTTAAATAATTTAAACTTCTTTTTTATGTTTTAGGCTAATCGAAACGTGTAGGAAAATTGAAATCATATATGAGGAAAAATAAAAATATTGGAATAGGGGGGTGGGTGACTAGACATTAGACAAGCAGCAATGAATCATAATAAATGCTAATATCTACTTTTAAGTTATTAATAAATATTAAATTTTTTTTTGTATTTTAAAGCTAAAACAAATTTTTTTTAACTATATATAGTATATACATGTAGACAAAAGATATGTTAATTTATTAAATGCAATTCACTCACTTTTGTAATTTTGTATTAAATATTGCAGACAGTCCAAAAATAGAATAAATTATTAATGTATATTTTTTTGAGTGTGTGTCGAGACAAAGATGTCGCTTTGTTTTTTAAATTTTCTTATTAATCGCCGGATGTACTGGCTTGAATTAAATATTTTGAAGTTTTTTTATTTTTTAAATTTTGTTTAATTAATGTTAATATATTATTTATTTTTTTAAACATAAACCGAATTTGATTTGATTAAATAAATATTTTTAGTAGCAATCACTTAAATTTTAAATAATATTTTATTTTATAATCCCATAAAACGAATAACTTTGATGGTCTCATAATTTTTTTTTATTCTTCTTTTATTCGCGTCGGTTTTTGAACTAATATGCACTTTTTTTTCAAGGAAAATTGTTCACATATGAATCTTATTTGATGGGTTAACAACTTTTTTATAAAGTCACAAATATTTGATTATACTTAATTCGGTAGTTAATATCAGAATAAAAACAAATCACGTGTTTTGTAATAAAAATAATAATTATAAAAAATAGATAAAAAACGAAAAATAATATATCTATATTAAAAAAAACACGCTTCAAACAACACACTAGTTAACAGAAATTAATTAAATAATAGAAACAAAAAAAATAATAATTAAAGCTAATTTTTTTAATTAATCCTCGTTTCATATTTTTTTATATAAAAATCACTTGCTTTTTTTCTTTCAATAAAAAAAGCGCGACCGCATAAGAAAATTAATTTCGCTGCAGTTTATATTAACAATATTTTTTTTGAAATTTTAAAATGGATTCACTGTTTTAAAAATTAATTAAATTTTTATTTAATATAATTTATTTTATTTTGGTTGGTTTAAAAAAAAAAATTAATAAAAGTATATTTGCACAACTTTTTGAAGCCAATAATTTTTTAAGTAGTTTGAATTTAAAACAAAATGATTGTTTAAAAAAATGCACTGCAACGATTTTTGTTCTTTATCGTCCGCGCTCAACTTTACTAGTGCATCAAAGAAATAGATGAAAATCCGCACATTGAAAAATAATACAATATAATACAATACAACAACGCAATGAAACCGTTGTTCGCGGATTTCAATACTCTATCTCTTTTATTTTAAATATCGTTTCATGCTTTTGCATATGCTTTTATCCAAAAACTAATAACAAAACTAATAAAAAGAAAATATTTATATTTGTTTTTCATCAACACAGTAGCGTAGACCAAACACTTATAAGGGAAATAGTATATAACAAAGGGATGAAAAGAAAACTAGTTTATCTATAAATTTTAATTTTAAGAACTGAAATATTAACCCTACGAAACTACACCACTGTAACGATATCTTATAGAGCCAACTTGAAATTACATTCCCCTTTTCTAAAACTAAAATTATAACTAGTTCTAAGTTTTAAACTCAAAAACTAAGTGAATGAATTACATTCTTGTTATCAAAGATTAAGAACAAATGTTCAAACGAATTACAATAAGTTACCCAAACTCATAAAAAAAAATTTATAGTGTAAATTTTCTGACTATTTGTACCTAAAAATGCTATCGAAATAAAAAAAAAGTGTCCCCAAAATTCACCCTGTAAAATTGTTCTCTTAAATAACTAGTTCCTTTGACCAAATCTAAAGCAACAAATTTTTTTTCTTTACCAAACCGGATGAATATTCACAAATATATTACCTTGCAATCACCGTTCATCTGAACAGACATTTTCCAATACAAAGTAAAATTTATTTTATTTACACCGAACAAATCCTCTACCATCAAATCTAACCGTTTGGTATACAAAGAATTTGAAAGAAAAAATGTACATGTAAGATTGTATATTCATATAAGAGGGAGATTTTTTTTTAATAATGTAAATAAAAATAAATCCTGTTTTGATTCCCATAGATTTAAAATAATGAGATGACATCCAACACTTGGAAGGTTGGACCATCATCGTGGTCATACAATATATCTCATATTATTTATTCAGTTTTACTGTTTAAAACTAGGAGGAAAAAAAATCCTTTTTATTATATGATTAATCGATCTGTCTTTTCCCATCTATAAGTTTTATCTCCCTTTTCTTCAGTTTTATTTTAAAAGAATTCGTTTCAAAAATACATTTTACGCAAGTTAAAAATATAATATATAAAGAAAATAGATTTTATGTTTTCAAAATTTAATATAATGAAAATTTATTATTTTGAAAATTTGTAGGGAATAATTTTCACCGGTGGAGTGAAATAATGAGCCCACATCCTGTAGCAAAAATTTTATATTATTCTATACCATAAAACCAGTTTTCTCGAGTTTCTCACCGTGGGTAATAAGAATAGTGGATACTCTTGTCCTTTACACAACAAAAAAAAATTGACTACGACTTTTTAAAAAAATTATTTGAAGAATTTATGCACATGCTGCAAATATTATAATAAGAAAAGATCATTGGACTAAAATTTTTGAGTTTGTATATTTTGTTTAATTGTCTCTAGATTATTTAGTAATTAATTAAATCTTTCGATTTTCTCTCGACAAAACTTAAAATTTTTAATAATATGTTTTGACTTTGGAAGCCGTCAATGTTATATTATATACATATAGTAGTAATAATGTAATATTTAATTGCATTTGTATTTATAAAATGCAACAACCATACATTGAGTCAAATTGTTATAAAAATTGCATGTATGCATTCTAACCACGCCGTAAAAGACGGTTTAAAATTTTTTGTATGTATAATATTACTAACTACACATATCTGTTTACCAGAACATTAATGTACAATGAAAAATAATGAATTTTACAGTAAGGAAAATAGAACGATTACGTAATTCTATAATATTATAATAATGCTTTAAAGTTTGAATAAAAACATTAATAAATATTTTTCTTGGGGCGACCCCATACATTTCAGGAAACCTAGTTTGTTAATTTTTTTTTTATTATTATAATAAACTGTAAATCAGTTATTTGTATCATTTCAATTACATATAATGTTTTTAGCAGGCCAAGGTTTCGGAACATGGGTTAAATAAATATAATAAACATATTGAAAAATGATTATGTTATATTCGATTATTTATAGAAACGAGATTTCTTACATGTACACCAAACCAATCATGTATTTATTGGTATTGATAGTTTTAAAAAAAGTATAATTAAGTTGTAAGAAAAAATTGACATAGTTATTATTAAATTATTAACTTTTATTTCATTGGTCAAAGTCTATGTAGCCATCAAATTTGATCTTTCGTTCCTTGAACATGACTACCTAGACTAGTGCGTTAGCCGCTCCTCATTGATACAATTTTTCAGCCATTCGCGTTCTTAACCGTTTTTTTTTATTGGGGGGGGGGGAGGGGGGGGAGGGGGGGAGTGTTAATAGACAAGCTCCTCGCGCTACACCCTACGCGCTACGCTAATAGTCTATTTTAATTTGGTAGCCAAATAGTTCATTTCAAACTCTTGACTGTGATACAAAAAAAATGAACATGAACCAAAATCACAATAACAACGGTACTTTTCAGCACCATAAGACAAAAAATATTGGACCCTCAGTCCGTATTTTGCAATTGAACATTGAAGGCATAAGCAAGTCAAAAACTGAACATTCACAAAGAGTATTAAAAGATTTCGACATCGACGTCATAATTTTGCAAGAAATGCATGCAGCAGATGAACCGCAACTTACCTCTAGAGGGAACATTGTTCGTTACAAATTAATTAATGCTATTTACCATCAGGCATATGCATCTGCCACGTATGTTAAGTCAGAAATCATGAACTGCACCCACAGACGGACAACGATATACATTGTTGATATATCAGACACGAATATTGTAAACGTATACAAGCCCCCAAATACAAGAAGGCCAGCTGTCACTCTACTATTATTTCACCACCCTACAATATATGCTGGTGACATTAATAGCCATAACACCCAGTGATCCTACTCAAACAACAACCCCAATGGCATACAACTGACGGACTGGGCGGATGGTAACAACATGTTCCTGGTATATGATGCGAAAGACATGAAAACCATTAGATCTGCTAGATGGCGACGTGATTACAATCCCGACCTCTGTTTTCCCACAAAAAACGAACAACGTAATTCCAATATCTAGGGCTGTCTTACAAGGTTTTCCACGCTCTCAACATCGTCCAGTAACTCTTGAGGTAGGAATTCAAATCCCAATCGTTAACTCTACTCCTCAACCTAGATGGAATTTTTACAAAGCTGACTGGGATAAATCGAGGTTGGAGTTGGATGCAGTGATACGCTGAATCCCACCCATTCCTAAAAAGTATGATAGTTTCGTTGGAGCCATCATCTTAACTGCTCAGAAATGTATCCCAAGAGGCTTCCGTGAAGAATACATTCCTGGCTGGAGTAGAGAGAGCGATAAACTATATGAGGAATACTTTAATAGTGGTGAGGCAGACGGGGCTGATGACTTAATTTACTCACTGGACACCGCGAGAAAGCAAAAGTGGATTAGCGCTGCTGAAAACATAGATTTTTCCCTTTCAAGCAGGGAAGCCTGGAGTCTCCTTCGGAAGCTGGGCGGCTCAAACTCAATTGCTCGTGCTAACAATGAATAAAATCCAGAGGACATTGCGAATCATATCATCGAAGTATGCGAACTCTTTTAGTAGCGACGAACTAGATTCAACTCTGTCCCAAACAAAAAACGAAAAAGCAGCTGGGTACGGTGGTATTTTTCCAGAATTTCTTAGGAATGCTGGAAAAATGTAAAACAATGGCTAACTAAATTTTTCTCGAATATCGTAGAAACCGGCAATCTTCCAAAACATTTTAAGACTAAAAAAGTAATAGCGATACTTTAGCCAGGTAAACCATCTATAATGAACCAGGAAGCTATCGCCCAATTGCCCTTTTGAGCACCTGCTATAAATTGTTAGAGCGGCTCATATACAACTGTATCGCTCCGATACTAGATGACCAGATCCCAGTCGACCAAGCTGTTTTCCATCCCAATCACAGTTGCACTGACCAACTGTTCGCTTTAACATCCTACATCGAAGCTGGGTATCAAAAACAATTAAAAACAGGCGCAGTATTCATCGATCTCACTGCAGCGTATGACACGGTCTGGCGAATTGGGATTACATATAAGCTGTTCAATGCAATACCTTGTAGCGTTTAATTAACAACATGCTGAGTAATCGTGTATTCAAAGTCTATCTAAATAATTCCTGTAGTAGGTCCAAATGCTTAACAATGGTTTATCTCAGGGTTCCGTCCTGGCGCCATTTCTTTTTAATTTGTACATTCATGACATTTCTAATACAACATCAAAGAAATTTGGTTACGCTGATGATTGGACCCTGGCCACTCAAAATAAAGACATTGGTGTCTTGGAAGATTTGCTCTAAACTGACCTGGCTATAATGAATAACTATTTTCGAACGTGCAGCTTATTTTCTAATCTAAGTAAAACCAAGAGTTTTGTTTCCACTTAAACAACAAACTGGCAAAACACGAACTATCAGTGTTATTTAACGGCACTGTTATTAAATACAATCATCAGCCAAAATATCTGGGCATTGCTCTCGATAGAACTCTTTCTTTTAAACTCCACCTAGAGAATACGTAAAAAAACACTTAAAACGAGAAACAATATATTGCACAAACTGGCAGGCTCGACATGGGGTGCTACTCCAGCTACCCTCCACACAACTGCTCTAAGTCTGGTTTACTCGGTGGAGTACGGCGCACCAGTCTGGTTAAGTAGCACACATACTGAAAAAGTTGACTGCCAGCTGCATGTCACGATGCGTACTATAAGTGATACTATCAGGTCCACTCCTTGGCTCCCTGTATGAAGCAATATCGCTCCACCTGCACTCAGATGCTCACATGCGCTCATGCGTAAAAAAAAAAGGTAACCAACAATATAACGTTACCCTTGCATGAATATTACGGCGACCATACTCGTTGCCGATTGAAGTCAAGAAAACCTTCACATAAAACTGCCAGCAACCTGATGGCAACTAATTTTAATATCTTGGATGCCTGGGACACCTCCTTGCATCATTTAAATACACTTGGGTTTTCTACTACCTAACCTTCTACCCAACCTGATTTCGATTTGCCACACCATACCTGGACTACAGTAAACCGAATAAGAACGGATCGTGGACGTTGTGTTGATTCTATCTACAAGAGGGGAATTTCAGAGTCCCCTCAATGTGACTGCATCGCTCCACAACAAACCATAAAACACATTGCAACTGTGTGTCCAATTCGACGATACAATGGCGACATCTCAGACATCCTCAGACATTTTTCTTGTTTTCTTTTACAAAAAAAATTTTATGAAGTTCAAATTTTGGAAAAAGATACCTCCATTTATTGGAAAAAGGCAGCAATTTTTTCGGAGGGAAATATTTAGACGTTGTTGTTAAAATTAATTTTTTTGAAAAAAAAAACCAAATTTTTAACTGCGATTCCTTTTAAAACTACGCCTCCTAATGAGTTCAGTTTTGACTCATTTACTTGTTCTCTTTAGGAGGCGTAAGAAGAAATAGAAAGAAAAGAAAACAAGAAAAAAGAAAAAAATCGGTTTTTCGCATTTTTTTCGAAAAATGTTGAGGTGAGGTTAAAAATGGTCCGTACAAAAAGTGTAGATCTTTTTATTCCCTACAACTTTTACATATAATTCTTTTTGATAGGATGCACGGTTTAGCCAGAAATCACGAAAAACCTTTGTCAACCCCTAAAAACCCTCCCCATTCTCCCCCGGATAGCAGCTGCTGGTTCGATTTATGTTTCCCTCTTTTACAATATCGTGTACTACAATATCCCGCTGTCAGTTTGCTGTAACGAATTTTTTTGTTGTTAAAATACTATTTTTCCTGGCCTAATAAGCTAAATAAAACAGTTTTTTTTAAAATAGAACTTTTGATTAATATATTCGTAATGTTTTTGTTTTACAACAGGAATTAAAACAATAAACTTAATTGTCATATCTCAAGACTTATCTCAGTATAAACATTGAATTGTTTTATAATCAAAGAATTCAACAAAACTAACTACATTGGCAAAATAACGATACGGTTTTAAAGATTTAACAATTTAACTTCCGTACACCACTCAGTTTGTACAAATTACAGTAGTCCGATAAGTCTATATTAGTCCAGTCACTTTAGGAGTAAGTAAATCCGAGTGTTTTTCTTTTAATATTGATGTTTTAAGAAAATTTTATAAATTGAGAACAAGAACACTCCGCCGCACAATGGTTCAAAACGCATTAAAATACGCGCATAAGTGAAAAAAAAAAAATTTTTTTCTCATAACTGACCATTTGTTTTGTTTTTAACATATTAGTCAAATTATGTATTAAATATCAATATTATGTCAAACAAAAATTTTACCAAAAAAAAAAATTAAATACATCACTTTTATGAACACAAATTAAAAGAAAAAATAATTGTTATTTATTGTACATATATATTTTTAATTATTTTTATTGAAAGTTTATGTCAGCAGTACTATAAGCACACATACATGAGACTTTGTATTACTCTTTAAAAATGTTTATGCACATTACTAGAACTTTTTAGAGTCACCAATTCATATATATAGTTTGTATGTATATATATATATATATATATATATATATATATATATATATATATATATATATATATATATATATATATATATATATATATATATATATATATATATATATATATATATATATATATATATATATATATATATATATATGTTAAATTTAAAGCATGATGGAACAGTTTGGAAATGAACAATGAACAAAACAAATGGAATAGTTTGCCGGAACACTTAGTCTCAGGTAGCTTCAACCCACAGATGTTTAAAAAAAGCGTTAATCTACACCTCAGAACGCCAGTTGTTGTGGGACCCAGGTCTAGACCTAGGTCTTAAAAGGTATTTATGTGTTGTTGTGACACATATTCTAAACCCTATTACACAACACATTTTATTAAAAAAAAAAAATGATACTTTTTTCCTTTAATATAATTGCTCGACTAATTTTCAAAGATCAAGCACTTGAAGGGCTTACTCTGGCTTACGACCAAATTTTTTGGAACTTTGATAGTGATGTTTGTACTAAGCGAGGCACTTAAATTCATCTGCATATTTCTGCCTATTCTAGAGATATTTCATTATTATTGCAAAAACTGCCCGAGAAAAAACCGACAAATTTACATTTTTTCGTAAAATCGTTAATTTTTTTTTTCTTTTCTTTGAAGTAAATGTGACATGGATATTTTTGAATTTGTTATAGTTTTTGAAATATTTTTGGAATTTTGAAAAAAGTTTGTATTTTTGATTTTGTAGAATTTTTGGAATAGTTTTAGAATTTTTGAAAAAATTTTAATTTTTGATTTTATTTTAATTTTTGGAATATTTTTGAAATTATGAAAAAAGTTTCAATTTTTGATAGTTATTATTTTTGCAATATTTATACAATTTAAGAAAAGAGAGAAGAGATTCAAAAGTTTGAATTTTTAAGAATTTTTGGAATATTATTCTAATTTTTGGAATTTTGAAAATAGTTTAAATTTTTGATTTTGTTATAATTTTTGCAATAGTTTTAGAATTTTTGAAAAAAGTTTTAATCTTTGGTTTTGTAATAATTTTTGGATTATTTTTAGAATTTTGGAAAAAGTTTGATTCTATTTAATTTTTACATTATTTTTGGAATTTTGAAAGAAATATGAATTTGTGATCTTGCAATATTTTCTCGAAACGCTAAATGGAGAGGTTTTTTTGAGTAGTTTGCTGAGTGTATCATCTTTTCACAAAATTATGTTAATTTATGGTCTGTTATAATTTTCCGGCAACTTATTGATGTTTCGTGTTAGTTTTGTAATAAATTTCTAAGCAAAGAGAAAAAAATACTTGTACTTTAATAAAGAGTTATGTTTGATATACATCGCTGCCCAAAACTAAAAACCATGTCCTCATAAAAGTTTTTTGCCGAAAACTATATCAAAATCATTAACCCAGACTGAAGTCTTGATATCTCAGAGCTGTGAGATTTCAGCCCCTCCATATTTTTTAAAACGTTGTGAAAAAAAATTGTATTTTTGATTTTGTAATAAATTTTGCAATATTTTTGGAATTTTGGAAAAGTTTTTACTTTTGATTTTGTAAATCAATCGATCGATAAATTTTGAAAGGCTCAATCTCGGAAACTATTGGGTCTACAGAGACAATTCTAGTATCATATTATAGCAAATTTAGTTTACTTTTTTTCAAAAACTAGTCCTTTAGGGCCATAATCGCCAAAATTTGAAAAAATAACGATTTTTTCGCGGTTTTTTCGATTTTTGACAAAGTTGCGTTTGGCGCTCGAGGTCACAAACTTGGATTATTCATTAGGCCAACATCATAAGCAAGTCTGCAAAAAATTAGAACTACCGGATTTGACGCATACTACCCCATACTCTTAGGCGACAAAGTTACTGGACCACAAATGCCGCTAAATCACAATGTTTGCTGTTCACTCTGAAGAAAAACAGTGCCATTAATCTAAACGCTCCTCCAGTTAAGCTTGGGGATATCGTCATCCTATATTTGACATATGCCCGCAACCTGGGCATTGTAATAGACGAAAATATATCGGACTCATCACGTAAATCATACCTACTCTAAAGTTTATGCTGGCCTGAGAATACTTTGGCTATCTCAGTTTGACATTTCTAAAGAAGTCCGCGAACAACTGTTTAAATCATTGCTTTTGCCACACTTTAGGTACGGTAATGTGCCCCAGTTTTTGGCGGACTTAACACTTCAGTATTAACAAAGCTTCAATTAGCATTAAACGCTTGTGCCAGATACGTTTACAACGTCAAAAGATTCGCATCCATTTCTCATTATACCAATAAATTACTTGTTTGTACATTGAAAAACTTTTTGAACTACTGTCTAGGTCTAAACTACTTATTTGAAAAACTAAACCTTGGTAATAGCGCTCGTCGAAGACAGTTTGTTCTACCTCGCAACCGCAGCAATGTTAGAAATGCCTCGTTTTTTGTTAGCAGTGTCACATTTACATCACGGTTAATATTAATATCAGATCCATAAACCGTCTTGAGAAATTTAAAAAGGAATGTTTTAAAATATTTGCTCTGTATTCTTAATACCACCAACACTATCAATTTTAGTATCACATTCTTTCGTAATTTGCAAATTTTGGCTAGCATTCCGACATGAATTATTTGAACTGTACACTCTTCTGGTAAATAAATAAAAAATAATATCATTTTATATGTCTTTGAGATGAACACGCCCTTGGCTCTCGCCCTATAACTAAAACTAAATTAATTTTTAGATTTTTACAAAATAAATTATAATAAACTACGAATTCAATAAATATGTTAGCCAACACATGCATGTAACTTAAAAGGCTCGTCCTTAATTAAGTATTAATGAATTGAAATAATAAATAAATAAAATAAATAAATAAACTCCAGGTTTTCGTAGACAGTATTAAATAACAACCTCCTATCAGCGGGCCGAATTGTAGAAGATACATTGTATGCAATCAACTGAATCGATAAAGCCACTTAGCGATTCCTAGTTTGAATAAAAAACGTGAAATAATCGACCATGAGCTATAAGGAATTTTTAGTTTGCCAGAAAAACTTCAGCTGAAATATGATCACAGCTCTCGATTAACAAGTTTACTACTGTTGCGGAATACATTGATCCCGAAAATTTAGAGGTTTTTCAAGAATATTTATATGCAAGAGACCAACAGTGGTATGATATTCACGTGCGAACAAGCTAAAATATGACACAAATTGTTAAATATTCGAACGAAAAATGCTGTTCAAACCCAAAAAGCTCATATTGCAGCATTGTCAAAAATAGATTTCTTCCACCACATATTCCAATAAAACGAACATGCAATGGACTCAAGGCTCCTGAAAGACAACAAAAAAATAGATGTCAAAACTATCACTCCTCGTGATATAAATCACAAAATATGCGGTTGACTCATATTTAATCTAGATCGAACAGTGTTTTCCAAACTATTCCATATGATTTATATTGTCCGTCGATAACAGTAAGACGAAATGTGTCTAAAGGGGGAGAGGGGTAAAAATAGCAAGAAAATTGCGTGGTTGTCTACGAACAGCTCCTTGGTTATCACCTTGGATACCGTGAAAGAACAAAGACGATCATGCACTGACATAATAATTTTATCTGTCTGTGCATTGGTTTCAAAACTAAACGAGAAATAAATACATACCTGAAAATGATACATATTCGAACATAAAGGAAAATTAATTTTTGACATCATAATGTATTTGCATGCAAGAACGTCTTAAATTTCCTTAAAATTTCAGCTCCATATGATAATCTACAGTATGATGCAGACGTCGCTTTTTTCCCAACAGGACAAATTTGTTTAATTGAACCCTAAAAATTGAAGCCAACAGAAGAAGATCGGAAAACAACGTTCCTCGGCATTTATCTAACCCCTCCATAAAAATAAATAATATATCCTCTAAGTATGTAAAATATTAATTTCACCTCGTAATAACAAATAATGCGTAGACAGTAGACAGTTATAAAAATACATTATGATTTCGGAATTGAGATAGAATAAAAACAGAGATATATTTGAATCAGTAATACTGAGGAAGATTTTACGAAGATTTGAAAGAAGAAAAATTTTTTTTCAAAGAACATGCTTAGAGAGCTTGCCAAATTGATAATTCAAATGCTCTTAGACTAAACTGACCAGACGTCGCACGCTGCGTAGAAATGTCCCACATATCATTGCTTTGTCCCACGAAGAAATCTGTCCCACGGAGCATCCTACGAAACAAATATTTCCACCACATTTGCCCGCATTATCGAAATAATCAAAAAAACATTATATCTACGTAAAGTTTTCGCAATATCTCAGTCAAAGCTATGGCTTCATAGTTTTTTCTTGCAGTTTGTATAATGTTTTTTAACGTTATTAACGTTAATTTAACTATTGAGAGAACAAACCAGTGCAATATTTTTTTTTACTGAAAAAATGTGTTAACTATAATTTTTATAGAAATACTTAACTCAGTCTTTTCACTTCAATAGTTTGCATTTTATTTTGCAAATATCTTTCGATCTCAAAGAGATCTCTCCGTGAAGTTTCTTTATTTATAGAAATATCTTCCCTGAGTATGTACGAGAGATCGAAAGTATATTAGAAAAAATAAAATACAAAACTTAAAACGACTCATTTATCTTTATAAAATCATAAACATTTAAATTTTTATAACATAAAAACAACTAACAATTTTATTTTATTCGAGCACTCATTTCAACCCTTTAAAATAATATTCATAAATTAAAATATTTATAATTTGAATATCGTTCTTACTCGTAAGAGTAAAATTTTTGTTTTTTCGATTTCACTCCTTTGGAGAAAAATAGTACCTTTTCGTCATCCTTTATATTCATTTTTTTAACAATACAAGCATAATTGAACAAAGCATTTACAAAAATTATATATTTTTTACGTTTGAAAGCATTAAATTTGAAGCAAAAATAAAAGGTTTGAGTATTTGAAATAAAAGAAATATTTATTTCAATTTAGGAGCAAGAATGATATTTTATTATTTTCACTCGTGCAGTATTTCACTCCTGCAGTATTTGGGAGTGTTATATTTTTTACGCGCTCTGAAAGAACGGAGCAAAGGAGAGATATAAGGAGCGTTGCAAACTCTGTTTAAAACACAGTTTAACTAGGTAGCTCAAAAGTAAAATTATAATTTTCTAATTGTTATAATTTTTTTCTCAATAAAAAACAAACGAAGTAAGCAGCATAAAAACTTAATAAATAGTATAGATTTGTAAAAGACAGAACAAGTGGTAGTAATACAGAATACAGAAAGGATATTAATTATTTAGTAAAATTAAAATAAATTGTTTCAGTTGTTTTGCAGTCTTTACTTGTGTAACAAAAGTTTTGTGCTACTATAAAATTAGCAATAAGAAAAACTGAAAGCTATTACTCTTGCAGAAGCTGTTTTCTCCTTCCGATTTACCACATCCAAAGCTTTCGATCGATGGATTGTACAATGCATACTAATTCAATCGTTATTCGAAGACAAATATATATGTGCCACAACATCAGAAGCCACAATTAAAAAATGTTCAATGGATCATGTTCAATGGATCATGTTCTGGACCAACTTAAACCAGATTTGTCTATTGCAAATTTTGCCACGGTTTATACAGATTCATCGAATCATAAGGAAATAGAAATATTTTCGATTCTATTTCGATATTTTAGAGAGCATGACAGAGTAAAAGTTAGATTGTTGGAATTTTTTTCTTTACCTTAGCATTCGAACAAACATCAGAATACATTCTTGAAAAATTTGAAATAATTTAATATTGACCAAATTTGTAGTTTGCGCTGATAACACTTTGTATTCGTGTTTTAGAGGTGTGTCACGTCAAGGTGTGAAAAATCTTTTAAGCAAGCTAAACTCGAATTTGAACCAGAATGTATTGGGTATTGGATTCGCAGTCCATATTTTAAATTATGCAATGTTGTTGTTGTAGCGACGAAATGTGGTATGTTATTCTTCCGGCTCCAAGTCCAGATTCAGGAACTCTGCTACTGCACTTGGGCGGTAGCACAGATCCTTCGTCAGGTTTGTTGGTTTCTCTGGTCTATTGAAAAGGTTAAATAATGCAATCAAAACTGCTGCTGATTTAATACTAATTGATGTAAATAGCAAGGTTAAAAAATGTTTGGTTATTTTACTGTACAGGGAGACGTTGGAGGACTTCTGCGACGAAAGTGATGTCGAATATAACAAAAAAACAAATGTCACAAGTAATGGAACTCGCTGGCAGGCATTAATGCCAGCACTAGAAAGAATTTTGAATGAAAACACCTTAATGGATATTTTCTAACGGTTGAGAAATGTCCAATTCAAATAAAAAATGTTTCGGCAAACGGCTGTAAAGTTTAACTTAACTGCCGCTGGGGGCGTAGCTAAAGTCTTACTTTTTAGCAGGCTTCTGCAAAAGTAACGCCATTTTTATTTTATCTGCCAGGGGCTGTAAAGTAACTTTCATATTTTTACGGCGGCAGTAAAGTAATTTTCATATTTTTACGGCGGCAGTAAAGTAAAATAACATGATATTATTAATTTGCTCAAAACAGAATGAATGCATTTCAGTTCATTTTAATGAATTAAAATCAATAAAAATTAATTTCAGAAAATTTATTACCTAAAACATATTTATAAAGAATTTGATGCATTAATTTCATATTTTTAAACAAATTTAAACGTTTGCTGAAAAAATAGTGTATTGAATTCGGAGCTAAAGTGACTTTTTGTGTTTCGTCTATAATTGCCAAACTATAGACGCAACACAAAAAGTACAACTTTAGCTCCTAATTCAATAATATACTATTTTTGAAGAATTAAATAGTAAACAAAAAGTAAAGGAAAGCATTAAATAGTAACTAAATAGTAAATTTATGCACACAATCTAGCTAGCTCGTTTTGACCGTCCCACGTTCTCGCAATAGAATTTCTAATTAGTTAGTATTTTGAAGAATTTTTCTATTTTGTCCCACATTTTAGTGATTTGGCTCTGGTCAGTTTATCTTAGACGTTTGAGCAAATCAGGAATCCAAAAACTATACTATAGTAATTTATTAATTGAAAATCAGAGCTTTTGATTCATATACGTTTTTCATAATATATGCGCAGGACTTCAGGATGTGATAGCTCGTCCAAAAATATGGAAAAAAAATGTATCTTAACTTACCCTCTAAAATACACCATTTTCGAGATATAGGGTGTTGAAATTGAAAAAAAAATTCATTTTTTGCGAATATCTCCGGAATCGTGCATCGTACAGAAAACAGCTTTCGTAAGCATTTTCTACTCATAATAAGCTATATAATAAGCTTTGTGCGGAAATTATTTTTTGTAAAGTCTTAATTGGTAAAGGTTTTGAAGGGGTAGTGGGTGTTTTTCTCCCCAACTTCTACGATACTGGAAAAAGTACGGTTTTGACATGCTCATTTGAACCGCCAATGTTTTCTACACAAAAAAATTACACCCGGTCATAAGCTCTAAAGTTACTTGTTACTTGTTCCAAGGTATAAATAAATTTTATTTAATTAGTAAGAAAAAAATTTTATTTCAAAAAACTTTGAACATAAAAGTTGATTTTTCTCGAAAACGGCGATTTTTGGACGAGCTATCACATCCTGAAGTCCTGCGCATATACTATGAAACACCCTGTATACAATTCGAGTTCTTTTCCTAACAACATTTTTGTTCTAACTGCGGTAATACCCAACGCTGTCTTTGAGGCTTAAATTTGTAACAAATATTTTACATTTTATTTTAAGTCTTCTTGGAAAGCTTTTATTTTATTAAACATACTACGACAAGAGAAATCGAAATGTCGCTGTCGGCTAATATAAACACATTCCAAGTATGATAAGTTTGTTCCAAATATTAAAATTTATATTGTATTTTAATTTAGGCCTGGCATATAGGCCCAGGATTGTCTAGCCCTGATCAAGCCCTGACTGTATTAAGACTTTCCGCAATTAATTTCTGTTCAGGTACTTAGCTGTTTAAGAGAAGAGTACCAGATCAGCTATTTAAATAAAACGACAAAAGTTTTTTTGTTAACGATTTCAGTATCATTTTGTGCAAAACGTAAACATTATAATATTATAACTGCAACAAATTTCAAGAATATATAATTTTGAAATTTGTTTAGTCACACAGACAATTTATTCAAAATAGAATAGAATTTGTTAGACATTTATTCTAAGGATTTAATAAATACCAGTAGTTTGACAACATCTAAAACAATTTCAACCCTAACTTAACCACGTTAAAACGATGCGTATAAATAAAAATTACTGCATTATTAAGCGTTTTCACTATAGGAAAAAAACAAAAACATGCGGTATTGTAACATAACATTATGTAAAACGTATAACGTATGCAAATATATAACGATTAAAACACAAATCGAGCGCATGGCTAGAAAAATCGCTGTTGGTGTAGGTCTGAAAAAGAATCAATAAAATGTGGGAGTTCGCATTGAAAAATAAAAAAAACGTGTTGGAAATTTTCAAATAAAAAGCTCAAAATAAAATAAATACACACAAACATTATTTTCATTGATATAACATGAAAACTAAAAACCGATCGGTGTAAAAGCATAAAAGAAAGGGGTAGTTTTTGGGAATGTCATTAACCTTTGCAGACAAAGTCTAATTTTAATCGAACACAATCAAAACGGAAAAATGTAAATGAAATTTCCTGTACTTGAAAATCGGAAGTTAATGTAAAATTGAATCATATAAATTCAGACATTTTTTTTTTTTTATTCAATTCATCACCTTGGTATTCGCATATTTCAAAAATATAAACCTTTGATTGCTTTCTTTTCTCACAAAAAATTTTCTTGTCTGCTAACACATACTAACATCAAAGCGCAGATGCATTTCAACGGCATTATAAAAGATTTATACAAAAAACAATATACTCAATGCAGAAATAAATATTTTTAATGCAGTTTTTGTCGGACTTTTGCAATAAAAAAAAACTATTTTATGAAAATTGAGGTGAGTTAAAGAAAATTTTTCTTATTCTAGGTAGTAACAAAAGATATGTAAATAAAACACAAATTGATTAAGATTTCCATAACATTAAAAGGGGTTAAAACTTTGCTATCTGGAAAAAAAACAGAAAAAATAAAAATATAATTGAAACGGTTAGCTATGTGGCTGCGTTATCTCCTGATTTTTAATATTAAATATATCAACCAATTCCATACAGATAAATTAATTTCGTGTAGATCTATTTAAATTTTAAAACACATTTTTCCCGAAAAAATAATTATTATTAGAAATATTTTTAATTTTAAAATTTTAATAACACATGTGGAAATTGGCGACAAAAAGTAAATAAAAATGGTTACTGAAATCTTACCAAAAAATGTTACACAGCAATAGGAAAAAAATTATTTCCAAAATGTTGGTTTCTTATTTAAAAAAATTTCCAGTAAAAACTTCAACATGTGTCACAAAAAACAGTTAAATTCTAGATATAGAGTTCGATAAAGGTTAACAATAGCATACCATCATTAAGGAATTTACCATAACAAAAATTAAAGGTACTTTACTGTTGACAATATAAAGTTCATTCGTTGATCTTAGGGTTACTATTACCTCTACTTCTAACTTGGTCCAATTTTGTCCAAAACTATGGAAACTACATCAAATGCTTATATACCAAGTTTCATCAAAATCAAATAAGATGACTTAGTTATTGAAGTCTAAAATGCATAGAGGTTCGAAAGACCATTACTCCCTTTATCCAATATTTTCCAAAAGCTTGGGTTATTGGAGTTGCAAATAAACATTTGTATGAAAACATCTTCCCTTTTTTCAAATTTCCAAAAGCTTTCGGTACTTGAAAAAACCGTCATCATGCATCTACCATCTTTCATTAAAATCAAGTGACTAAAAGAGAGTTATTGAACTTGAAACAAGCTAAATTGAAATTGAAACAAACCTAAAATGACAGACAGCAGCTGTTCAAAAAAATATTTGCTTAAAATTATTTTAAGCTATCGTTCACGTTAATAGTGAAACTAAAATTTTAAAAATGTTTACAATCAAAAACGTCAAATTATTATACAAATAGGCGGAGTTTTGTGATAACTTTTTAATTAAGCAATATTTTAATATTGATAAAATTTTTAATGAGCTACTTAATCTGAAGCAAAAGTTTACAAATTTGCAAAATTGTGAGAGAATAAAATTCATTTAGCCACGAAATAATTACTAGTAGTTCCTGGGCGGCGCCGATTTTATGTGATGCTTACCACATGTTTTATACTTCGTGAGGCGCGTCCTCGATGAGCGCGAAAGCATTTGTTGTTCGATTTTTCTCAAATCGGCCGCCAGACTCGACAATAGCAGACACATTTTAATCGGACAAGCTTACCCTCGTTTCTAAAAAAAATTTCTAACCGCCACAGTTAAAACAAAAATATGGTAGCAAGTTTAAAAGATCGCAGCCAATCGGCATTTTTCGGATCTTGCCAAACAAAAAAGCGGCTCACAAAGTACAAAATATGGGGTAATCATCACATGAAATCGTCGCCAGCCCGGGGACTATAGTTTTATCCATTTGGAAGAGTAACAGATATTAGTATGGAAATCCATTTTATTATGGCCCTCCCTTGATTCAAAAAACGCATTAAGCATGCTAATAATAAAAACAGATTTATTTTTTTAAGACAGGGTGATTCTATCTGCCTTTTTTTCATTATATATGTGCCGTATATGAATACGATACGCCGAATATGTGTGCCGTCAAAGAAATTGCCGACTAACAACAACAGCTTGTCAATAAATGCAGTACAAATGATCGTGTATGCTGATGGTGTTCTCCCTGATCTAAGTTAAATGTAATGAATTAGATTTTAACACCAGAAAACCTTATATAAGACACATATCAGCTGACTTAAGTGAGTGTCATATCTAGGGCTGGGCAATATTTAAAAAACTATTGATACAGATATCGATAAAACTATTGATATAAATATCGATATTTTTTCAGGCATTAAACAGGATTATTACATAATAAAATTAAATAGTTTTACAGTGTGAAAAATATCACAAAATTTTAGTTACATTTTCCTATATTTTTATATTAATGCAACCGCAAATCCTTAAATATCTCAATATATGAAAAAATGGACTTATACCACTTTTAAAAAAACGGTTAATATCGATAATATATATTTATCGATAATATGGATATATCGATAATATCGATATATCGATATGTCGAAAATATCGATAATATCGATACATCGATGTATCGATGTATCGATATATTGATATATCGATATTATCGATATATCGATATCATCGATATCATCGATATTATCGATATTATCGATATATCGATGATACTGATATTATCGATATATCGATATCATCGATATATCGATATTATCGATATATCGACATATTATAATCCGATATCGATATTCGATATATCGATAACTATCGATATTTATCGATATATCGATATTTTTTTCCCGGCCCTAGTGTCATCCCATTCATTAATGAAATTTATTGTAACAATTGCACATAAAATGTAGTTTTTTGACAAAAGATGTATTATTATTTCTATATGATTTTACTAAAAATTAAGATTTTTTGTAGAGTTCTTTTACATGATCTAGCTCCTTCCACCTCGGACTTATTTTAGCAGATATAAAATATCAGTCTACCTATTTGTAATATGTGGACCATACAACACTATAGAGATCTATCTAAATGTCTAAACAACGCCACAAAATGTTTAATTAAGATTAATATGAAAAAACTACTGTTTTTTCTCAGTTTAGATACCACGACAGATAATTGCCGCTCAACGGCAACAAGCTCCGTCGCCATATGGTCTAGAATAAATGGCAAAAATATAGGCTTTCTTTGCAAGATCATAAACCTCCAGAATATAATTTTATAAAATAAAATCCTTGAACTTTTGGAAGTGATTTTTTGTTAGGTTTGATACCTGAGGTAAGTATTTCTTTTAAACCTCCAAAGAGGAACTTAGGCTGTTCAAACATAGACACGTCATGTGCTCAATTTATTTTTTTAATTTTTGATTTCCGGGTTGTGTAAGCCTTCAAATAACAATGTCGTAGGATTTAATCATTTTGGAAGACAGAGCATCACAAACCCATTTCGAACCGAGTTGTAGAAACTATTTTCTAGGATCAAACCAAAACACTTTTTATAGTAATTTGATGCGTAAAAGCCCGAATCTGAGATAAAAAACAAAGAATCTCATACCGTTTCTCCGGAAAATGGAAAAGTTTACTGTTCGTTTCATCGAACACTGGCGCTGAGTTTATATAAATAAATACTATAAAATTTTCTTTTAAAAAATTTAATGATTTAATTGATATTTTTATTTAGATAAAGATAGAGTTGTAATTTTTAAAATAATCTCAATGAACATGTTTATTACAATTTTGGCATATAAAAATTGTGGTTTTTCCACACCCTTTTAATTGACACCAACGAGTTTTTTTTCAAGTTGACGCACAATAATGTGCTCTCAAACTCGGTCATCATCCATATTCTCCTTTCTGTGACCATAACCTTGACAATTTGAATCAATTTTTTTTTATTTTTATATTTTGCGATGAAACTGCAATTTCCATACATTGACCATGAAAGAATAAAGTGTAGAGATCCATAGCGGCCAATAGCACTACTTGCTGCGAATGATCACTTAGTAGTTTTGGACCCCATTGTCATGAAGGTCCACTCCGCCCATACCTTTACATACTATCGCTAGCTATAGACATATTTTATGCGATTGAAATCCCGTTCGTGAGTGTGTTTGTCTGTCTGTGAACATGACATCTCAAAAAGTAATTGATGCCGGTTGACTTTTATTTATTATTTAGATAATTATCTGCAGCTGATGATAAATCTGGCGGTCAGCTGCTGTAGTAGTAGGGTGTGTGGTTGAGTCATTTGATGCCGCTTCAAAATTTATATAATGCATGTTTACACCATAACAATTTTAAAAAAAGTGATCAGCTGATTGGTGGATGGTGGATTATAGGTCATCTACTCATACATATCTGTATGAAAATGCAATATAGGCAAGTTATTTGATGCCAGATAAAATTCATACAGATGACATATAATACTATTAAAACTAAAAGTATGAAAGAAACAATCAACTGCCGGTAAATCAGGGGGAATACGGTCAGCTGAGGTAATAAACAATACAAATGTGGAGTATATATAAACGTGTGAATCGTCGATCAAACTATTTGACTTATTATTACTTCGGTTTAAAAAAACCTAAGTACATATTACATTCTCGATGTAAAAGTGAAATTTTTATTCCCACTTTGTTGGCATTTCTAAATCTTTTACGGCCTTCTGTTGCAGAAAAATTCATTTGAGCGATTTCTTTCTAAAAATAGGTTAACTTAATGGTAATAGCCAAAAGGACGATGTGTTCGATAACTGTAGTGAAAGTGTGTAAAAAATTCTTAAATGTGTCAAAACAAGCAAATTTGCATATTTTTAGCTTATAACACATTCGTTTTAAATTGTAAAGAGTAGTAACTAGTAACCATGAATATGGAAAAATCTTAACGGTTGGCATTGGTATATAAGACCAAGACCGTGATTATTGTATTATAAGTGTGTCAGAAACCGTATGGTTTTAATTTATTTTCTTACCCAATTTTTTTGAAAAGAATAAAACGAAATGAATTATTTGTATGACATAAAATATAATTGAACATGAAATTGGTCATGGAATATGGTTTTATCCGGTTTAAATTCTTCCCAGTTTATAGGAACAGTTGTAAAATATCAAGTTGTTTTTTTTTTTTTTTTTTTTAATAAAATGTGTTATGTAATAGGGTTTAGAATATGTGTCACAACAACACATAAATACCTTTTAAGACCTAGGTCTAGACCTGGGTCCCACAACAACTGGCGTTCTGAGGTGTAGATTAACGCTTTTTTTAAACATCTGTGGGTTGAAGCCACCTGAGACTAAGTGTTCCGGCAAACTATTCCATTTGTACGCAGTTCGGACAAAGAAGTCTCTCTGCGATCTGCCAGTATGTTGCAGATTAAATTTCGTTTTTTAACAAAATTGTAATTATTTGGGAGATATTTCTTGAGTAATTTTTTGTCTGATGCCAGACTTCTAAATAACAGAAACAGTTCGAAAATAAGTTTGAATTTTTGATTTTGTAATAATTTTTTTTTTCTTGTACTTTTACAAAGAATTTTTTGTTTAATATACATCGCTGATTGAAACTAAAAACGAGGTCGTTATAAAAGCCTTTTGCCGAAAACGATTTAAAAATCCTTAACCCAAACCGAAGTCTTGATACCTCAGAGCCTTGAGATTTCACCCCTTTCATATTTTTCATATACATTCACATCAAAAAACAAAAATTCAAATAATTTATTGAAATGTGGTTACATAAACTACAAAAACACGTTGAAGACTGTCATATGTAAACGTTTGTCTGTCGAATGTATGGATTTAAAAGCATAAACAACGTAAATGTGGCACGAGTTGCTGCTTTTACGAAAACATATAAGATTCAATTGATGATAAAATATCTCATGCTATGTTACTTACTGCCGCTGTAAAAATATGAAAGATACTTTACTGCCGCCATAAAAATGTGAGTTACTTTACTGCCACCGTAAAAAAAAGACAAAATGGCGTTACTTTACAGCCACTTTGATTATTTGTCAAAAAAGTAAGACTCTTACCTTCTCTTTAGCGAATTTTGACGAAAAAAATATTGTTGCTCACTTAGATTCAATGCTCCCTTAAAACTTTTACTGCCCCAGCTGAAGGTTTTACCTCCGATGTTCCTGCAGCTGATTGTTTCTTTTATACTTTTAATAGTATTTGAAGTTATGATCGTTATGAATTTCATCTGGCATCAAATGGCTTAACATATTGCATTTTGATACAGATATATACGAGTAGCTGATCTATAATCCCCCATCCGCCAATCAGTTGATCACATTTTTTTTAATTGTTATGGTGTAAATATGCATCATATAAATCTTAGAGCGGCGTCAAATGACTTTCAGAATTCGTTTTTTACCATTTTAAAGTTGTCCCACAGCCACAACCCCTGCAAGTCTGACGGCTGACTCTTATTTTCTACATCACAAATAATTAATCTATCTATAAAAATTAAATTCAATCGGCATCAAAACACTAACAAAAATGCAACGCTGCCTCCCGGTCTATAAACAATTTTCTTGGTCTATAAACAAACAAATTCGTTCTTAGCTAAAACTTCAACATCGTCTATACTCCCCAAAACGTACTTAACATCTTAACAATCTCTACCGAAAAAGCAAAACTACTAATAAAACAATAATCTGGTTGTAAGACAGGAAAACACCGTTTTGTCGTGAGTGAACATTGTTCCCGAGAAGCGCTAGTGTCAAGTGGGACAAGAATGCAAACGAAAAACGTTTACATCTGGCGAAGTAAATTATTTTTTCTACGATTTTAAATGTAATAGTTTTACATTTTTGGATGTTTCAGTTCCTCATTAGGCAAAAATTTAATCCAGCCGCAGTTCCTTACAAAAAAAAATGAAATACTTTAGAAAAAGAACAGAGTAAGATCGATGACTTTACTGGTCAGAGTTTGGAAAGTTTTGTATATCACTCCTTTATTCCGTTTTTGGGAGCAGATGAAAAGCGTGATCTATAGATACACAGGTGAAAAAGTCGAAATTTGAACTTGACCATTTTTGATTTGTCTAAAACTTGACATATAAGTAGTATGGACAAAATAAAAATACAATTTGTTTTACAATTTTTTTGCAGTGCATAGTTTGAGCATAGGGGGCACCCCAACATGCATGAAAAATGAAAATTCTGCCAATCCGATGTAACTTTGAAATTAAATTGTTCAAGAACGGCTATACCGATTTCATCAAACTTTTTTTTGTTTGATAGATGATTAGTTAGTCGTTTGAAAAAAAATTAATTATTGTTTTATAATTAATTTTTAAATAAAAATATTAAAAAAACTTTTTTAAAGATGGCGCTAGGGTCGAACACCAATTGGAATTTAATTAATTTTTTTTCTGAAAATAGTTCTATCCTTACTCTAAAATATTTCAAAATAACAAAGAGGCGTTAGTTCGTGTTCTCGAGATATTGAATTTTATAGATTTTTAGTCCGACTAAAATTCGAATTCACTCGATGGCCAGAAGCTTTTACTATGTCTGACATGGCTGCTGCTACCATAGCTACGACATTTGTCAACAATTACGTATCACGATTCGGTGTTGTACTGCATATTACGAACGATCAAGGAACGAAAGTTTTAGCCCAACTAGCAAACTTACTTCTCAATTTTGAGTTATACAAGTTTAAGCTTCAATAAAGCTTAGCTAAAGCTTCTAAATGGAAGCTAGTTATATTTTATTTCTATAAAGTTTCGATACAACATCCACAGAGAAGTTCTCTCCACCATCGAAATGAAAGCTTCTAAAATACTTCTATATTTAATATTAGAAGCTTGACCGAAACTTATCTACACAACACTAAATAAAGCTTCCGAAAAAAGGTTATAGAAGTTATAGCTGTCATTAGGATTGTAGTTGTTTCGGTTGTAACTGTTTACAGATCGTATAGAAGCACAGCTGTCATAGTCTAAAAATTACTTCAATATGTGAAACGAAGTATGTCAAACTGTCGGAAGCTATTGCTTCTATTGTTTCAACTAAATTTAGATGTAGAAAATATAGTTTAATTCAGGGGCTTACTTTTTATGGAAAAAGATATGTGACATGTAATTTGAATGGGTTTATATGAAATTGAAGCTTATACGAAATTGAAATCGTTTCGTTTTTGTCAAAAAAGTATTGTGCATAAGGTGGTTTTGTTTTTAATCTATTATTTAGACTTATTTTGCACAATATAAAATATTTTTTATTTAGAGTCTTCAAATAGACAACAAAATGAATCAAAATCATAATCAATTAGATTAGAGAATCAGAATCAAAAATCAACTAGAGTGGAATAAAGAAAATTTAAAGTTTTATAAATAATGGTATATGAATTTTCTTTACATTTCTGAGAGCTAAACTAGTCAGGAAGAACTGAGGCGATACAGTTTCATAATTTAGTCACTCTATTAAAATATGTTACAGCAAATGGATGGGTGCGATATATCGTTGCTCCTTTTGTTATTGTTTTATATTTATATAACATTTTTAAAAATTAACTGCGTTCATCAGCACCTTAGTACGCATGTTGTTGTGACACCTATTAAAAATCCAATTACAAAACTTTTTATTTTAAAAAAAAATATTGTTCAAATAAAGGTGTAAGTACGCTAAAAGTTAATGATTGAAAAAATGTAACCCCTTAATGTTGCTATACCTAAAATCTTTGAACTAATAAAACAAATGGAAAATAGATTTTTCAATATTCTTTTACGTCTATCAAAAAGTAACAAAATATTTTAAGAACGTAAACCTCAGATTATGATTTCATCGTTAAAAAACCCATTGAAGTTACATGTCACATACCTTTTTCCATGAAAAATAAGCCCCTGAATTATATACTATATTTTCTACATCTTAATTAAAAACAAAATTCTATGGAAGTCTTATAGAAGCTATTGTTATTGTAACTACTATCAAAGATATTTATTGTTTCTTAACATTTAAATCAGCCGATTGGATAGCGTGCAGGACAAACGATCGAAGGACCAGGGTTCGAAACATGATGCGACCGTAAACAAAAACTTAAATTTAGACACTATATAAACAACACAACAATAATTACCTTAAAAAAGTGTAGATATATAAAAAAACATTGTAATATTTTTGTCACATTTTTTAATAGCTTCTATAAAACTTCTAAAGATTGCTTAAAACAAGCTATTAGAAGTACTTTACCGAAGCTATAACTTGTCAAACCATAAATTCTATTCAGCTTGCATAACTGCTTACAAAAGACCTTACCGAAGCTATTTCCGAAGTCATTTACAAATTATAGCTTCGTTAAAGGCGGGGAAAGTTCTCCAAATGGCCTTTATGGAAACTGTTTAGAAATTTTAAAGAAACTATGAAGGTGGGGAAGTTAGTTTCGGTAAGACTGTTTAGTGTTTTAAAAGAAGTTAAAATGCTAGTTGGGAGGTTCACATCGGATACGCACAACGGCCTACCATCCATAAGCAAATGGATTGGTAGAATGTTTTATCGACCGCTAAAAGCTGCACTTATGGCCAGAGGCAACACCACTCAGTGGAGCTCCAAAATACCAATCATTCTTCTAGGTATTCGAGCTACAGTGAAAAAAGATCTGAAGTGCTCACCCGCAAAACTTATCTACGGACAAACACTAAAACTGCCCGGTGAATTCTTCGTTGAAAATCCTGTTTCACAATTGCCAAGTCACGATACAGTCATCGATCAACTTTGAAATACTATGCACAATTTAATTCCAACAGCTATACACGACAAAGTAAACAAAACGACATATTTGTACCAAAGTCGCTAGAAAACTGCGACTACGTTTTTGTTAGGGTTGATAAGATACACACAGGCTTACAAACCCCATATGAAGGCCCATTCAGAATCATACGACGTTTCCGTAAACAGTTCGTCATCGAGATCAAAGACAAACAATAATCTGTCTCGATCGACAGATTGAAGCCAGCGTATGGTATCTTGTGCTCAGTTGATTGTTCACCAGCTTCTCGAACAAACAAAGCTGTTCATTTTGAACATACACACTAAATAGGGGCTTTCATCTACTAGGTTAATATATTTAAATCTAAATAAATAATCCCTACAAATAAAAACTCACTTGCTATAATGGAACATACTCATGACATGAACCGATTGTGAACCTTGCTAAAACTTAATCATTATCACGCCACCCATACGATTAATTAATAAATTAATTAATTAATTTAAATACCAAACCATCAAACCGGAAGTGACAAACTGGAAATTGATACGCAGAAATATAGGAAACAATACTAAAACTTATATACCAAGTTTCAATACGATTGAAAGCCAGGATTAGAAGTTATTGAAGATTCAAACTTAAAGGGAACACCTTTAAGGGGGAGAACCTCGCTATTTTGTTCAATACTTTAAACACATACTTTAAAAACCTTCCTTCATGTTCCAAAATAAAATATTCGTAAATCTGTCACGTTCAAATATTGACGACGAGCTAAATTTGTATGTGCTAATTTACAAATTAGGCGCAACATATTTTTATTCTACTTCTAGTTTACTTTAATTCGAAGAGTTTTTGGTGAGTTGTTATCACCTTTGGGAACACAATTTCTTACATCCAATGCATTATCAATGATCACCTTTGCCTTTGTTTTTTTTTCCAGCCACCATATATCTAATTCTTTTTCAATAACCGTATGATAAATTAACGGTTAAAATCGACGCTTCGAAGAAGCAGTTTTCTACAACTGCATAAATGCAATGCATAAATTGTTATTTATACTAAATTTGATTTTTTTCTTTATTTGTTATTACAACTGCAATGCATAAATTGTTATTTATACTAAATTTGATTTTTTTCTTTATTTGTTTTTTAATTTTAACATAAAAGAAAACTTACTAAAATTTAAGAACAGAACAAAATTTAACTATATAAACAAAAAATTAATCTTAAAAACTCAACTCGAATAATTAGATAGTTAAACAGTTAAAACACTTGTGGTACAAAAACTTACTGACAACTCTGTTTGATTAAAATTTACATAATCATCTCGATCACACATTTGTTCGAGTATAAATAGTGAGATTCTCCATTTCTTGCTTCTTTTTAGTTATATACTCTTCATCGCAAAAAAATTTATAATTTCTCCATATATCTCAATAAAAAGTGCAAGCTAACCATTTCCATATATCATCTCACCAAACAACTTCTATACAACTACATAAATTTGAACAGCCGTATTACATCTAAGTGTAATATACTGTGAGTTATGGCTAATCTCTACAAAAAAATATGCATCATTCATGTAGACAGAAATTTGTATTATTAATTGATATTGTATGATGAAGCAACAAAGCAAAATGTTAAAATATAATTGACTGGCTTATAGCATTCATAAATGCTTTTATGTTTGTTTCAGTTTAAAGGCCGGAACCGAAACAAATTAGCAAATCATTAGCGATTTTTTTTACATATGAATATTCTCATTTTAGAGTAAAATTCGAAATAGTCCGTCGTTACAATAGTTCATATGTTAACTGCATACAAATTTTGTTCATGGCTATAAATTGTTTTAAGAAATCCACAAACACACTTAAAAATTTAGAAACACAATTTTTGAAACTTACACAGTGAAATACAGTGAATGTGGTCGTGATTTTTGCAACAGAATTATAAACAAAATTCGGCCTATGTAAGTCCATTTAAAATTGGTACATGAAAAACCTCATCAGAGCCAGTCACAGGACTCTATTGGACATGCTAGCTAGGATATCGAACGTTTGATAATAACATGGTTTGAAAATAACTGTACCACACACTGAAGAAAAGGCTTCGACTTGTACAGTTAATGAAAAAACCTAACATGGAAAAAATGGATCGGACAGATCTATTTTGGGCTAAATTTGTTGTCCTGACCATGGGTTATGATGACAGTCACTGCAACCTTACTTAACCTAACCAACCATTAAAGTTGTAAGTATAAGTTTTTAGTTTTATTATGGATTTTATTTAATGTGACGAATTTTCTCTGGGCAAATATTTATTTTTCTTTATTTCGGTAATACTGAATGCCGTTACCGGTATTGGAAGCCCAATGTATTTATTTTCATTTTACTTAACTAATGGTTGAGGCTGGTGAAGCCCATATCACTCTTAAACTAACTTATGAACTACCCAACACCAATACTTAACGTCTAAATCGGGTCTGTAATTCTAATCCAAAAAATCCATATTGGATTGGACTGGATTCGAACCGTCGACCCTAACGATGCATAGACTAGGGCGGTAACTCACTCGGCTACACATCGGTCAATGTATTACTTCGGTCTGAAAGACCTAAGTACTACATTCATGAGCCAAGAGTGAAATTCTTACCCCCACTTTTTTTGGCATTTCTCGACGTATTAGCACCTACTGATTCTAAAAAAGCAAAAAAAAATGTATGTCTGCCTGTCAGCCGGCTGGCCGGCCCTCCGTCTTTACCTACGCTGCAGGGAAAACGGCTGGAGGGATTTCAAAATTTTTTTTTCTAGAAATAGGTATTCACAAAGGACAGGTCCGAAAGGACGCTGTGTTCGATAACTGTACCGGAAGTGTGTCAAAAAAATCATTATGTGTGTCAAAAATAGCAAACTTTCATATTTTTGGCTTGTATTTTGTAATAATTTTTGAAATATTTTTAGAATTTCGGCAAAAGTTTTAATTTTTGATTTTGTAATAATTTTTGCAATATTTTTAGAATTTTGGAAAAAGTTTGAATTTTTAAGAATTTTTGAAATATTATTGGAATTTAGAAAAAGTTTAAATATTTGATTTTATTCTAATTTTTGGAATATTTTTGGAATTTTGAAAAAGTTTGATTTTATTTAATTTAACAATATTTTTGGAATTTTGATTATAATTTTCCGGCAATGTATTGAGGTTTCGTGTTAGTTTTGTAATAAATTTTTAAAAGAGTTATGTTTGATATACATCGCTGCCCAAAACTAAAAACCATATCCTCATAAAAGTTTTTTGCCGAAAACTATATCAAAATCCCTAACCCAGACCGAAGTCTTGATATCTCAGAGCTGTGAGATTTCAGCCCCTCCATATTTTAATTTTTTTCTTTCTGTAAACTTTCCTTAAGAATAATAATAAATAGTGTATCAAAATGACAGTTCAAGAATGTGTTGTTTGATTGTGTTTCTTCTTTGGATTAAATAAAAATAAAATAAGAGGTAAAAGCCAATTTTTTTACAAATTTGCAGGAACAAAACTAAAATAATTCAGTAAGTGGCATTTTCTTTCATCAAATAATGCACAGTATTCCTTAATTATTAAAGCCCACATATACATAGATTTAAATGAAGGCTAGTTTCTTGCTATTGCCAGTGGGATGTGATATCACGTTTATTTATATATCAGTAGCAAGGAGTACGCGGTTGTCACAGCAGTAGATCCAAAATTATTATTACATTTTCTTACAATTTGTAGTACATACATATACATACTACAGTAAAAAATATCGTTACCATCAAAACGTTTTTTTCATTGTCACCAATTTGAAGTTATTTTACAAAACGTTATACAAAAATCAACAAAACATTAAAAATAAATAAATGAATGCATTTTTAAAGTAACATATGTAAAATTTATCTTCAAATATACATAACTAACAATTTTTGTTAATTTTTCTCGTACACTTTGTTTAACATTTAATATTTTTTCGAGGTTAAGTGCATCATCATTCGGTCAAGTCAACCTACTATATATCGTTGTTATACCGTATCAATTTTAATTAAGATTTTTGTTAGCCAAAAAAGTCAACTAAATTTATCTTATGTACATACAAATGAAACAGACAAGCCAAAAAATACGCAATGTGCTTTGTAAACAGATATGAACGATTAATTAATCATAAACCAAACTATAGAATAACAGGTAATTTAAAAACTCCAAAGTAATGTTCGAAAACGTTAAAAATTCAATATTTTTTTAACTAAATGAAATAAGTAAATAAAAGAGGTCTTTAGTCTCATGGTCCGGACAGGATAATAAAACAACAAAACAACAATTACAATCAAACTTCATTGGCTCCAAAAAAACGTTGCTGTATTCATCAAATCTGATTTAATATTTTTGCATTTAAACGAATATAATATTTTTAAAATAATATCAACACATTGAGCAAAAACAGTACAAAATGAAACGAAGAAATACTTTTAAGAGCCCGAAACGTTGAGTTAAATGAGAGATTTTGTTTGTGACGAGTACTTTCGGTTGTGATGAGACATCAAATTTAAAGGCAAATTTTCTACTCAAAAGTGAAAAACGATACCATCCTATTTCGTATTGGAAGATAGAAAGGCACAATTAAACGAACGATCAACTCTAAAAATATTTGTTATCAATAAAAAAAAATTGCTACTCGAATAAAAATATATCCACAAAATACCTTCTTATAAATTGAAAAGAAAATTGCAATTTGATTTTTGTAATCGAATGATTTTCTATTTCCTTTCTAACGAGATTAATTTAAAAAAATTTTAAGTACATTTGCAACAAATAGAGAACAAAATACGCGTACACATATACGAGTAAACCAATGCACAATTTAATTTTTTTTAAGACTGCGTGTACGAGTATGTTTTTCATATTTCATTCATTTTGCAGCTGGTGGAAATTTCCTATTTTTAAACGGATTAAATGAATATGTTCTCAATTATAATATATATAAATAAAAGAAAATACAATTACTGCACCTTTGTGCAAATTACACATACTTATATTTCTATGTATGTACTTCTAATTGAATTAAACGTAAGAAATAATGCAAAAATAAATTTCTGCATACATACAACTTTTGAATTCTTATGTAGTTTAGAAAAATGTAATCTATTTATAAATTTGTGGTTGCAAAAAAATCATTGCATACATAAGAGAAGAGCATTTTGTTATATATTTTATTATGCTAATAAAATGTTTATAAAACGTGTAATTAAGTACAAAATTTTATATCTTTATATGTATTTAATAACTAAGTCGATTCATTAGTTATGATTAGAATAACAAATTGAATCATTACAATTACTCTAGTAATCACTCAAATATTTTTGAATTAGTTTATGGATGACGAAATGTCACCTTCTTATGACCTATGTCATTTACGTAACTTAATTGATTGAGCGTGGCTGGATAACTTGATAGAGGTAACAAAACTAGTAACGATCGTATTGGAAATTAAATATGAAATAAATATACTAAAATAATCTATTTTTGTGGGTGAGAGCAGTTCTAGAAAGTTGTTTGTAAATTGTAGAAAAACCAAGTGAAGCTGATTCATAAGCTGACTTCACTATACCTCTGGCAACAAAATGTTCTGGATATATAGTAAGTTTATATCCATCAAATACTTCAACTAATGGGTAGCAATTGATATAGATTTCGCGTGGTTCTAATTATAAAAACAGGTACTCCGGAGGCTCCAACCACTTTGCGCATTTTAGCACAAAAGCTTATCAGTCTCATATAAATCTTCATCTTTTGCTTAAGCATCTCTAAGCATCTCTTCTAAGAGACACATACATTTTCTTGTAAGAAAAAAAAAGTTAAAAAAATTGCCAGAATTGACAAACCGGAAGTTGGGATTGCGCCCCACTAATCACAATACCGTCCAAAAACTAACAAGTTCTTTATCATTTAAATGTACATCTTTTGTCAAAATATGTACAAAAAAAATCTCACCGGAAGTAAAAAACCGGAAGTGAAAAACCGGACGTTGGGATTCGGAAATGTTATGAACCGTACTAAATACTTATGTACTAAGTTTGTGTTCGTGAGGACCCCCACCACTTATTCCAATATTATCCAAAAACTAATCAGTTCTTTGTTACTTAAGTCTCCATCTTTTTCCAAAGTGTCATTAAAATAAATTAATGAATAAAGTCTGTATGCTCCCAACAAACTTGAAAAACAAAGTGTGAAAAGTCAGCATTTGTATGGTAGACCCCTTACCGCTTTGATTAATGTGTCCCAAAACATTATAATTATCTTCTCACACTAATTGGAACCCTATTCCATAAGTTTCATCATAATCACTTCATTATTGTAGGCTTTAGTGTGCATAAAGTCACTGAAAAAACTTCAAAAAAGTACAAAAAAATTTTTTACCGGAAGTGAAAAACCGGAAGTTGGGATGCAGAACTATTGTAAACCGTACTACATACTCATGTACCAAGTTTCATCCAATTCGCTTATCAGGTACAGATGTTATAGAGCTTTCAAAAAAACAGGTGCTCCAGGGATCCTCCACCACTTTGTTCACTATCGCTAAAAAACTAATCAGTTCCTTGTCATACATGTTTGCGTCTTTTTCTAAAGTGTCATCAAAATTCATTCACGAATGAATGTTTTATGCTCCCAACAAATATAACAACTTTGTGGAAAAAACCACCTGTTGTATGGTGGACCCCCCAACCCTTTATCCAATGTGCTCCAAAAGCTGATAAAATCTTTCTCATGTTATTTAAAAGCTTTTTGCAACGTTTCATGAAAATCGATCGGTAATTGTAGGCTACAGTAGGGATAAACACCTGAAAAAAAACTTTTTAGCCGGAAGTGACAAACCGGAAGTTGGTATGCAGAAATATTGGAAACTGTACTAAAACCTTATATACTAAGTTTCAATATGATCATAGCCAGGGATCAGAAGTTATTCAAGATTTAAACTTAGAGGTGTTCGAGAGACCCCCCGCCATTTTGTCCAAATTTGAAATGAATCCAGATCTTCCATTTTCAAGTGAACCTGTATCATTTGCCAAAGTTTCATCAAGATCCTATGCAGAAAACTCACCCACCGAATCGTTCGTTCTTTCAGATTTCAGGTGATCTTGTAGTCGTTTCATTACCATTTTTTCATATATTTTGCACAAGATCGATGCTAACGCGACAGGTCTATAACTTTTGATTTCATTTGCTGGTTAGTCAGTCTTTAGGATCGGTGCTACAATCGCCTTCCTCTAAATTGCCGGTATGCCTCTAAGTAAGACAAAATTCATGTAAGCAAGAAGCAGAGGCGTAGCTAGGGGGGGGCGGGGGGGGCGGTCCGCCCCGGGTGTCACCCGTTTTGGGGTGACACCCGAACGTAAAAAACTTAAACAAACCATCACAATGTTTGTGACATTGACATTCGGGTGACACCCGAACGTAAACAACTTAAACAAACCATCACAATGTTTTCAACGATAAATCACTTCGAAACCGTTTTGGGGTGACACCCGAACGTAAAAAACTTAAACAAACCATCACAATGTTTTCAACGATAAATCACTTCGAAACCGTTTTGGGGTGACACCCGAACGTAAAAAACTTAAACAAACCATCACATGTTTTCAACGATAAATCACTTCGAAACCATTTCAACCAGGTTATCCATTTAATTTTAATTTATAAATTGTGATAGCTTATATGTGTCCTATTGGTTCAAAAAAGATCTATTCTACTTTTTAAAATTCTTGAGTTATTACTTGAGTTATTATTTGGGGTAGTTTGTTGAACGTCTTTTTATGTTAGTACAAATCCAAAGACATGATAAAAATTTCAGTTTACTTTTTAAACTAAGAAGGATTATAGTCTGGGAGCCCGCCGACATAAACAGCAACTCATAAATACTCTTCTATAATTTTTTGTGTGGCTTAATTATGCCTAGTCTACCACTTTTTTTTCTCTATCATAATTTTCTTAGCCGCGGCTTTTTCTCTCCAGTAATTTTTAAACTTGTCAATATCGTATTAAGCTAAAAATTTATATATACTCTATTTTTAAAAAATTTAATGCCAAGAGAAATTCATGAATCGCGAGAGAAAAAACTTGTCCGACAAAAATTTCGGTACGTTAAGGGTGTCTACCGAGTGAAACATGTAATAATAACAATTTCGAAAAATTTATGGATAACCACCTGATTTTTATGAAAAATGCTTCAACAAGGTATGTAAAATCACATCCTTACATCGTCCGACAAGACAGATTTGCCAATTTTCCAGTCCGACAAGCGGACATTGACATTTTCACGGCGACCTAAAATTTATTCATAACAATTTCCGCTTTCGATTTTTTGCTGTTAAATGAAGCTTACAACGAGGTGAACAAGTTGTCCGACAGTAAAATATTACCATTTTCATAAAAATCGAACAAATTGTTATTTTTCAATTGAAAATTCACGAAGGATTACAGTATTTGCGTTTGTGAGCGTAAATACAGCATACTTCCACATAACCAGCTGTTTTTTATAGGATTACTAAAAAAAAGTATGTAGAATCCAATTGTTTAATTGTCGGACACGATATATTCTCCGAATTTCCAGTCCGACGCATGGAAATTATAGATTTTATGAAGCTTAAAATTTTTTGATGAAATTCTTTTTTGATCTTTTTTATTTATATTTTATAATTGCTATTAAGGATGTAAATAACATTTATGAAATCAAATATGCCCAAAATACATGTGCAGAAAGTCTGCACGCAGTGCTGCATGCATATCTGCATCTAAAATAGATGTGCAGAATTTTTATATAATTGACGTGCAGAATTTTCGTAGCAATGACAGTATTAATTTCGTAATAATGACTCTTATGTATTATGAAATAGTTATAAGTGAAAGTTGTCGCAATTTAAAGAAAACTGGCTTTTTTAATTAAAAGATAGAAGAAAATAATTGAATCGTTGTCTGTAAAAACGTTTATTTCTAAATTAAAATTTAAGTTCAAATTACATATACCACTGTTTACGATAATCCTTTCCCAAAAATTTATTTATCAACAATATTAGTTTTAATTATTTTATAATTTGGATTAATTACAATATTTGAATATCTTTATAAACAAATAATCATTACAAAAATAATTTTATTTTCAAAAAATTTCATTCATTTTTATTTGAGTTATTAAAAACATAATTCATTTTCAAACAAAATGTCAAAATAATCGATTTTTATCTGAGTTTTCAAGTAGTTTTTGTTTTTTTTTATTGTGGTAGCACTGCCTCTGTGCAGCGAAATTAGAATTAGAGATATCTTGCAGAATTTTTCTGCATGCAGAATTTACATGTAATTGCTCTCATATAACAACACATGTTCTAATTGCGCTGCATGCAGAATTCTGCACATGTATTTGGACCAATATTTACGTCGGATTGTAAAATATATTACAGAATAAACGTTCCTGCATAGATTGGAATCAAAAAATTTAGATCTCACCGACAATTTTCCCGAAATAATCAATGTGAAAGTTTTCATTCACTCTATGTTATATTCAACGGAAGTATCAAAATTTGATAGAAAAATTAAAAATTCAGAATGTTCTTGCAAAGACATCCGAAAAAAAACTTACGTTCAGTTTCTCTGTGCGATTTATGATTTTTTGAGCCAAAAAACAGCGGTGTCATCGGCAATCAGACGTAAATATTTAATTTAAAAATTTATAAAATCTTCTGCGTACACCGGAAAGCTATCCGCTGAAGTATACCTTATCCAGTAACTGGTTATTTTTTAATCTTACGGAAAGTTCTTGGCGTGGCCCCTATGGTCACACCCCCATCCCACTAGTTTTAGGTAGATTTGATATAAAAATCTACCTATTGCAATGGGCTTCATCTCGGAATTTCGGAAAAATTTTTGTGCCAAACGACTATATATGATAAGCGGAGACAAAAAAACAAAAAAAAAAAATTTAGATATATATATATATATATATATATATATATATATATATATATATATATATATATATATATATATATATATATATATATATGTATATATATATAATATATATATATATATATATATATATATATATATATATATATATATATATATATATATATATATATATATATATAAACGATATGAGATATAACGAAAACGACCGGCACTCTCACGATCGCATTTGTTGAGGTAGATCAAAAAAATGTCTGTACTTGTGTGTTCTAAAAATATCTTGAACAAGTTCGTGAATCAGCAAAATCCGACACGTGGTTAAGAAACTAGAGGCTTTTTTCTGAAAAAAATTGATTTTTCAAAACCTTTATAACGGCCGTTTGGATACTAATATTTCAAAAAAATTAACAAATTTAGAATCTTTGGAATTTTTTATATCAATTTGTTTTAAAAATAGACCTCTGCAATTTTTGCAAAAAATATTTTTTTGAAACAACCGGCACTCTCACGGTCGCATTTGTAAAGCCAGATCAAAAAACCTTTTCTAAAAATGTGCGTTTTGTTATTATCTTGGACAAGCTCCTAAATCAGCCCAATCCAACACATGGTTAAGAAGCTAGAGACTTTATACTAGAGAAAAAACTCTGTTTTTTAGATCCGTTATAAAGGCCGTTGGGATTCTAACATTTTTAAAATCTTCATAAATTTAAAATCTTTAAAACCTTTTTAATCAGTTTCTTTCAAAAAAAAGACCTCTGCAGTTGGAGGTTTCTGAATGAGCGGCTCCAACAAAAAAGCTTGTAAAACACAAAATGCGTTTGAATCAAGCGGCGCTCTCACGGTTGCATTTGTGAAGCCAGATCAAAAAACCTTTCTTAAAAATGTGTGTTTTATTAAAATCTTGGACAAGTTCGTAAATCAGAAAAATCTGACACATGGTTAAGGAACAAGAGGCTTTATACTAGAAAAAAAGTGTTTTTTAATCCGTTATAACGGCCGTTTGGATACTAATATTTTTAAAATCTTCATAAATTTAAAATTTGTAAAAACATTTTAATCCGTTTCTTATAAATATAAACCTCTGCAATTAGAGGTTTTTGACTTGTTGGCTTCAACAAAAAAGTTTGCAACAATCCCCAACTACAATTTCCAAAAACCTTATAACAGCCAATGTCAACCTTATAACAGTCAAAAAAATAAAAGATTTGAATAGAAGAAATTAATTTTTTTTTCCTAGAAATAAACTATTTTGATATTTTGCAGTAATTGCACGACATATGATATAGAGTAGGTTTGTGTCATAAATTGTCACTCACATGTTCTGTGGTAGATTTGATATTTGTTTGTTGCAAAATTGGATAGATATAGTTTTGCTTATAGGTAGCTAATTTTCTTTTTAAAATTTGTTCGATATCTGTTTGAAATTAGTTTGT
Source organism: Diogma glabrata (assembly GCA_963693315.1). Taxonomy (NCBI): domain Eukaryota; kingdom Metazoa; phylum Arthropoda; class Insecta; order Diptera; family Cylindrotomidae; genus Diogma; species Diogma glabrata. The sequence continues at coordinate 269,849,830 of OY856188.1, forward strand.
TTTGTTTAAACTAATCTGATACATCAGATTCTACTGGCACACAAAACTGTCTGATCTCGAAATCTACCTATTTCTAGCGGATATACGTGCCGCTTGTACTTTTTTTAATGAAATTGTTAATAAAATGTTCCTATTATTAGTTTAATACATGTTATTAACTATTCACATTCCTTACCATTCATTTATTATTGTAATTAATGAGACTAAAATTATTTATGAACTTGGAAAAAATAAAGTATTGAAATGATGTTGTCGATCGATGTTTTTTTGTCGGACTATTGATTTGGCACGAAATATTTGTCCGCCACTTGTACTACAGGGTAAGTTCTGCTCTATAATAGGTAAATTTCTTTTTGTCCGACGGTTATGAATAAATTTTAGGTCGCCGTGAAAATGTCAATGTCCGCTTGTCGGACTGCAAAATTGGCAAAACTGTCTTGTCGGACGATGTGAGGACGTGATTTTACATACCTGGTTGAAGCATTTTTCATAAAAATCAGGTGGTTATCCATAAATTTTTCGAAATTGTTATTATTACATGTTTCACTCGGTAGACACCCTTAACGTACCGAAATTTTTGTCGGACAAGTTTTTTCTCTTGCGATTCATGAATTTCTCTTGGTATTAAATTTTTTAAAAATAGAGTATATATAAATTTTTGGCTTAATACGATATTGACAAGTTTAAAAATTACTGGAGAGAAAAAGCCGCGGCTAAGAAAATTATGATAGAGAAAAAAAAGTGGTAGACTAGGCGTAATTAAGCCACACAAAAAATTATAGAAGAGTATTTATGAGTTGCTGTTTATGTCGGCGGGCTCCTAGACTATAATTAAACATTTAAACTAAAGCAAAATTAGATTACATTTTAGTGTTCCTAGGTCTTGATGGTTTTACAAGATATATTTCGTTTACGAAGAGAAGAGAATAGGTACGTTCGATTTGACTGAAACAACTTAAAAAACAACAACAATTGCATTCAATTTATCGGTTGTATCAGTTGCTTCAGTCAAATCAAATACGGCTTATATTAGTAGAAAAAACGAAATTTCAGGATGCAAAGTTTAGGTTTTTGGGCATATTATTATTATTGAGGATGAATCTGACTTTAGTTTTTTCAATTCATTTTAATTGTAAATTAGAATTTTTTGATGCCAATTTTTGCAAACTTTTCATTTAGTTTAATTTTATTGAAAAACGGTTTCGCGATTTTTAAAACAACCCAAATGCTATAAAAAGTATAACCCTTTGCGTTAAAAAGCAATTGTTATAGAATTGCTTTGCATTAAGCAATTGATAGTACATATATCAAAACTAAAGTTTTACTCAGCGTTCTTTGGATTACATAACTATCATATATTAAACATTTTAAAAAATTATCAGTAGTAATCATCCAAGGGCGGTGATAATTCGAAATAATCTTTTAAAAATTTCGAAAGCAAATACATATATTGATAATAGCACGAAACCGTAGGCCGAGGGCTATTATTAATACCACTTGCTGTAGGAATTTTCCAAAAAATTATGAGAATTTATCAACGAACGAGGGGAATTCGTTTAGAAATTTTTTGCCATTTTTCATTTCTTTATATATTTTTTATGAATTATACGTTGGCCTACTGCCAACCATATCAGTTAACTATTTCAAAAATTATTTGATAATTTTTAATATCCCAGTAGGCCAGAAGTATAATTATTTGTTATTAATATAATTCAAATGTTATTGGTGAAATTGAATGATGTCATTACATTTTAGAGAATTTAATTGGGTTAAATTAAAATAAAACTAAAGCAAAAAATTTTGTATTTTATTTATTTAAAAAAAAAATTAAAATATAAAATGATTTTGGTCTCCAAGTTGTTTTTATTTACTAATATAATAATTTATTTGAACTAAATTTATTTAAAAAATCCTTGTAACATAAATGTAAATCCTTCAAATTTGGTTTAAAAGTGGTGTAGTTATGATTGTTATTAACTAAATGGTTTGACTTTAAATTTAAAAATAGACTTTAAATTTTGATTATTTTTCTTCTTAGATTTTTAGACAATATTCCTTAAATCAGTCTTTAAAACATTTTCCGGTTTTCCAGTTGTAAAATTTTTCAAAAGAATCACAATTAAATTTGTAAATTATTGAGCATGATTCTAATTGTATATTTAATTTTGGTTTCAATACTTAATATAAAATTCTAAAAGATGGATTTTATATTTATATATTTTTAAATGGTTCCTAATAATATTAAGCATATGATTTGTATATTCCATTTTATCAAATATTGTTTAATATAAGTTGTTGCAAGGAATTTTAAATCAATTAATTCTGGTAGTGTATTTAGTCGTTAACACAGTGTACTTATTATGAAATAGACATATGTATCCTACAAATATATTTAGAGTTATAGGTTTGCTGATACGTACTATCGTCTAGCAAATATCCCAACAAATAAATATGCCACGAGGAGTTCATACTACTAAAAGAAAAAGCGGGTTCCAGCAGAGAAAGGCCAAACAGGCTAAAATAGATGATGTTCAGAGCATATCTGGATCGATTTATAAATATGTTACAAAACCTGATGATAGCCAAAGCTCATCAAAAGAAACTGATTCTCACGTAAATGCAACGAATGTTTCAGAGAATATTGGCTCATCTTCGGAAAGTAACAGCGACAACACATAATTAATAATAATAACCCATGATGAAGACGAATCAGAAAAAAATACTGAAAATGATAGTGATAATGCTGCTAATGCTTCTACTATCGAAGACAGTATTTGTATGAGTGAATCACTTCAGGACTTAAGAGATGTATCACATTGGAATATACCCATCTCTGATAATGTTCGCATTGAAATCATAAAAAAAGGAAGTGAACATTTTCAAAATAGAGAAGGGCCGTTTGCTACTGTATCTAGACCCGGGTTAGACACAAAAGGTAATGTTCGCCATCTTTCTAAAGAATGATTTTATAAAGTGAGCCTAATGGAGAAAAAATTCTGCGGTCATGGATTGTTTATTATCCTATAAATAATAGCTTGTACTGCTTCTGCTGTCGTATATTTGCTGTCACCAATAGTTGTAATGTAAATTCAGCATTTACGACTGAATTTCAGAAGTGGTGGAAGCTAAATCCCAAAGTAGCCGACCATGAAACTTCAAATGAACATCTGGAGAATTTTGAAAAGTGGAAAACTTTGGAAATGAGGTTGAAATGTCATAAAACGATAGCAGACGCAGCCTTACAATTAATAGATAATGAAAAACAGAAGTGGAAACATCTTTTATCAAGATTATTGGATATAACTTTCTTTTTATCTAAACAAAACCTAGCATTTCGTTGACATGATGAAGGACAAAGTTCTTCAAATAAAGGCAATTTTTTAGAACTAGTCAATCTATTGTCAAAGTATGATGTAGTGTTAAAAGAACACATTTTGAATTTGAAGCATGGCAAATCACCAAAAGTATCATATTTGTCACCAGATATACAAAATGAGTTCATAAATGTTTTAGCGAACCACGTAAAGTTTAAGCTTGTCAACGAAATTAAATCGGCTAAATATTTTGGAATTATGTTTGATAGCACACCTGACATTTCACATATTGATCAAATGTCTGAAGTGATTCGTTATGTGAAAATTGATGGTAGAAAGGTGGAAGTCAAAGAAGTATTCCTTGTACTTTTTCTTTACATGGAAAAAAAGCCGCTGATTTAAGCGATGAAATTCTTAAAAACCTTAAAAATGACGGTTTAGAGGTAATGAATTATCGTTCCCAAGGTTATGATAATGCAGCTGTTATGAGTGGTATACATGGAGGAGTGCAAGCTATTATTAAAGCAAAAAATAACAAAGCAATTTTTGTGGGCTGCATAGATCATTCAATTAATTTATGTGGCCAACACTCATTTGCACAAAATGTAGCTTGTGTAATGTTTTTCGGAACAGTGGAGGCCATTTTTACATTTTTTTCTGCTTCGACTAGCCGCTGGGAAGTGCTTGTTAAACACAGCAAAACAACTGTTAAAAGACTCTCAACAACGCGTTGAAGTGCTCATTATGCTGCAGTAAAAGTATTGGCCGAAAATTTCGATGGGATTGTGGCTGCAATTGAGAAGCTAAGTGATCAACAAGAAAATGTAGACACTAGAGGCGCTGCACACAACCTTATGCATGCAGTGTGTGATTTTACGTTTCTTTGCTATCTTTTGTTTTGGAATGATGTTCTTAGGGAAATAAATTGTGCTCCGATTGGATTGCAAAGCAAAGGCTTAAATATTGATCAATTAATTACAAAAATAGAGTCACTTCGTCTTTATATTGAAGAAAAACGAAATGACATTGTAGAACAGGCAATAGATCTTGCTGCAACGAAATCGGAGAGCTATGACATTCCAATGGAAAGACGAATTCGTCGTAAAAAACGAATGGCTGGTGAGTTGGCTCCAGATGTTGGACTGAAACTGAGAGCTGAACTTAAAAAGGACATGTTGGAATCTCTTGACCGATTCAGTGTTGAACTCCGAACAAGACTGAAGTCAGTTCAAGATGTTGCTTCATTGTTCGAGGTTGTTCAGACAAAGACTTTGCTTTTGGCGAACAGTGAAGAGTTGAAATTATCTGTATCAAAATTTACCAGTTTTTATGATGAGGTATCGGAAACGGGACTCCTCACAGAGATACCAAAGTTGAGGAGGCATTTAAAAGCGACCAATGTTACAGTTTCTAACTGGGTGTGCCTAGACTTTTTGAAATTCATCGTGGAATGTGATTTTACAGAATCTCTTCCGAATCTTATGGTCGCACTAAAGTTATTTATGACTATTTGCGTATCAGTGGCTTCGTGTGAGAGGAGTTTCAGCAAATTAAAATTAATTAAAAATTACTTGCGGGCAACAATGACCCAAACGAGGCTTAAAAATCTTGGCATATTAAGCATAGAACATGAGGCAGCACAAAATATAAATTTTGAAGTTGTGATTTCTGAGTTTGCAGCTGTTAAAGCTAGAAAGAAGAGATTTTAAGTGTATGTATATAATATGTATGTGAGAGTATATTAATTCTACTCTTATTTTTCTTTTACTATACTTTCCAGGGTTGCCACTTGGATACATTTGTATTATTTTGGATACATTATTTAAAAAATTTATTAAATGGATACTGGGTACCAAAAATTTGCAAAACTACTGGAATGGATACAATTTATTCGCAAGAAAATATTGTGTATAAAATGCATTAAATGCATTTGAAAATGTTAATAAATTGTGTTACATTGTTCGTCGTATTCTCTTTTAGTAGAAGATAAAGGAACAGAAAATTGGCGAACAGTGTAGCAAATATAAACAGTTGTGGAAAAACGATAACATTTTTTGTAAACAGTTCTGAATTGAGTGCATTTAAGGTTGCATTATACCGTAGCCGTTGCAATGACAAAAAGGAATTCCAGGTATATTTTGCGCTGAAACCGCACAATATAGGTCGTTCTCAAATAAATTAGCAACATCAAATAATCATGTATACATTTGGATACTTTTTTTTTATACAACTGGATACATTTTAATTTTTTTGAGTGACGACGCTGATACTTTCCTAAAAGATTCATTTTCATACATCAATATGAAAGAATGTATAATAAAACAGTACTTTAATTATATATAACTTATTAATAATAATGCTCATTTGCATTAATTAAATAATTTGTATTAATTAAATAAAATTATAAATTACGTATATCGGCTTTTTATTAATATAGACAGTTTTCATTCTTGGGGTGACACCATCATATCCGCCCCGGGTGTCACCCATGCTAGCTACGCCACTGGCAAGAAGTACCATTGCGGCATTCAGGTTTAGGTTTATGATAAATTCCAGTAATATATTATCGCATCCAGGTGATTTATCTTTTTCCATAGATTTTGTTGCATCTATAAATTCATCGAACATAAACGAACATTCTGCTCTCTTTTGATTCGATTTATCTTTTTTGAGCCTGATGATACTTTGGTATAATGATTCACAAATGCTTTGGCTTTCATTAAATTGGATGACAATAATTTGTTATTGTGTATTATATGATTGCTTCATTAGAATTTTTTTTATGTCGTCGTTGAACGTTGATACTTTTCTATGGGTTGTGATTCCATCTTTCCGATAGTCAAGAGAGTTGACAAATTCATCGAACCTTGTCTTTTTGCTTGATACTAATTCTTCTTCTAATTTCTTCTGGCATGTTTCAAGCTCATAATAATTTTCGACAGACCATTTCGATTCCAATTTGTTGACTGCATCGTCTCTTTCTTTCGATAATTTCTTCAAATTATCGTTCCAGTAAGGTTTATAGTTCGTCTCTTTTCCACGAGGAATTGAATCTCTAGCACATGACAACATTGTTGAGTTGATTCTTCTCTCAGTTGCATCACTGTTATTCTCGATTAAGCCCATATGGAATCTTTGATTTGACAGCATTTTATATATATCCCAATCTCCTTTTTTCAAGTTCCATGATGTAAATGCTACATTTTTAGGCATTGCTGCCTGTTTCTTCTTAATATCAATTTTTATAAGTTTGTGATCATGAGGCGACAGAAGTGCAATAGACGGTTGTGTGCAAGTGCTAAATCAGGATTTGTTTTTGAACCAGTTGGAGATACAAATGTGTAATCATTTTGGTTCTTGCTTACAATTTGATCGAGTGGCGATGTGTCAATGAAATCTTCCAAGTGTTGTCCAACACTGGTCGTCTTTTTATAATTCCATCGTAATGATGGGCTATTGAAATCTCCAATAATGACGCAGTCTATTTCGATTGGCAGAATGTCGTAATTTGCTTTGTTATTTGGAGGATCATACAACGCACAGAATGGATATTTGATTTTGTCTTTCCATACTTCAACACAAATTGCTTCTAATCGGTCTGCATTGCTCATTGCTCAAGACTCCGCAAGGTCTGAGTTTTTATACGATCGCAATCTGCTTGACGGGAATCGAAAGCGTAAAATAAAAACTTTAATCAGCACTTGTGTTGCCTATGCTTAAATTCAATATTAACAACAATTACAGCAGTTTAAAAAACGGAAAAATTCCTTAGTTGCAAAATTAAATTTCTCAACTAACTTATATCGTCCTTCTGTGTCGACAACTTCTGTGTCACAATTTAAATTGCTTATATTCGATGCTATAAATGGGAACAATGACTTAACCAAGATTCCAAACATGATGACCGATATCTGAACTATTTTAATTATACCAAAGACCCTCGATCCAGACTATCCTTATATTGAAAACCGACTTGGGTTATAAAAAATTACGCAACAAACTAAAAGGTGAATGAGAAATGTTTCGTTTGTTGAACGTCACAAGTGTCAATGGCTATCTTTGGAAAATCCATTTAATAAAAATGGCTTTTCAAAAATTCGATCAAGAAACTCGCGTTTAAAAACTAGAACTTTCTAGAAGTGATTTGTCTCGATTTCTCAATAGATATTTCTTTAATAAATTTAAACAATTTTCAATCCATATCAATTCCATATTAGTTCGTTATTTGTGCCTGTATAGAGTTATATTGTCAAGTTTACGAGATTGCATCTGTATCAATCATCATAGCCCTTGTTCAAATGCGTGCTATACGAATTGAATGTTATCAAGTTTTTAGGTCAAAATTCGATATATATTTCACCACCTTGGGATGAATCGGATGCATGCTGCATCAAGCATACTCTCATCACAGTTGAAGATGGCAATTAATGGTAACTTTCTTTAACTATACGTATAGTAATATTAATATTTATAAAGAACAGAGCAGGCAAAAATGTCGAAAGACATGTGTTCTAATTCTAGAGGTATCTCTTTTATTTTCGCAATTATTAAAATTAATATGAATGCATAATTGAACAAGGTATACATGTGCGTAAAATACGAAGAAAGATTGCACGAAAATCAAACAGGCTTTAGACAGGAAAACAACTTAATGGACTTCAAAATATGACAGGTCTATAATGATAAAGAAAAAGGGAGGGGACCATTATTGGTAATACCTCAATTAATAGCCTAACATAATCAGATCTGATCTAAGTTAATGTGCTAAATCTAAAATATGATCGGGAAAAAATAAATAGATAATGGAAAAGAAGAAGCTCGAACAACAAATATATGTTTAGGGATACCGCCATCGTCAAGGTTGACAATGCAGATTTGAATGAACACTGAAATAAACCAAAATAAAATACAAAAAATAACATCAATAAAATTCTATTAAAAAACAGAAATTAATAAACAACTTTTCATTGTATCAATAAATAATTTATTAATATTACATTCGTAATATTAATAAATTATTTATTGAGTCAACGATATTGTTTATTGAACCAACGATATTGTGCATTGAGTAAAGAAAGATTAATTTAATTTAACGAACAATTTTATTGAATTTTTTTTTCAGTGAACGATTAAGCTAAGGATTGGTACAGAGAAGATAGTTCAGGGAAGTACTCACTAAAGAATGGTTTCAGTAGTTGAATAAATTTGGAAAACTTTTAAGCCCAGAAAATGTGAGGAAAGCTTAAAAACAAATTTGAAGCCTAATTATGGAACGTAGATATAGATTGACATACGGGCTAGAGATTGTGTGATGGCAGTTATCACGATATTTACAACTGGCTGAAAAAAAAATAATGAAAGATGATTCGATCAATATTTCGCGTTACGGTAAAGTAGACGTGTTTTGAAAAAAGAATTATTTTCAGGATTTCTTCAAAAGACATCATCCACATTCCGACAATCGGGAGAAATCTGCATTTTTTAATGACAATTCCTAAGGGCAGCACAGTTCGACCATTAAGATATTCTTTAAAAGAAATTGAATCCAAGTTGTTGTTGTAAACTTGTAACACATATTGTTTTTACACTTTTTTTAAAAAATACTCGAAAATAACAAATATTTATTTCATAAAATTGGGGTCAATAACTCCATTTAAAAAGAGAATATCTATATCGGTTCATTAGTCAATATAAAAATTATTTATATATATATATATATACTAATTAAATAAAAATTTATGTAAACTTTTCGTCAACATATACATACAATCAACACACATCTCTAGTGTATGCACTAAAAGTGTATTCACTGCAGTTTATTATCGTTAAAGAGATAATTTCATTGTATTCTCAACATTCAGTAGAAAAAAAGCGACTTAGTTTATACGAGTGTATACTTTTTCTTATCAATGAGTTGCTTAAATGAATTTAAGGGGCATTCGTTGCAGGAGGGCTCACATTGATTTTCCATTTGATTTTGCTATTTATTTTTGCCATTCGATTAGACCAGAAAACCACATTTTGTGTTACAAAATACAAAATTATTGTAACAATTGATATCGTGGAGTGTGGTGCATTCATCTAATATTTATTACAAATATGAAAGTAAACTAATAAATTATTTAAGATTTATAATTTTCGTAAATGTAAATAAATATTTTAATTCGATTTGTTCAAAGATGAAATGCGGTGGTTTAATTGAACATCATGTAATATGGATACATATACCACATACATATAAATTTTTTTTATACCATTTACCCGCAGCCATAAAAATGCACGTACACTATATTTCTAAGAAGCAAATGTAGCAAATGTAGACGCAAATAACCAAGAATCAACGATATGTATCTGCCTGTTGTCGTCGATTAATACGAATCCTCCTGAAAATTAAAATCAGTGTAATGCAGGCTTACTCATATGGTGATATTGGGGCATTTTTAACCATTACATTTGTCCTCCATATTTTCTCAGTTTAATAAATTTGGAAATTCTTAACGAACAATATAATTAAAACAACACTTAAAACTACACATTTTCCAATTGTAATTCAGAAGGCGTCAATTGTAGTTCAGATTAGTCAATTGTAATTCAGATTAGTCTATTGTTATTCAGAAAGCGTCAATTTCAATTGAGAAAACCACAATTAAAATTCAGAAAGCGTCAATTGTAATTCAGATTAGTCAATTGTAATTCAGATTTGTCAATTGTAATTCAGAAAGCGTCAATTTTAATTCAGAAAACGCCAATTGTAATTCAGAAAGGGTCAATTGTAATTCAGTTTAGTCAATTGTAATTCAGAAAACGTTAATTGTAATTCAGAAATAAAACACATTTTATTAACTTTATATTTTACTTTAGTACAGCGAAAAATTGAGATGAAGTTCCAAGTTATACATAGTATGTCTTAGTATTTTTTTAAACGAGCGCGATCACCCCCAGTTATGGTGTTCGTTGCATGATCTATGTATAATATCTTCCAAGTAGTAGATCAATATTTGTTACATTACGCCAGGACCTGCAACGTTTGGAACACGAATGTTGCTTTTGGCATACGATATTCCTTTAGACCAAATATTCTCAATGGGATTTAGCATCGGAGAATATGGTTCTAACCGCAAAAGAGAAGCTGGCGTACCATCAATCACTCTTTTGAATGACAAGGTGCGTTGTCCACAACAATCACAAAATCTTCCAGTTGATTTCCCACATTTTACCACTTTTGCATTAAAACAACTACCCAATCGTTTGCTAACTGGGCAGCAAATGATCCCATTCTGCGTTCCTTGTATACGGTTCCTGTAGTTGAAATTGCTCCAATTATTTGAATGTTATGACCTCTTGATGCTGGAAGGTGTTGTACTGTTCATTTCCCAACTCTTGCACGGCCTCTCGTTCGACGAAAAAACAAATTACAATTTGTTTCATCCATCCAAGCAACTTGTTTCCCTTGCTGTATGTACTTGTTTAAGGATTGTACGTATCCAGCTCGTTTCGTTTCGTTCGCGTCAGAATTCATTGTAACAGGTTCAACGTGTAATTGTGTCGGTCAAATGACAAAAGATTACCATAATGTAACCGACGAAAACATCATCTAATATCTGAAATATAACCACCATTATATCCGTAAAATTACCAAACATAACCAAAACGTAACCGACACAAATACCATCTAATAACTGAAATATTATAACGTAATTGTGCCCGTCAAATTACTAAAATCAACTGAAAAGTAACTGAAATAATAACCATACGAAGGTTGAAATGTAACCGACACGGTTCTCGTTCGGTAACCCTTACCGAGTATTGTCTAACCAAAATACTGTAACAAATCAGTTACGTTACCACTTGTGCTCGATAACAGTAACCGGTAACATTTCGGTCTTTTTACGGTTACCAATAGTGAAACTGTCTGTCGGGTTATGTGCCTATGGTCTGGCAATATAAATACTCTGCAACACAGCTTTATGTAAATTATTTTTGTCGGTTTGTTCTTCTACATTCACGGAACCCTCGGCGAGCGAATTTTATTTCACTTGACCGGCTGTTCTTTATATCAATTGACGTTTTCTGAATTACAATTGACGTTTTCTGAATTACAACTAACGTTTTCTGAATTACAATTCACTAATCTGAATTACAATTGTCGTTTTCTGAATAACAATTGACTAATCTGAATTACAATTGACGTTTTCTGAATTACATTTGGCCGTTTCTGAATTAAAATTGACTAATATGAATTACAATTGACGGTTTCTGACTTACAATTGACTAATCTGAATCCTAATTGACGCTTTCTGAATTACAATTGAGGTTTTTTGAATTAACATTGACGCTTTCTGAATTACAATTGGAAAAGGTGTAGTAGGATGGAGGGTGTGACCTTATGGATCATGCCAATAACTTTTGGTAAAGTAAAAAACGAACCGCATGTCAAAACTGCTGGATAAGGTATACTGACACACCAGAATTACATTACGGCGTATTTTGAGGCTGTATAAAGTTAAACAATATGATTTAATTGCATCGTCCAAAAATATGATTTATATAGCATATAAATCAAAAGAAAAAAAATTACAACAAAAAGCGAATATTGGGGTCTTCAATCAATTGGGGTTTTTAAAACCATAAATATTCAATTTTAAAATTTACTTATTATACGATACATTAAATGTAATAACTTAAATAGGATTACACACGCATACACAATACACACATACTTACAGACTACGAACAAAAATTAGATGTCTAGCTAGACAGCTTCGAGAGGCCTACTAACCAACTAACATATCGGTCATTTAAAGAATCAGCATTTTATTGATAGACACCAACCACTTTGTACAAGACACATGTTCTCATGTTAAAGTAAGGCTACGAGGCGCCCTGTTTTCGTCAGTACAGTACTTCTTTTAGAGATTTTGTATTTGTCAGATTTTCTATACTCCTAATGTACTACATACATACTTTATAACTTATAACTTTAAACAAATTATGACTACGTATTTCAGTCCAAAAGAGTTTCTATAACGCCACAGAATTATCGTCAAAACAGACGTCGCTAAATACTCAAAGTCCCACAAAAATGTGTCTGCTATTGTCGAGTCAGACATTTTGGTATGTTTGAGTTGTCGGACTAGACAATAGCAGACAAATTTTTGTCGGACAAAGTGTTCTAAAATCGTGTTCTAAATCTAATTTCCAACTCCATTAGTTAAAAAAAAAATTATATAAGATCCCGGGCAATCGGCAGTTTTCGGAGCTTGACAAGGACAGGCGCCTCACGAAGTATAAAATATGTGGTAATCATTACATGAAATCGGCGTGGGCCCAGGGGACTATATGTAATATTATACAAATCAAATCAAATTTATTTACTGACTTCTGAGCATGCTATACTTATCTCATACATCAACTCCATAGAATTTATATTTAAGAAATATTCAACGGTAAGAAACAGTAAGAGAAACACTACAGCTTCAATAATAGAGTTTCAGTTATATAATCTTTAACAAATAAAAATAACTAAAAATTCAAGACAAAATTGTATAATTTCGGCTATATACTTATACTATGTTTAACTATTAATCAGTTTATTATCTCGCGTCCGTATATTAAATTAATTCTATTTCTATATTATTCATTATCTATAGGTTCCAAGTTGTAAGAACTATTAACTATTTTAAGAAAGTTATTGTGTTTAAAAAGTGTTTTTAAATTGTTTAAACTTAAATAAATGGTTTAGTTATTGTAATAATGATTTATTTAAAAATGTTGCAAACCAATGATGTTGTTTGGCGAAGCTGTTTGATTTTTGGATTACTTTTGGGCGCGGCAGCTAAATTAGAATGGCAAACCAGAGATGCGTTTGATGAAATAAAAGAACAAATGGATCGTGTAAGCGGAGATAATTGCCAAATACAAGATGCAAAGGATTTGTTTTTATCAGAAGAAACTGTGTCGCATATACCTGATATTGTAGAATTTCATATAAATCCAACATTGCCAAATAGAACCGACCTTCGCCAACTAAATAATATTGCTTTCAGTCGATCCTTTTTTTGGAGTTATATATTGCAAAGCAGATTAAATAAACCTGCAGTTACTGATACGCATGACCCTGGTATGATGTATTATTTTCTATCAACTGTTGCCGATGTATCAGCAAATCCAAAAATTAATGCTGGTGCGGTCTATTTTGCACCACACAATTCATATTCACCATCATATCGTGAATTTTTCAACAAAACATTCCCCAGATTTGCTCCACGAGCATATAGGTTGGATAGTATTAAGGATCCAAGTCATCTTTTTATGAATACATTTGATGTTCGAGATTTGGGAGCTATTCCCAATAATGCTCAATCAACTGATTATTCTACGGAATTTTATAAAATAAATGAATGGTATAGAAAGTGGCTACCGGATAACGACGATAAAAGGCACGAATCAAAACAAACATATCAAGTCGAAATACAATACGAGAATAATACGAGTGAAAAATTTAAATTCTACGGTCCACCTGGAGCCGATGACGTGCCGAGACCTATTAAATTTACTAGACCATATTTTGACTGCGGTAGATCAAATAAATGGCTGGTAGCGGCAGTATCACCGATAGTTGATATTTTTCCTAGACACACACAGTTTCGGCATATAGAATATCCAAAGTAAGTGAATTAATTCATTTATTTGTTAGATTTTAATAAAGGTGTTAAAACTTATGATTATTGCAGATACACAGGTATTTCAGTTATAGAAATGGATTTTGATAGAATTGATATTAATCAATGTCCACAAGGAATCGGTAATGAAGGACCAAAGAAGTTTGCCGGAACTGCAAGATGCAAAATTGAAACCACAGATTGTGAGCCATTACATGGGTGGGGCTTTCGACGTGGCGGATACCAGTGTCGGTGTCGACCGCAGTTTCGAATACCAGAGATAAATCGACGTCCATTCTTAGGGGAAATGTTGGAAAGAGCAACCGATAAGGAATACAACAATGGGTTTAACTGTCTCAAAATTGGGTGTTAGTATATTTTTTTAATGATCTAAACCTATTGTTTTATCAATTTTATATTTTAGCGGTTCAAAAACTACCTGTGGATTGGGACGAGCTACCATCTAATATTCGAAATAAATATCTTGATATCCATCATGAATACAAAAATTATTCAACTGGAGCAAACTCAGTACATGATGAACGTCTAAATGTTGATGAAGTTTTAAATTTTATTTGGGGAGTCAACCAAAGGAACTGTAAAAATTACAGTCCTGAAGAATTAGTCTTAATTGACGATTTCAGTTTTGGGGCACATGTACAATATGAAAATGAAGCGAAAATGGCTGTACGTTTGGCTAATTTTATTAGTGCGTTTCTACAAATTACTGATCCAAATGAAATTTACTCTGGAACACGTGTCCCTGATCAACCGTTAACCGAGGATCAAATGATTGGTGAAACGTTAGCGTTAGTTTTAGGTGTTAATCGAATTTGGTCAGCTGGAACTTATTGGGAAATGAATAAGTTTACGGATCGAACATATTTTGCACCATTTGCGTATAAAACTGAAAGAGATAATCGAAAAGTAAAAGTTGACGATCTAGCAAGATTAATTAAAAGCGGAGAGATTTACACAGAAAAACCATGATTTAAATTCATGAAAGAAAAATGGTCGGTCGATTTTGATTTAGAAAAATTCAACATGCAAATACAAATTCGTCATAATGAAACAGGAGAACATTTACAGAAGTAAGCAAATATTTATTTATTTCATTTCAATATAGTTTTGAGAATTGTGTTTAAAATTCAACCTAAAATACAGGACGTAAAACAGCACCAGATCTACTGAAAGACCACACCTACATATATAATAAACATGTTGCAAGACTTTAGGATAGAACAGAATTAGTATAGAACAGTTCTAAGCAAACTATTTAAAGCTTTTGAATTAACATAAAAAGTTCAGTTCAAACATTCGTAGAAAAATGGCATACATTTTAACTTTTTATTCAACTTTGTTTTTTGTTTGAACAGATCGGTGATTGACCAATAACTATCGAATGAATGTGACGGTACATATAAACAGTACCACAAAATATTCAATGAACTTGTCTAATGTCGAAGACCACCATTAATCATTATTCATATAATCATTTTAGTATGAAATTATTTTCTTTACATTTCAGCTTTGAACACTATCCAAATTTCTATCAGGCAGCCAATATTGATCAGGGACATTGGACTTCTCCGGTATTCGATTGTAACGGGTTTGTAAAACGATGGTTGATAACATATGCGGCACCATTCTTCGGTTGGGATAGTTTAAAATCAAAACTCGAATTCAAGTAAAAAAAAACATGCACAATTCTTACTCAAGAAATATATAAAATAATATAAAATCTTATTTCAGAGGGGCAGTAGCAGTTACCATGGATTTGTGGCCAATTGATATTAATCAATGTCCGGCTAGCGATAATGTTCCAAATGCGTTTAAAAATTCACATAAATGTGATGAACTATCTACTTACGTATGTAAATCAAAAACTTAACGTCCAAACCAGTAAATATAATCAAAAACTTTATTTCAGTGTGTACCAATCTTAGGACACGGTTATGGAACTGGTGGTTACAAATGTGAATGTCGTGAAGGTTTTGAATATCCATTTGAAGATCAAATAACATATTATGATGGACAATTAGTTGAAGCCGAATTCCAAAATGTTGTCAACAATGAAAAATCACGTTATGACATTCTTAAATGTCGTCCAGTCATTGCAGAATAAAAACATTTCTAATGTGATTGGACCTTTATGAATTTTATTTACAATCGCTTTTTTTATATTTCTCTACCTCATTGCTATTAATATTTTATAAACTTAGATTAGCGTAAAATTAAATATTTTCTTATATCGCATGAAGAGATCAGTTTTTGTTGTTTGTTATTTTTTATCTACGGAAAAGTCAATTAATAAAACAAAAACCAATGGCTAGTATCCGCCTCTGTAGTATTGACGAGAAATCTGCACAGGATATAAAAGAAATTGATATGAAGCCATACCACGCTATGCGATGAGTCTCTGGATAACAAGTTTACAATAGACACTGCAACCAATGCGGAGAACCCCAAACGGTTATATCAAAAGACATAACTCGAACTGGACTTAGATCAATGGTGAGTATCTCAGTTGATGATACCATTACAGTGACGCCAAAAAATCGAGCTGGTAATAATAAAAGGGACATGGATGTTGATCTGGTTTGCTGATCCGGTACACTCCGGTTTGTGCGTACCACGACGTTGACGCCTTTACGCAAGGTCTATCTTCAGTATACAGCACGACAGCAAAGTCTAACGACTAAGCTGAATTGTGGTTTTCTTTTTCTATTTTTATAATATCGAATTAGTATTTTAAAATTAGCACAATTAAGCTTGTAGCATAACAAATCTACTTCCGTTGCTACAAATATACATAGTGCTGATTCAGGAACTAATAGAATAATAAAAATCATATCCTTGGCCTGAATGGTAACGAAGAACTCTCATTCGTGTATCTAGTTTACAAAAGATATATTTGGTGTTCTTATACCCAAATGTAGTGGTATAAGATTCCGTTGCTGTTAAAATTATGATAAAGATTGAAGGTCGATCATATCTTGTATCTACCGTATGATGGTACCATTCCAACCCAAGATCTTTTTAAAGTGGTGAATTGTGCAGCAACAGGACCCGTGGAATAAGAGGAATGCTTCCACTTTTTCTAATGCAATTAGAGAAAAAGTAATTGACATAACTCTCACTAGCTCAGTTTTGACGAGAAGGGTTCGAAATTGGAGAGTATCTCAAGATATTCTCACGTCAGAGCACAATAGCCTAAATTTTGACTGACTGGCTTTGAAAAGTTGACAAAAAGAAACTTCAAAAAATCCCAAATGAGCTGATGGGAGTGTGATCCTCGATAGCCATAAGAGAATATTGTGTACCAAAAGAGAATACAGCAACACAGATATATACATTGTTTCTGATAGTCAGGCGATGCTATTGGCTCTGAAATTGACGCGTTTCAATTCAAACTAGTATGGGAATGCTACCAGAATCTACCAAAAATTGCAGAAACTAACCGCGTTACACATGTTACACTTTTACAGGACTTAATTAAAAAATGAGTAAGCTTGATATCTGTTTCAGGTAAAACTACGACTTTGAAGTCCTACTTGTTAGAGCATATTTTTGCATATTTTACTCTAAAATGCATATAAGTTCATATTTCACCAAAGGAGCATATTTTTGCAAAACTATGAGTTTTTTTTAGCTTTAATACATATTTTTAGGAAATATTATTCCATTTTTCACCAAAAGTCCGTATTTTTGCATATTTTCATATAATTACGAGATTTTTTGTCAACTGACAATATGCACAAAAATATGAGCTTCGAAAAATTGGGCACATTTTACCATCGCAGCAGTTTTTCGGGTCCTGTCTTTTGAAAATTGAATACTAGTGCTAAGATTTTGGTGTTCGCCCGACCTTCACAATCGATTTACTGGGCATTTATAGGTCCTACCAATAAGGCCTTAGAACGGCCATAAACAGCTGCTAATCCTAGTTTTGTTTTGTCATTTTTTCAACAGCTTAAATCGTATAAGAAAATCTTACCGCTTGTTATGACATTCAGATAGTGTCATATGAGAAGTTGAGTTTTTTTTTAAGACGATTGTACTCTTTTCTTAATTTTTGGATCCATCGGTGTTGACATATTACCGAAAATGTTTGTGTTTGGTTGTGTGCGTCCCATCCTTACAGTCTCTGGGTCCCGCCAATTTCATGTGATAATTGCCACATATTTTATACTTCATGAGGTGCCAGTCCTTGACGAGCCCGCAAACTTTTGTTCTGCGATTTTTCGTTCGGCAAGCTTCGAAGCCCCATAGTTAAAAAAAAAAAAATTGCAAGATCTGGGCAATCGGCATTTTTCGGAACTTGCCGAACGAAAAAGCGGCCGAATCGAGAAAAATGGCAGAACAAAAGTTTTCGGACTCGTCAAGGACACGCGCCTCACGAAGTATAAAATATGTGGTACTCATCACACAAATTCAGCGTGGGCACTGGGCCCAGGGACTATTAGAAAGTGGCTTAGTGAGAAAGTGGCTTACTTAGAAAGTGGCCGATAAATAAATTTGGTAAATTTCAAAATTTGTAGAAAATTTAATCAATATGCTAGCAATCTCATCTATAAACAAATATAGTAACCTCCTAGAAATTAGGACTAGGTATCTGTGTTTAGGGGTAAGGAGTGGAAAATGTAACACGAATTTTTTGGGAACCGGTCGAGTTTAAGGAATTTTTTAAGGAAGATTGCAATTCTTTTATGTAATTTGAATAACCCTTGGTATATTTGGCTTTCGTATATTTCTGAATCTGCTTTATTTTTATTCTGTACCAGACTAAAAGTAAAATGAATTTTAAACGAAAACTACTATGGTCTGTCTGAAATTTGTTGCTCTGTGTTTTTAGATGCTATAAGCTGCAAGTGAAAAACAGAATTTTGGTTGACTCGTTTAAGTGTCAAGAATAGTTTAATATTTTAACGATTTCAATTTTGAGATTGATTGATTGGTAGATTTCATATAAAAAATCTATCTATTGAGTTTAGAAATATCATTTTTTTTAATAAAAAGTGTTGTATCATTGCTCAGTTTACATGTAATATTCAAAATATTTCCGAAAAAAAGTAATATTGTCGCTAACTTTTTGTCAGTCTAAGCGAGCATGAAGCACCTGTAATTGATCAAGCCGGTGTAGATATTGAGTGTCTTGCATTTCTCTAAGAGATCTGTGGATTGGAAAATATAAATAGCTTCGTCGGGTTTACAAAAAGCCAAAGAGTTTACAAGAAGCTGTAGGCTCAAAACTTCTCAACTTTCTCACTTTGATTTTGCTATATGTTTCTGTTCAAAACTAAAGCAATTGCACAATATCAGTTTTCTTACAAGAGCTAAATATTTTGTTAAACTTAATTAACACAGATTGACGTCTTGATATCTTGGAGGACGTTTCAATTCAATTTTTTAGGTTAGCTCTTGTTTTGAAATAAACCAATTTTTGAGTGAAAAAAGGCTATTCCGTTTTTTTGAGCTCATATTTTACAAAACAAACAAATTCAATATATTAATGGAACAAGTGCATAGTAAATATATTAAGAAACTTTAGAGCTATTTTTTGTAAAAATTCATCAATTCATCATCTGAAAGTTTCACGCCATAAATTTTGAGCAAACAATGATTTTAAATTTCTTGGAGTGTATAGAAAATTCAATTCCCTTTCTTTTTAGTTAAAAAACACCAATATTGGTGCAAGTTGCACCAAGTTATTCAAGTTTTCCTAAAAAAATTCAAAACTCAAAATTTGGAAGAAAATTGTTTACTTAGAATAATTTTAATTCTGCAACATAATTGAATATCTCAAAAACAAGAGGTACCCTAAAAAAATTTACATATCATATAAATATTTTGTGTTCAGCTGAAATCCATACGAAATGTTGGGTTTTATTTCGGAAGACAAAAAAAGTTCAAAATTTGTTAACTATTGTTATTTTTATTTTTTGTTTTCTGGAAAATTACATTTGAATATTTACTAACAAAAAATATGACAGGTTTGGATTCGCCCAAAATTTGAAGGGGCTGAAATCTCAAGAAGTTTTATATATAGTTCTCGGCAATAGGGCCGAACATCTTTGGAAAAGTAGAAGTATTTTATTTCTGATTAGAAAATTATTAGGAAACACAAAACAACAATGCGTTACAATGCGTGGACACACTTCTCAAAAAAATATAAAATTTTTATAATAAATGGCTGGTATGATGACAAACAAAATAATAGGTCAATGATCTTGATCACATTATCGATTCTCGTGATATTTGCAAAAGTTAATTTTCAGTTTTTTTTTAAACCACTAAAATCGTACATGAAGGAAATTATAAATAATATGAATGAATTACAGAGGTCCAATACTATACTTACAACCAGTGTCGAATTAAACTGACCGTTTTTAACGATATTTAAAATATTACATGCACGAAAAGGTAAATGCGTCAATATCTATAGCGGCAACGGTTCTAATTCCATCGACTTTATACCGAGGTTCAACTAATAGTTTAACCGATTTCCAACGAAGATCGGTTAACCTGAAATACAAACGATAATACTTTACTAGTCACTTTGGAGGAATATGATAATTAAAGATCACTTGAAGAGAGTATTGAGAGAAACTAATTCACCGTTCGAGGAAAAGATAAATCTGCAAATTCAAAATGACTGTCTTTGTGACCAATTTTATTTTTATTTTATTTTTTAAACCATTTTTATTGGACATTCTACAACATTGATGTTAAATGAAAATATTCAGCAGAAACAGGGTATCACAGTGGCAACATATTCAACAGATTATGCAACACATTTGTCAACGATAAAGTAAAGAATATTTGCTTAATTTACAACAATCAGTACCAATTCAACCTAAAATTTTGATAAAAATCCCGGTCAGAGCAAAAAGAGTTTTTCGAGTTTTCTTGAAAATGTTCAATGCCCCACGTCTTGAAAAATCTTCTAAGAATAAAGCTAAATAAATTGATGGAATTATAGTAATATTGTCATACTGGAAATGTTAAACTACAAGCAGTCTATATTCCAGTTCATAAAACAAGACCTTCTTATTTTGGAGAATGTTTAGCAAATCTTTTAAAGGAATTTTTTCTCATATTTTTCGGTTCAATAAGTTCGGATTAAAGGAGAGAGACCGGTTAAAAGCACACTTATTATTGCATATTCTAAAAACGTTTTAAGCTAAAATTAATTCCAAAACCACAAATTTTAAACTAAATGCGTTTTTAAATAGCATCACACTTGACTTGGTTAAAAATTTATGTTTTTTGCATTCATACGATACCCTACTTAACCCGGTAAAAACACTTTTTCTAAGCGGCCTAATGATCTATTAGTCCCTGGGTCCACGCCGATTTCATGTGATGATTACCACATATTTTATACTTCGTGAGGCGCGCCTGTCCTTGATGACTCCGAAAACTTCTGTTCTGCGATTTTTCTCAAATCGGCCACTTTTTTCTTCGGCAAGCTCCGAAAACTGCTGATTGCCTGCGATCCTTTGAATTTGCTACCACATTTTTTTTTTAACTGTGGCGGTTGGAAATTTGTTTTAGAACACGAGGATAAGCTTGTCCGACCAAAATGTGTCTGCTATTGTCGAGTCCGACATTTTGGTATGTTTGGGTTGTTCGACTAGACAATAGCAGACAAATTTTTGTCGGAAAAAGTTACCCTCGTGTTCTAAATCAAATTTCCAACCCCATTAGTTAAAAAAACAAAAATTTATAAGATCCCGAGCAATCGGCAGCTTTCGGAGCTTACCGAACGAAAAAGCGGCCGAATCGAAAAAAATGGCAGAACACAAGTTTTCGAACTCGTCAAGGACAGGCGCCTCACGAAGTATAAAATATGTGGTAATCATCACATAAAATCGGCGTGGGCCCAGGGGACTATATGTAATATTATACAAATCAAATCAAATTTATTTACTGACTTCTGAGCATGCTATACTTATCTCAAATATCAACTCCATAGAATTTATATTTAAGAAATAATCAACGGAAAGAGACAGTAAGAGAAACACTACAGCTTCAATAATAGACTTTCAGTTACATAATTTTTAACAAATAACAATAACAAAAAATGACCCTGAATATAAGAGAAACAAATTGATAATCTCCTAATCTCCACTGTTTTGCAGAAATTCAAGACAAAATTGTATAATTTCGGCTATTTACTTATACTATGTTTAATTATCAATCAGTTTATTATCTCGCGTCCGTATATTAAATTAATTCTATTTCTATATTATTCATAATCTATAAGTTCCAAGTTGTAAGAACGCGTATTAACTATTTTAAGAAAGTTATTGTGTTCAAAAAGTGTTTTTAAATTTTTTAAACTTAAATAAATGGTTTAGTTATTGTAATAGTGATTTATTTCAAAATGTTGCAAACTAATGATGTTGTTTGGCGAAGTTGTTTGATTTTTGGTTTAGTTTTGGGCGCGGCAGCTAAATTAGAATGGCAAGCTAGAGATGCGTTTGATGAAATAAAAGAACAAATGGATCGTGTAAGCGGAGATAATTGCCAAATACAAGATGCAAAGGATTTGTTTTTGTCAGAAGAAACTGTATCGCATCTTCCTGATATTAGAGAATTTAATATAAATCCAACATTTCCAAATAGAACCGACCTTCGCCAACTACATAATATTGCTTTAAGTCGATCATTTTTTTGGAGTTATATATTGCAAAGTAGACTTAATAAGCCTGCAGTTACTGATACGCATGACCCTGGCATGATGTATTATTTTCTATCAACTGTTGCCGATGTATCAGCAAATCCAAAAATTAATGCTGGTGCGGTCTATTTTGCACCACACAATTCATATTCACCATCATATCGTGAATTTTTCAACAAAACATTCCCCAGATTTGCTCCACGAACATATAGGTTGGATAGTTTTAAGGATCCAAGTCATCTTTTTATGAATACATTTGATGTTCGAGATTTGGGAGCTATTCCCAATAATGCTCAATCAACTGATTATTCTACGGAATTTTATAAAATAAATGAATGGTATAGAAAGTGGCTACCGGATAACGACGATAAAAGGCACGACACAAAAACAACATATCAAGTTGAAATACAATACGAGAACAATACAAGTGAAAAATTTATATTCTACGGTCCACCTGGAGCCGATGACACGCCGGGACCTATTAAATTTACTAGACCATATTTTGACTGCGGTAGATCAAATAAATGGCTGGTAGCGGCAGTATCACCAATAGTTGATATTTTTCCTAGACACACACAGTTTCGGCATATAGAATATCCAAGGTAAGTGAATTAATTCATTTATTTGTTAGATTTTAATAAAGGTGTTAAAACTTACGATTATCGCAGATACACAGGTATTTCAGTTTTAGAAATGGATTTTGATAGAATTGATATTAATCAATGTCCGAAAGGAGTCGGTAATGAAGGACCAAACAAGTTTGCCGGAACTTCAAGATGCAAAACTGAAACCACAGATTGTGAACCATTACATGGGTGGGGCTTTCATCGTGGCGGATATCAGTGTCGGTGTCGACCGCAGTTTCGAAGACCAGAGATAAATCGCCGTCCATTCTTAGGAGAAGTGTTGGAAAAAGCAACCGATGAGGAATACAACAATGGGTTTAACTGTCTCAAAATTGGGTGTTAGTATATTTTTTTAATGATCTAAACCTATTGTTTTATCAATTTTTTTTATTTTAGCGGTTCAAAAATTACCTATCAATTGGGACAAGCTACCATCTAATATTCGAAATAAATATCTTGATATCCATCATGAATACAAAAATCATTCAACTGGAGCAAACTCAGTACATGATGAACGTCTAAATGTTGATGAAGTTTTAAAATTTATTTTGGGAGTTAACCAAAGGAACTGTAAAAATTACAGTCCTGAAGAATTAGTCTTAACTGACGATTTCAGTTTTGGAGCACATGAACAATTTGAAAATGAAGCGAAAATGGCTGTACGTTTGGCTAATTTTATTAGTGCGTTTCTACAAATTACTGATCCAAATGAAATTTACTCTGGAACACGTGTCCCTGATCAACCGTTAACCGAGGATCAAATAATTGGTGAAACGTTAGCGTTAGTTTTAGGTAATAATCGAATTTGGTCAGCTGGAACTTATTGGGGAATGAATAAGTTTACGGATCGAACATATTTTGCACCATTTGCATATAAAACTGAAATAAATACACGAAAAGTAAAAGTTGACGATCTAGCAAGATTAATTAAAAGCGGAGAGATTTATACAGAAAAACCATGGTTTAAATTCATGAAAGAAAAATGGTCGGTCGATTTTGATTCATTAGAAAAATTCAACATGAAAATGCAAATTCGTCATAACGAAACAGGAGAACATTTACAGAAGTAAGCAAATATTTATTTATTTCATTTCAATATAGTTTTGAGGATTGTGTTTAAAATTCAACCTGAAAATATGGAGGGGCTGAAATCTCACAGCTCTGAGATATCAAGACTTCGGTCTGGGTAAATGATTTTGATATAGTTTTCGGCAAAAAACTTTTATGAGGACATGGTTTTTAGTTTTGGGCAGCGATGTATATCAAACATAACTCTTTGTTAAAGTACAAGTATTTTTTATCTCTGTTTAAAAATTTATTACAAAACTAACACGAAACATCAATACGTTGCCGGAAAATTATAATCAAAATTCCAAAAATATTGTTAAATTAAATAAAATCAAACTTTATCAAAATTCCAAAAATATTCTAAAAATTAGACTAAAATCAAATATTTAAATTTTTTCTAAATTCCAATAATATTTCAAAAATTCTTAAAAATTCAAACTTTTTCCAAAATTCTAAAAATATTGCAAAAATTATTACAAAATCAAAAATAGAAAATTTTTTCAAAATTCCAAAAATTATAATAATACCAAAAATTAAAAATTTTTCAAAATTCTAAAAATATTTCAAAAATTCTTACAAAATCAAAAATTAAAACTTTTTCCGGAATTTTAAAACTATTGCAAAAATTATTACAAAATCAAAAATACAAACTTTTTCAAAATTCCAAAAATATTTCAAAAACTATAACAAATTCAAAAATTTCCATGTCCAATTTCATTTTCAATTACATTTACGTCATAAAAACAGCTACATTTTTTTTCAAAAAAATTGGCTAAAAAATAAATGAAATCATTTTTTGACACACTTGACAACATTTTTTTGACAAATTTATAATGCCATAATTCTCAATAATAATAATAAAATATCATGTCATACGAACTATTAATTTTATTTTTTTCTAAAAAAAATAGGGTAAAAAATATATAGAAACCTTTCTTTTGACACACTTGACAACATTTTTTGACAAACTTATAATTATTCTCAATAATAATAATAAAATTTCATTTCAAAGAAACAATTTTATTTTTTTCCAAAAAATTAGGTAAAAAACTAAATAAAAATCTTTTGACACACCTGACAACATTTTTTTGACAAACTTATAATGCCATAATTCTCAATAATAATAATAAAACTTCATTTCAAACAAACAATTAATTTTATTTTTGTTCCAAAAAATTAAGTAAAAAAAAAAGGAAAATCTTTCTTTTGACACACTTGACAACATTTTTTTGACAAACTTATAATGCAATAATCTAGTTTTTGATCTCACATACCAATCCCGACCATCAAGATTTCTCCAAATTTAATGTTCCTACTCGTAATCACTTAAAATGAACGTTTTTTAAGCCAAAAATATGAACATTTGCTATTTTTGACACACATAATGATTTTTTTGACACACTTCCGGTACAGTTATCGAACACAGCGTCCTTTCGGACCTGTATCTTGTGAATACCTATTTTTAGAAAAAAAAAACTTTTGAAATCCCTCCAGCCGTTTTCCCTGCAGTGTAGGTAATGACTGCGGCCGGCAGACAGACACACATTTTTTTTTTTTGCTTTTTTAGAATCAGTTGGCCCTAAAACGTCGAGAAATGCCAAAAAAAGTGGGTGTAAGAATTTCACTTTGAGCTCATGAATGTAATACTTAGGTCTTTTAGACCGAAGTAATACAGGACGTAAAACAGAACCAGATCCACTGAAAGACCACACCTACATCTTTGAAAAAACATATTGCAAGACCTTAGGATAGAACAGAATTAGGATAGAACAGTTCTAAGCAAACAATTGAAAGCTTTTGAATTAACATAAAAAGTTCAGTTCAAAGATTCGTAGAAAAATGGCATACATTTTAACTTTTTACTAAGCTTTTTTTCCTGTTTGAACAGATCGGTGATTGACCAATAACTATCGAATAAATGTGACGGTACATATAAACAGTAAACAGCACAAAAAATTCAATGAACTTGTTAAATGTCCAAGACCACCATTAATCAATATTCATATAATCATTTTAGTATGAAATTATTTTCTTTACATTTCAGCTTTGAACACTATCCAAATTTCTATCAGGCAGCCAATATTAATCAGGGGCATTGGACTTCTCCGGTATTTGATTGTAACGGGTTTGTAAAACAATGGTTGATAACATATGCGGCACCGTTCTTCGGTTGGGATAGTTCAAAATCAAAACTCGAATTCAAGTAAAAAAAACACGCACAATTCTTACTCAAGAAATATATAAAATTAATAAAAAAATCTTATTTCAGAGGGGCAGTAGCAGTTACCATGGATTTGTGGCCACTTGATATTAATCAATGTCCGGATAGCGATCATGTTCCAAATGCGTTTAAAAATTCACATAAATGTGATGAACTATCTACTTACGTATGTATCAAAAACTTAACTTCTAAGCCAGTAACTATAATCAAAAACTTTATTTCAGTGTGTACCAATCTTAGGACGCGGTTATGATGTTGGTGGTTACAAATGTGAATGTCGTGAAGGTTTTGAATATCCATTTGAAGATCAAATAACATATTATGATGGACAATTAATTGAAGCCGAATTCCAAAGTGTTGTCAACAATGAAAACTCACGTTATGACATGTTCAAATGTCGTCCAGTTATAGCAGAATAAAAACCATTTCTAATGTGATTGGACCATTATGAATTTTAACAATTGCTTTTACTTTTATAATTTCCTACCTCATTTCTATTAATATTTTATAAACTTAAAAATCTCAGATTAGTGTAAAATTAAATATTTTATATCAAAAAAAGAAAAGTCAATTAATAAAACAAAAAGCAATGGCTAGTATCCACCTCTGTAGTATTGACGAGAAATCTGCACAGAATATAAAAGAAATTTATCTGAGGCCATACTACGACATGCGACGGGTATCTGTATAACTAATTCACAAGAGACACTGCAGGGGGGGTACATGCGGAGGGCAAAAAGCGGTAATGCCAAAAGACATAACACGAACTGGATTTGAAGTAATGGTGAGTATCTCAGTTGATGATGATATTACAGTGACGCCAAAAAATCGAACTGCTAATTATAAAATGGACATGGATGTTGATCTGGTTTTTTGATACGGTACACTCCGGCTTGTGCATACTACGACGTTGAAACCTTTATGCAAGGTCTATCCCCAGTATAAAGCACGACTAAGCTGAATTGTGGTTTCTTTTTCTATTTTTATATTATCTCATTAGCATTTTAAGATTAACACAATTAAACTTGCAGCATACCAAATCTGCTTCCGCTGAATTATGTCAAGCAATTGTTAGGCGGCATACAAATATACATAGTGCTGATTCAGGAACTAATAGGTTAATAAAAATCATACCCTTGTCCTGAATGGTAAAGGAGGCAGGTTATGTGTCGGCTCAGTTACGAAGAATTCTCGTTCGTGCGTATACTTGTCAAAAGACATATTTTGTACTCTTATACCCAAATGTAGTGGCATAAGATTCCGTTGCTGTTAAATTTATGGTGACTGACGTTGAAAAGTTGACAAAAAGAAACTTAAAAATCCCATATGAACTGATTGGAGTGAGATCCTCGATAGCTATAAGAGAATGCCTCAACTCAAATGCCCTATACATAGGCTTAGAAAACGAACAAAATAAACAACTATGGATTATGCGGGTCTGCTGCACTAAAAAAAATTCTAGGCAACTTCTCTGTCTCCCCTCTTAACACAATCGACCTTGAGAGAGAGTCTCTGAAGATATTAACATGATGTGTGATAGGACACGGTCCGATAAATCACCATCACCACACCACCACCACAAATTAAGCCTTGCTGCCTCCCACAGATGCAGATTCTATAACTCGGAGGCAGAAACAAAGGAACACATTATCTGTAACTGCTCTGAACTTGCATGGCGCAGATACGTTAAACTGGGTCAAGGGAGACTAGCACTTCCTCTACTCTACCACAAAACATTAGTCTAATCCAGCTAATTAACTATGTGAAAGGACTCGGATTCGACCACATCATATTCGGCGGTAACACCAATGTCATCTACAGTATAACATCATCAGGGCTAAGCACAATAGATCTCTAGCTCACAACGCTACTCAAACTAACTAGCTAATTAGTTCAGCTTCGGGACCACCTAATAAAAAAAAAGTTGAATAAATTATTTCTTACTCAAACGTTTTTCAACGTTGATCCATCGATCAATAGAATTGAAGGACATTGAAAATGTTGCGAATCGGATTTAACAGCATATAATATGGCCTTTTGAAGAGTTTTGTGAGCTGGGTGAGAAAGTGGAGAACATACGATCTCTGCGATGGGCCATAGATTCCTTCAATCCCTTCAAATCTTCTGGTCCGGATTGAATCTATCCACGCATGCTGCAGAATTGTATGGTCGCCTCATTGAATCATTGTTAAATATATATAGGACATGTCTAGCTTTTCAAACTTTTTTAAAAATTCTAAAAATATTCCAAAAATGCGAACCTCTTTTAAAATTCCAAAAATTATAACAAAATCGAAAATTTCTATGTCCAATTTCATGTTCGATTACATTTCATGTCATACAAATAATCAATTTCATTTTTTCCAAAAATTTGGTTTCAAAAATGAAAATCATTCTTTTGACACACTTGACAATATTTTTTTGATAAACTTGTAATGCAATAATCTAGTTTTTGATCTCACATACCAAACCCGCACCATCAAGATTTCTCTTGTTCATACTCGTAATCACTTAAAATGTACGATTTTTAAACAAAAAAATGCAAATTTCCTTGTTTTGACACACTTGACGATTATTTGACACACTTTCGGTATAGTTATCGAACACTTCGTCCTTTTGGCTCTTACCATTATTACTTACTATACCATTCCGCTCTTACCAGTATACCTATTAACAGTATATCCATCCAGCGGTTTTCTAGATTTCGTCGGTTGTGATGGCCGGCAGACAGACACACATTTGTTTTGCTTTTTTTGAATCAGTAGGTCCTAAAACGTCGAGAAATGCCAAAAAAGTGGAAGGAAAGAATTTCACTTTTTCTCGAGAATGTAATATTGAGGTCTTCCGGAATGAAGTAATAATAAGGAAAAGTAAATCTTGCCAAAGAAAAAGTATAGTGTATGACCTAAAATGTACATTTCCACTCGTATGGAACTTTCGTAAAATCTAGTACGCTTGGTTATACAAACTACTATTTTCGGCAAACGGCTGTAAAATTGGACTTTACGTCTTTACAGCCACTTGGGAAAAGGCTAGTCTTATTTTTTGAAAAATAATCAAAGGGGCTGTAAAGTAACGCCATTTTTTTTTTGTTTTTACAGGAGCAGTTAAGTAACTTTCATATTTTTACGGCGGCAGAAAAGTGTCGCAAATTTTTTCCATATTTTCACGGCGGCAGCAAAAATAAAATAACATGAGCTTATGAATTAATAAAA
The DNA here is from genome assembly GCA_963693315.1 of Diogma glabrata. NCBI lineage: Eukaryota > Metazoa > Arthropoda > Insecta > Diptera > Cylindrotomidae > Diogma > Diogma glabrata. The sequence continues at coordinate 269,879,621 of OY856188.1, forward strand.
ATATGTTGAACAAGACCAAAATATTTGTTATTTTTCAAACAAATTGTATAACTATGACAACAAAATATAACAAATAGTTTGACTGGATTATGAAATTTTGAATTGAATTTGGATTATGAAATTTTGAATGCGAAAACACCTTTGAGATGAAAAAAAAAATCAAAAAAATGACAAGAAAAAATAGGAAAAAAACAGCAACATTCTAAAAGATAAAAATGGTGAAGTTACTGCCTATTCAGAAAGAAGATTAAGCAGATCGAAGGAATACATTACTGATTTATTTAATGATTCTAGATAGCAGTCGTTTACTTATGCTGAGTCATCAGGCCCCAGTACCCTAGTAGATGAAGAGGAGGCAGTGATAGAGAAGTCTAAGTATAGACTAGCAACAGGTTCAGATGATATATCCAATGAACTATTGAAAATGCTAGATAATAATAATATACGGATGCTGACAAAAATATTCAACAACATTTACGATAGTGGCAATATTCCAGTTGAGTGGTTGAAATCTACATACATCACAATACCAAAAAAGCAAGCACGCAAAATCATGCAACGACTACCGTTTAATAAGTCTCATGAGTCATGTCTTAAAAATATTTCTGAAAATTATTCACGGCAGAATATACAGAAAACTTGAACTGGATATTAGTGAAACTCAGTTTGGTTTCAGGAATGCATTGGGAAGAGGGATGCGCTATTCGCAATTAACGCTGGTACACACACTTAAAAAAGTTACTGCAATTTTTAATACAAGCCTTGCAATATGGCTTATGTATAGCAAGTTATTTTTAAATTGCAAAGCAAATGTTGCATTAAAACTAATTCTAATGCAAAACTACAAATTTTGGTACAACTCTTCCATCATAATTTTTTTTTATACTAATGGTAGAAGTTTGAAAACAACTTGCTACGCTTGAAGTTTGAAAACAATTAGCTAATGCAAAGAGTATTAAATTAATTTTTAAAGCAAGCTTTGCATTTAGACCGGGAGGTAGCGTTACAAATGAAAAAGTCATTTGATGCCGGTTGATTTTTATTTATTTTAATTAATTAACTCCAGCTGATGATAAATTTGGCGGTCAGCTGCTGGAGGTTGTGGAGGAGTTTTAAACTGGTAAAAAAAACGAGTTCCAAAAGTAATTTGATGCCGCTTCAAAATTTGTATGATGCATGTTTACACCATAACAATTGAAAAAAAAGTGATCAGCTGATTGGCGGATGGGGGATTATAGGTCAGCTCCTCGTATACATCAGTATAAAAATGCAATATAGTCAAGATCTTTCTGCATAGGATCTTGATGAAACTTTGGCAAATGATCCAGGTTCACTTGAAAATGGAAAATCTGAAATCATTTTAAATTTGGACAAAATGGCGGGGGGTCTCCCGAACACCTCTAAGTTTAAATCTTCAATAACTTCTAATTCCGACTTATGATCTTATGGAAACTTGGTATACAAAGTTTTAGTACTGTTTCCAATATTTTTGCATACCAACTTCCGGTTTGACACTTCCGGTTAAAAAGTTTTTTTTCCAGGTGTTTCTTCCTACTGTAGCCTACAATTACCGATCGATTTTCATGAAACGTTGGTTAAAGCTTTCAAGTATCATGAGAAAACTTTTATTAGCTTTTGGAGTACATTGGATAAAGGGTTGGGGGGGTCCACCATACAACATGTGGTTTTTTCCACAATGTTTTTTATGTTTGTTAGGAGCATAAAACATTCGTTCGGGAATGAATTTTGACGACACTTTGGAAAAAGATGCAAATATGTATGGCAAGAAACTGATTAGTTTTTGAGCGATAGTGAACAAAATGGTGGGGGGGTCTCCCAAACGCCTGCCTTTTTTAAAGCTTAATAACATCTGTACCTGATAATCGAATTGGATGAAACTTGGTACATAAACATTTGGTACGGTTCACAAAAGTTCTGCATCCCAACTTCCGGTTTCTTTTGATTGTAGCAAAACATAAGCCATAAATAGCCTATGTCGCAATTTCACACTAGTAGATGCCGTTAATTTCCATAGAGAACGAAGAATACCATACACACGACTACATATTGCATCAATATGTTCCTCCCAGGACAGTGTAGAGTCAACAATAAACCCCAGATTTCGTACAGAAGTTGAGTAATTAATCACCTCATTATCCACCCAAAGTACTACTCAACAAATTATGTTTATAAATAATAATAGATTGAGTTTTTTTGGCATTCAGAAGCAAGTCATTATCATGTGCCCATTTCAGAATTCTCTTAATGTCATCATTCAATTTTTCCAAACAAGAAACCCTTGCATTAAATTCATCACCGAAATAAACTTGGAGATCATCTGAGTACATATGAAACTTAGAGAACCTTAAGCAAGAAGAGATATCGTTTACAAAAAGTGAAAATAACACAGGTCCCAAAACAGACCCTTGCGGTACACCTTCATATAATGACATTTCACTACCAATCTCAACTATTTGTGTTCTTCCCAACAAATAAGAATAAATCAACTTACAGGCAGATGATGAAAAATTGTAGTCTTGAAAGTTTTCTACATAGTTTCTTAAAGTTTATAGAATTAAAGGCTTGTGAAAAATCCAAAAGTACCAGAACAGTAAGCTTGTTAGCATCCGCGTTGCGTCTAATATCATCAGTCTATAGACTGACTGGAATTCCGATAATAATTCTTTCGTTAGCAGATAATTCTCTATTTGATCCCTCATAATAATTTCAATCGCTTTACTCAGAGTTGATAGGATACTTATTGGTCTTAAATCTGATATTGCTTTAGGGTTTTTTAGCTTAGGGATTGGAATTGTTTTAGCAATCTAGATTAGATTGATCTTGATTAGATCTCGAGTAGATTGATCTATGAAGATCCTGGTAAGAAATATTTTCAAATGCCAGTTGGCGAGAGTTAGGATCAATGTCACTAAAGATCATGCGTTAAATAGCGTTTGAATGTTTTTTTTAACCCATTAAACCGAATTATGTTCCATTTCCAGAATATCACATTAAATTTTACAAATATGTATATTCTTTGGGGATTTGATTTTTTGTAGGAACAAAAACAGTGCTCAAGTCAACCCAACTGACCTCTTATCATTCAACAAATTGTGCCATACAATAATAATAATTAGCCTTAAGCTCATATAATTTCAATAATCTGCCGGTTAGTCAATATCTTCTAAGCTATCACAACTGCCACCACAACAAGAGAAACTCTGTAGCGAATATTGAGACTTGCGTATGCTTTTCTAAATCAACCACCCCCTCTGAACCTCAGATCCCGTTAGAGTGATGATAAGGAAATAAAGAATGAACCCAATCCAATTCAATTTATATGATTTAAATTTCAAATATACAAATGGCATAAAATAAAATTAATAAGGGAATTCAATAATAAACCAGCTACACCTGCACCCAGATTTATCAGAAAAGTAACAAATTCTCTAGAACCCTCGCTAGTCTTCTCCCTTAACAATTGATCTTTAACAAAAGAATTGATCTATAACACTAAACAACAAAGATCACCTCAATCTGCCTTCATCACACAATAAAAACATTATTAATGAAAATTAGACTAACACGGGACCCCATAATAGAATTAAACAGATTTTTGGGTGAATATAAAAAAATGACATAAAAAATTCTGGGAAGACTTCTTAGGGTATGTTTTTCACTGTCAGCAAAATGAGTGAAAAAAATAGAAAATAGAATCGAAAATGGCGAAACTTGTTTTAAATGTTTACCATATTACTATACTTTTTATTTTGTATACATGTTTACTATAAATTAGAGTTTTACAGGTGTTTATTATTTGAACTTTTGTGAAAAGATTATAAAAATATTTGATTTTTTGTTGTAACGTCTTGTTTGGTGAAGCCATTTGAATGTATATAAAATATGGCGGTGAATTATAATTTTATGTCAAACGCAGGTACAATGTTGTAGCACCCACACAAATACTTCATAAATTAAATAGCGAATAAGTGTTACAATTTACAAAAGAAGAAACGAGAGAAATAGATAACAAGAAATTAAAAACAACCACTTGTTTGTTTTTGTTAATTCATTCATATTGATTTTGACTTTATATGTATCGTGGATATCATTAATAAAAATAAGAGAATAAAAAAAAAATTTCCTCAGTTTTGCAGAAATTCAAAACAAAATTGTAGTTTTTTTTGTGTTTAGAGATATTACGGTTTCTCTATTTCTAATTATCAATCAGTATTCAGTTTATTATGACGCGTCTTCGTTAGTGAATTAAAGTTGTATTATTCATAATCCAGATGCCATGTTGTAAAAAGGCGTATCCACTGTATTTATAAAGTTATTGTTTTTAAAAAGTATTTTTATTTATATTGTTTAAAAGTTAAATTAATGGTTTAGTTATTAAAAGTTATATTATTGATTTATTTCAAAATGTTTCGAATTAATGATGTGATTTGGCGAAGTTATTTTATTTTTGGATTAATTTTGGGTGCGGGTGTTATAGCGCAATTTGAATGGCAAGTTAGAGATGCTTTTGATGAAATAAAACTACAAATAGATCGTGTAACCGGGGATAATTGTCCCATTCAGCATACAAATGATTTGTTTTTACCAGAAGATACTGTATCGCATATACCTGATATAAAAGAAGTGAATATAAATCCAGTATTTCCGAATAGAACCGCCCTACTTCATCTACATAATATGGCATTAAGTAGATCATTTTTTTGGAGTTATATATTGCAAAGCAGGTTTATCAGACCCGCAGTTAACGATACATATGATCCGGGTATGATGTACTACTTTCTATCAACTGTTGCAGATGTATCAGCAAATCCAAAAATTAATGCTAGTGCGATTTATTTTTCACCAAACAATTCATATTCACCATCATATCGTGGATTTTTCAACAAAACATTTCCCAGATTTGCTCCACGAACGTTTAGGTTGGATGATTTTAATGATCCAATTCATCTTTTAAAAATATCTACGATGAACACATTTGATGTTCGAGATTTGGGAGCTATTCCCAATAATGTTCAGTCCACTGATTATACAACGGAATTTTATAAAATAAATGAATGGTATAGACAGTGGCTACCGGATAACGTAGATAAACGTCACGACACAAAAACAACATATCAAGTTGAAATACGATACGCAAATAATACAAACGAAACGTTTACATTCCACGGTCCGCCTGGAGCTGATGAAATTCCAGGACCTGTTAAATTTACTAAACCATATTTCGATTGTGGTAGATCCAATAAATGGTTGGTAGCGGCAGTAGTACCGATAGCTGATATTTTTCCTAGACACACACAGTTTCGGCATATAGAATATCCGAAGTAAGTTATTTCAATTATTTATTAGATTCAAGTTGTTAAAACTTATTATTTTACATTGCAGATACACAGGAATCTCAGTTTTAGAAATGGATTTTGATAGGATTGATATTAATCAATGTCCGATAGGAAAAGGTAATAAAGGACCTAACATATTTGCGGGGACGGCAAGATGTAAGGTGGAAACTACAGAGTGTGAACCATTACATGGATGGGGCTTTCGACGTGGGGGTTATCAGTGTAGATGTCGACCGCAGTTTCGAATACCAGAGATATTTCGACGTCCGTTTTTAGGAGAGTTGTTGGAAAGAGCAACCGACGAGGAATACTACAATGGATTTAACTGTCTCAAAATTGGGTGTTAGTACTTTTTCTATTGATTTACTTAAACATATTTTCTTAAAAATTTATTTTTAGGGGTTCAAAAAACACCAATCGATTGGTACAAGTTACCGTTATATATGCGAAATAAATATCTTGAAATGAATTACCAATACAAAAATCATTCAACTGGTGCAAGTTCATTGCATGACGAACAACTAAATGTTGATGAAGTTTTAAGGTTTATTTTAGGAGTTAACCCAAAAACTTGTAACAATTATCATCCACAAGATTTAATATTAACTGGTGACTTCAGCTTTGGGGCCCATGAACAATTTGAAAATGAAGCAAAAATGGCTGTACGTTTGGCTAATTTTATAAGTGCATTTTTACAAATTGCCGATCCAAATGAAATTTATTCTGGAACACGTGTCGCTGATCAACCGTTAACTGAAGATCAAATGGTTGGTGAAACGTTAGCGTTAGTTTTAGGTAATAATCGAATTTGGTCAGCTGGAACTTATTGGGAAAGAAATAAGTTTACGAATCGTACATATTTTGCACCATTCGCCTATAAAACCGAACTTAATACACGAAAATTTAAAGTTGAGGATGTAGCCAGATTAAATAAAACCGGAGAGATTTATACAGAAAAACCATGGTTTAGATTCTTGAAAGAAAGATGGTCATCCAATTTTGATTCATTGGAAAAATTCTATATGAAAATTAAAATTCGTCATAATGAGACAGGAGAACATTTGCAGAAGTAAGTAAATTTTGATTTATTTAATCCAATATTGTTTTAGCAAAGAATGTATATCAATGAACAACTATCGATTGAAGCATGGAAGGTTTTCTAGAAGTTTGTCGCTTTGTTCGCAGACTTATAATAAAATTACTGACATGTCATTATTACATGGACGACTTCAGGGTGCCAAAAAAAATATTTTTGAAATATCTCATATTGCGTTCAATTGGTTCTTTGTCCAGCAATATAAAAAATATGTTTGTTTTTAGGCTTCCGTACTTTAAAAAAGTAAAAACGGTACCCGGTGAGACTTTGGTGTCCGTCCGAATTTCTACATATTCGATTTACTCACAAACTATAAGTGCTATCAAGTTGAAATTTTCTACAGTTATTAAATGTGTTTTCCCACTCCGGCTGATAACAAAAAAATTTCAAATATTTGTTTTTATCTATATTTTATGGACATAGATAAGTAGATAGTAAAACAAAAGTTGTTTGTAAGGAATCGAGTTTGGGTTAAAAAAATCGAAAAAAATCAAAATATTTCGAAAAAAAATTCCATGGTTCATTCAACATGGACAATGTTGTAAAGATTGAATGAAAACTATAGCGATCGGTTCATCATTTCAAGTGTTATTTTGAGGGGGTTGAGAATGGAAATTTTGACAAAAAATTATTTTTGACTATGTCGAGTGTGTCATATGAAAGGTGAATTTTTTTCTACTCCAAAACAATTTTTTTGTAGTTTTCAAAAACACCGTTTTTGATTCATTTGATTAAAATTCTAAAATTGTGTTTTTGTGAAGGACTCACATTCACGTAAAATAATTGTAGAAGAGGATAAATTTTACTACGTTGTAGGAAATGTACAGTATAGTAAAATATTGAGTGAAACGAAGTATAGAAATGAACAAACAAGATCAGATTGGAAATTTGTTTTAGAACAAGAGGGTAAGCTTTTCCGACCAAAATGTGTTTGCTATTGTCGAGTCCGACAACTGACATTTTGGTATATTTGGGTTGTCGGACTAGACTATAGCAGACACATTTTTGTCGGACAAGGTTATCCGTTATTAAGGTGTTCTAAATCAAATTTCCAACCCCTATAGTAAAAAAAAAAAACAAAAATTTACAAGATCCCGGGCAATCGGCATTTTTCGGAGCTTGCCGAACGCAAAAGCGGCCGATTTGAGAAAAATCGCAGAACAAATGTTTTCGAGCTCGTCAAGGACAGGAGCCTCACAAAGTATAAAAAATGTGGTAATCATCACATGAAATCGGCGCCGGCCCAGGGTCTATTTGGTGCCTTCCTTTAAAACCAAAAACCCACTAAGGCAACGTTGATTTTAATGCCCTAAGGATTAACTCTAGATTTTATTTGAAACTATATCTGTATATCGATTTTCTAAACTCGTGGATCACACAGTTATTCATACAATGCTAAGTCAAATGTGAAAATCTCATCTCCAATTTTTGGACGTTTTAGGTCATACCGATTCTAAGAAATTTTAAACATTTTTGTTTTCAAAAATAGGTTATGTTATAGATTATCTGTGACACAAGGAGCTTCAAAATTGTATTATAAGTGTGTCAAAAAAAATAGTTAAGTGTATCAAAAGAATAATTTTCATATTTTTTGCTACCAAGTTTCTGACAAACATAAAATGTGAAACATTTCGATCAGAAACATTTGATAAATTAAATTAAAATTATTTGTATGATCTGAAATGTAATCGAACATGAAATTGGAAATAAAATATGGTTCCATTCAGCTTTAACTACACCCAACTAATAGAAAAGAGTTGGAAAATCTCACCTTGTTGCAGATTAAATGTCGTTTTTTCAACAAAAGTTGTAATTATTAGGGAAGTATTTTTTGGGATATTTTTTTGTGAATTCGGGTTTCACCACTTCTAAATAATTGGAACGGTTGAAAAATATCTGGTAGTTTCATATTGGATATAATTGTATTTTTACAAAAAGTTGTATTTACGTCAAACGTAAAGTATTGTGAGCGGTTTTTGATTAAATCCACTCCTTTGTTCACTGATGTTTAATAAGTACAGCTGGAAAATGTTAGCTTGTTGCAGACTAAATGTCGTTTTGTTCAACTTTTAAAAGAAAAATTTACGTTGACGGAGAAGTTTTTTTGCTAAGTTTTCTGGACCAATATGAACAGTTGGGTTGGAAAATATCAGATCGTGTCAGTTGTAAGTTTTCTGTACTAATAGAAAGGTTTTGAGAGATAATATGTCGTTGTTTTTGTCAATGTCCTCATAAAAACCTTTTGCCGAAAACTATATAAAAATCCATAACTCAGACCGAAGTCTTGACATCTTAGAGCATTGCGATTTCAGCCCCTTCATATATAGGTACATAGTAGGAATTACAATATGTGTCACAACAACAAAATGCGTTCTAAAGTGTTGATGGACGCAAATTCCTGATGCGATTTTTTTATCCAAAAAATGAAAACTTTGCGAAGAAATGTCGATCTCTTTTTACTTCACCACAAATTATAAAACGAACGGGGTCGTTTTTCCCTTCTAGCGCTGAATCTTGTGGAAGATAGTCATCTCAATTCCGACTACGGTCGAGATCATGAAGTAGTTTCAAGAACGCAACTGGTTCGTGTTTTTGCCACCAAATATTTGAAGCTGCGGTCCGAAAGTGCAGTTTCATGCACGTTTGGACAGTCTTCATCCAAAACTTTCTGTGAGATCAACAACTCAACCAAAAGAACGAGTAAAAAGCCCGATGTTGAGACGTCTGTGTGCGAGAACAATGACGATATTACCCCGCCCGACGTTTTTAATCGACACAGAAGCAAACAGTTAGATGCTCCCATTCAAAATGAATCTATCAATAGGATTTCATCTAAAATTAACTAATCTATAGTTTTAGCAGGGACCAACGGAACAATAGTTAATACTTACGGAACGAAGCTCCTGGTAGATATCAAGTTAAACAAGTGCAAGTGAATCGTTCGATAATTGGCGCTGTGAAACAAGTTTCCTTAGCAAATTTGACATACTTGTCAATCTTAAACGAAAACGGATCATTGATTCAGCTACCCAGGTGACAATTAATGCCACAATGGTTACTGTAGATACTCCTACACAAATCCATGCAATCAATGAACTCGAAAACAGAGCCTCAGAATCTCTGCGAAGATGCACTTTTATTTTCGTATTTAATATATAAAAGAGAGTTCGGCTCTATGTTAAAGATCCGAACAAGGCACAGAACATTAATCTGGTTATTAGACCGATCTCTAATAGCACTGTAAGAATTAGAGACACTAGAACTCAAAATGCGTGAACAAGTAGGGTAGTCCTCAAACCGTCTAAGAGGATTGTATTGCTGGAAAAGAAACCTGCAGAACTCTTAAACGACTAGAGGCTGTTCTGCATGTCTATCAAAAGTTATCGAAAATCTATAACGTCAAAAGACAGATATCAGGAAAAGAATCATGGAAGAGCTCTAAAACACAACAACACGTTTACATCAAAGTTTGTTACTAATGTTAAGGATTTGCTAGTTGTGACTGCAGGATGATGGTAACATCCCGCCTGAAAACTGAAAAATTTGTATGCCCCTACTAGCCGACATCTTCATAAAATTTGTTTTAAAGTACTTCAGGTTGATCCCAATTTGTGGTTGGCAACGGGATTATGTCATAATAACAGCACGTGCCGATTTTCAATCTAATGCTGCACCATAGCAATCCAGAGTTTTCTACTTCCAACTGGAAAATTGCTAAGATTTAAGGCTAAATCTTTATAAAGATATACAAAAAGGATGAGGCTGATATGTCAAAGATGTCAGAATCGCCAACCAATACCAACCAAGGCAATGTTGCTGATATCGATGCTCTAGCCACTGATACGGAGTTATCTGTTTGGAACTCTGTTAATGGGTCAGATATCACAGTTTGGTTATGGAATTAAACTGTGCTAAAGTATGTGTAAGTTAACCACACTAAAACAGAACACGCCGCTCTTCTGCTCAAAGTAATTAACGATGAGCTAGATCTTTGATTTTATTCAAAAGTATGGACTGAAACATAGCGTTGCATATTGGCGTGGCCGTAGAATTTCTGTACTACTTGCTCAACTTTAACGACTTGGACAAAGAAACAATAACTTGCTAATTTTATATCCCTGTGGCCTATTTAAGGCGATTTTTAAGGAGTTTTATTAAATAGTGTATCCTTTGCTTTTTACTATGATAACATAATAAATCCAAATGAATATTTTTGATAAATCCATCTGTCAAGCGAAGTAAAAGTTTTTTATTCCAGTCAACTTTGAAGAAAACTTTTACAAGAATTAAATTCATAGTCCAAGAATTAATATTTTTTATAGCAAAGAACACAGCTCCTCTTACTGATGAGATAGGTAAACAGAGCTGTTTGCTCTTTTAAATTCACTCAGATAATAAACCAGCCTACCAGAGTTCCTGACATTTCTGGACAAAGTAGCAACTTACTTGATTTGTTTTTGACAAATGATCCATACTACAATTTAATGTAACATGGTACAATTTAAAATATCAGAGACTTTATGTGGATCAGATCATTAGATCTTCACACAATTAAAAATACAAATTTCTAAACAATTTTAAGCTAATCCCCGTCTTGTTTGGGATTACAAAGCTGCGCCTTGGCGAGGACTTAAAAGCTTATTTAAATGATTTTCTTGGAAACATAATTATCTTACTGGCGAAGATCGAAACATTACTGCTTTTAATTTGTCCGAAATTATAATCGAGGGCATGCGCCGATTTACTCAAATAATTTATTCCTAATTGGTCATTCCGAAAGCTGATCTATATGATTCGAATAAATACAAAAAATATAAAAAAGGCTTTTCGAAAGATTATTCAAAACAAAACTGACGAAACCCTTAGACAGTATCAAAAAGAGAAAAATTCATTTAATTTGAAAAAAGTTTCTAAATTTAAGTTTCTAAACGGGAGATTTGTTTTCGTTTGTTGCTCATGTCTGGAACAAATCGCTTAAAAACGTTGATGAGACTTTAGGTGTTGCTTGTTATTTCAAAAGCAGGGCATAAAGTATGGCACACAAATCTTATATGCAAATTGAGATGTTATGGATTAGATAAGCTACTAATTTCCTGGATACAAAGTTTTATATCAGCGAAAATTTCAAGTCAATGTTGAATCGGATGTATTTGATACTAATGCAGGAGTTCCTCAAGGTTCTGCTTTATGCTTAATCGCTTAACTCTTTATCATTCCAATATTAATGTCTTGTTGGTTTCAACAATTAACCCTATCCGTAATTTTGCTGGAGTCAGCACGTGCTGACGTGGTGTTGCTAACAGTGTTGAATTCAATACGATCTAAACACAGCTTTCCCATTTTTCAATATTGTCAGCACCTGACTCTTTTCAATTAAAATTTGATTCCAAGGATCTTATAGAGAAAGAGTCCGTGAAACTTCTAGGAGTTGAGGTTAAAAATAATATGAAATGGAATTCCCATATTTTTAACCTAGCGAAGAGGAACTTTGACGATTACCTACAAATATATCATGGATGGACGGGCTTTAAAGACATCAAATCGATTTTATCTAAATCTGCAAACTTATCGCGTCACACCAGAGCATCGGTAGAGCCCCATCCTTTTACGGTTCAAATAATTAGATGTAGAACTGTAGCCTTCCAACGCTGCTTTGGAGCGGGAAGGGGAGGGGTGCAAGTTAATGTTTCAAACTCACATTTTTTCAAAATATTACAGTTATAATTAACTAAAAAATAGTACCTGGATATCATAGTCGGTCGTGACGCCAATTCACATCACGTAAGCTGGGGCAGTACCAATAATAACAGCGGAGGTCAGTCTCTTTTAGAGTACTTGGCTACTACTAATTTGAAAATTCCGGAGAAGAGCACACTTTTGTTAACTCCCGACGGCAAGAAACCATAGACATCACTCTATGCTCCAGATCTCTTCTAGAAGACATCAGGAACTGGAGAGTATCAACGGATATATCCATGAGCGATCACAGATATATAGACTTTCCAGCCGAGGATCGCGTCTACCAGAAACCAAGACAAACGGATTGGGTGTGCTTCAGGGGCATTGTAGAGGAGGAACGGGCTAGTGGAAGCATTTCTAAAGTCCGGGCTATTGATCAGGCCGTTGACCAGCTCAATGATCTGTTAGTCTGGGCTTTTGAGAGCTCGTGTCCCGAAACGAGGCAACGAAAGCAACACAAGTCAGTTTGGTGGAACAAAAACCTTGATAAACTCAGACAAAGATCTAAGAAACTTCTAAAATCTAAACAGAGCATTGAAAACTCGTGATGAAGCTGATTGGGCTCTGTACAGTGAAGCAAGGAAACTTTTCAAAAGGCTTATTTGTAAATCAAAGAAGAGATCTTATGAAAAATACTGTGAATCGATTGAGACTATCACAGAAGGTGGTGCATTAATGAGAGCCTTGAATAATATTAAATTATCCAATGATACTTACATTTCTTTAAGTGAAGAAACTTATACAGCACTGTTTCAACACCATTTTCCTGGCTGTGTACTTGGGGAGATTCCTCAGGGGACAGTCGCTGAAAATAAGGAAAAACCAAACCAAATGAACTGGATAATGGCAAAAAGAATTGTATCACCCGAGGCTCTGTCTTGGGCTATCGGCTCCTTTGAGCCATACAAATCTCCAGGTCCAGACGGAATATAGCCTATTATGAAACAACAGTGTCTGGACATAATAGGAGATAGGCTCTTAAAGATCTTCGTGGCCTGCATAGCTCTCGGCTATGTACCACAGGCCTGGAGAAACGTTAGAGTAGTATTTATCCCAAAACCAGGGAAAATCAACTATTGTGAAGCGAAAAACTTCAGACCGATCAGTATTTCCTCATACTTTCTAAAGTCTCTGGAAAAGTTGATCGACCGTTACATCAGAAACGTCTGTCTGAGGAAAACCCCGCTAAGCAATAGGCAACACGCTTATCAAGCAGGAAAGTCTACGGACACAATCCTTTCAGAGGTGGTGTCTGATATTGAAAAGACTATCTAAAAAGGCTATCACTCTTGGCGCTTTTCTTGACATAGAAGGGGCTTTTGACAATGCCACTTTTGAGTCACTCCTTAACGGAGCGGAAAGGTACGGTGTAAATAAAACACTCCTAAGGTGGCTACGACGGGCTCTGGACGATCGATGTCTGCTTATTCACACGAAGGACAACACCACAATAAAGGTAGGTGTAAAGCGTGGATGTCCCCAAGGGGGCGTTCTATCACCCTTGCTTTGGAACATGATGGTAGACCAGCTCCTAATTGAATTAAATGATAAAGGGCTAAACACATACGGCTATGCCGATGATATTAGCATTTTTTTTAAAGGAGACAACATGGGGCATCTCTGCCGAAAAATGCAGAACACCCTAGACATTACCAACAGCTGTCGGAAGAATGGTCTCTCGATCAATGCTTCTAAGACACAGCTCGTTGCGTTTACCAACATAAGGAAACTAAGTAACTTCACTCTTCCTTCAATCGGTAATAACACATTAACACTCCAAGATAATGTGAAGTATCTTGATGTTACTCTCGATAAACGGCTCAATTGGGCTGTTAATGTTGAGACTAAATGCGCAAATGCAACTCGAGTTCTGTGGCAATGCAGGAGGGTTTTCGGTGGCAAATGGGGGCTGACTCCGATTGTATGGTCTACTGGTTGTATAAAGTAGTTGTCAGACCCATTGTCAGCTATGGCTCTCAAGAACTTTTGTTGGGAATGCGATAAAAAAACTGGAGGCGATACAAAGGCTTGCTTGCTTATGTATCACTAGGTAGTGCTTTCAGGACAACGCCTACAGCGAGTCTGCAGGTCTTATTAGGGCTTCCTCCCTTGCATATATTTGTAAGAATGGAGGCTTTTAAGGCTACAAAAAGAACTCCTGGGAAACACCAGGGGCTGTAGAAAAAAAATCATCAAGTGCTATGGAGGGATCTGGAAGAACACCTGACAGATTTGTCCATGCCGACTGATGACACAATACCTCTGACTGCCTTTAAAAAGCAATATAGAGTTGTAATTCCAACGATAGAGGACCGGTTCTCAGCTAATTAGCTATTGGACAGTGCGGTCAACACGTTGGACATCTACACAGATGGATCTCTCACTGAAAATGGTCTGCGGTTTCTTCAGTAATGAAGATCTAGGGCTGCGATTTCCACTTGGCGAATACTGCAAGTCTTTCAGGCTGAGGTATTCGCCATAAATGCAGCATCAAGGCGAGCGACGGAGCTTAAGTGGTCGGACAAGATCATTAATATTTTTACTGATAGCCAGGCTGCTCTAAAAGCTCTGGAAAATTATACCATTAAGTCAAAATAGTGCAAGAATGTTCTAGGTCCTAGAATTATCTCGGGCTCAAGAACAGCATTTCACTGATATGGACACCAGGGCATAGTGGGAATCTCGGGAACGAAAAAGCTAATGATTTAGCAAAGAGCTCCGCAGGGAGGATCATAGGCTCTGAACCAGCAATTAGTTTTCTTTCGGTCCAGTAACTCTCAATGGAGGAGCACAGAAGTCTGCAAGGTCTCCAAGATGTTCACTCCAGAGTTGAGCCAGGAAAAACTCAAATTCCTGTTAAATCTAACTCGATCAGACTGCAGGCTAATGGTGGGATCCAACATGCCGCTTTTGTCTTGAAGAGGATGAAACAGTCCCTCACATTGTGGGGGCTCTCTCAGGGCTCCGAAGCGTCATGTTAGGATCAAACTATCTAAGGATAGAAGATTTCTGCAAAGCAAATCATTCAAGGCTGTTGGCTTTTTTCAAAAGGGTCTTCAGCTCTTGAATATGAGGATGGCATAAAGGACTTAGCAGTCTACATGACTACATGGTCGCCTCGCAAAAAAAAAATAGTAATGCTACTTAACATTGATTAGACGGGTTATAATGTATGGGTCACAAACGTGAACCCTTACACAAAATGAAGAATCGCATTTATCTGTATTTGAGCGTAAAATCCTACGCTACATTTTTGGTCCACTTAAGACAAGCGATGGAGATTGGAGAGTACAAAAACCGATTTAACTTTGAGATCATTAACCTTCATGAGGGTTTTGATTTAATATGTTCTACCCGCTCCAATAAGATTGCTTGGTTTGGGCATATTCTATGAGCCGATTCAAAGGCTGGAATGATTAAAAAAAAATAGTACGTTAGTACCCAGGGGAGTGGGCGATCGCGAGGTAGACCACAGCTACAATGGGAAACATTTTTTAATCGGTATTTTTCAGTCGACCGGGATGAAACTGTTTGTTTTACCTCATCTCACTTAGCTCTTAAAAACAGAATTATGGGTATTGGATATATAATTAAGGTTAATTAAGCTCAAAACTAAGTTTATTAAAATTTAAAAAATAAAAGTTGACTTTACTTTTCATAATTGTATTTTTTTTATATTTCAGATATGAACATTATCCAAACTTTTATCATGCAGCCAATATGGGTCATGGTTATTGGACTTCACCAATGTTTGATTGTAACGGGCATGTGGAAAAATGGTTGATAACATACGCGGCACCATTCTTCGGTTGGGATAGTTTAAAAGCAAAACTCGAATTCAAGTAATAAAAACAAATAATCTATACTCAAAAAAAAAAAATAATAATAATAAATTATCTTATTTCAGGGGGGTTGTTGCTGTCACAATGGATATGTTGCAGCTTGACATTAATCAATGTTCAGATAGCTATTATGTTCCAAATGCGTTTAAAAACTCTCATAAATGTGATGAATTAACATCCTACGTCAGTAACTAAAAAATTATACATATAAATCAGTAACTCTAATCTTAAACTATATTTTAGTGTGTGCCAATCTTAGGACGTGCTTACGAATCTGGTGGTTACAAATGTGAATGTCTTCAAGGTTTTGAATATCCATTTGAAGATCCAACAACATATTATGATGGTCAATTAGTTGAAGCCGAATTCCAAAATATTGTCAACAATGAAAAATCACGTTATGACATGTTCAAATGTCGTCTAGCTGGTGCTGCCGACCTAAAAGCTGCTGGTACTCTGATTGGAGCGCTATTAATTTTTACAATTATTTTTATTAATCGACATAGATAATTTTATTGAATTGTCAAAAACTAGAAACTCATAGTAAAATCTCATATTACTGTAAATGTAAGTATTATTAGAATTTAGAATAACTAAAAACGTTTTGTGTTTTTAATAAAAAAAAAAACATTTTATTTTGCTAAATGCATGTATTAATGCAAACAGTAATTATGATATCAATTTTAATATTAGATTATTATGTTAAGAAAAGTAAATCTTATTCATATTTTGATTGACGGTCGGATCGATTCATTAAACATCTTTTAATAAAAATTTGACCATCGTGTTAAAAAATGATGATGAACCCTTTCTTTTCTGGTTTGCTTCTATTAAATCTTTAGAATTAAAAACTTGTTCAATTCAAATTCAAAAAAAAAATTAAATAAAATAAACTAGAGTGAATTTTTAATTTTTATGTTTATGTATATAGTTTTCAATTTCGAACATGACACTGAATAAAAAAAAAATTTAAAAAAGAATTAAAGGGATAAAAAATTATAAGACATGAAATTTAAGAAATAAAAAATCAAAATAGTACGGTTATTTGTATACAGATTTTTTTTTCTTAAATAAAATAGTAACAGCAAGAAACCAGTTAAATACTTTTAAGACTATTGTTATTCTTAATTTTTTTTTATGTATATAAGAAAGAAGAGTATATTTCAAAAATAAAGGGTTTATTAATTTTATAACAAGAACTTAGAATAGAGATAGGAAAAAAAAAATACAAATGAAAGACGATTCTTTTCTTCTATATTAGGTGCGTTCGATTTGACTGAAACAACTGAAAAAACAGCAACAATTGCATTGAATTTCTCAGTTGCTTCAATTGCTTCAGTCAAATCGAACACGGCTATTGTAATCATAAACAAAACGTATTACATACTTATATATGTAGATATAATTTAAATCTAAAATGTAAACGAATCCGTCCATTTTTATAGAAATATACAAAATGATACTTTTTTACTAGTTTAGGAAAATATGTATTACTTTTAAATTAATCATATTTGTAACCGTAAAATTTAAAGTTACATAATAGTATTTTCTATGTATAGTATATGTTTTGTATATAAATAAAAATTACTGAACATGTTTGAATATCATGTCCGGCATGAACCGTTAGAGCTGAAATTTTATTCATCAAAGGAATATCAAGTTTCGACTCTTTGATTCTATAAGTTGATCAAACATCTCTAAATAGTGGAGAATGAAATACGAAATAAATTGTTCCACACTCGACTCAAAGACAAACATTCTGAGGTTGACAACAATGTATATTATAATCATATGCACAATCTTCATAAATACTTTACACGAATGAGAAGTCGTGAGATGCATAATCATTCCTGAAAAATAAGAACCACGAAAAGCAATTACTATTGGAGATCTTTCCAAGACCTGACCAAACTAAAATGTGTTCAATCAGCTGAATCAGTGTGGCCAGACATAATGGATATAATTGTGTCGGGTGTTTTTCCATACCAGCCAGAACTTTTTGTACATGACAATTCTAATTGGGTACTTAGATTATCTGAAAATAAAGTGCCAGTTCCAGACGTCATTTCGAGCTATTATGGCTAAAGGCTCGTGACTACTGCGCTGTAGTCACACAGAATATTAAAAATATGATGTCCAACTAAAATGATAGAAAAATATTGCATTGAACTAAATTCGATGTTCGAAAATCGAATTGATTATAGTTATTTATTTATCTAGAACGAAAAATGAAACTTTAAAGTACGAGCTAGTTGTTTACTAGTGAGTACCTTTAAAAACACTTTTCGTTTGAGATAAATACAAAATTTTATTTCATATTGGAAATTTATTAAAATAAAAATAAATGAGTTTTAAATTTTGCTCAAAAAGTTGAACTTTAACGTCCTAGGACTTTATAAAATTTTATAAAGTCCTAGGACGTTAAAGTTCAACTTTTTGTACCATAAATAATCCGAAAAATGTCGTTTTAGATATCAGTATGAAATAAAATAATTAATTAATTTATCGTATGGGTGGCGTGGATATGATTGAGTAGCAGATGGTTCATGTCATAAGTATGGTCGTTAACTGATCGTGTGTTGCTTAAGTTTGTAGTGATTAATTATTTAGATTTAAATATATTAACCCTTACAGTACCCCGCTGGTAGATGAAAGCCTCCGTTTAGTGTGTCTGTTCGAAATGAACAGCTTTGGGTGCTCGAGAAGCTGGTGAACGAGACAGATTGTTGTTTGCCTTTGATCTCGATGACGAACTGTTTACGGAGACATCGTATGATTTTGAATGGGTCTTCATATGGGGTTTGTAAACCTGTACGTACTCTATCAACCCTAACAAAAACGTAGTCGCAGTTTTCTAGCGGCTTTGGAACAAATATGTCGTTTTGTTTACTCTGCCGTGTAGCTGTTGGAATTAAATTTTGCATTTGCCGTGTAGCTGTTGGAATTAAATTTTGCATTGTGCTTCGAAGTTGATCGATGACTGTATCGTGACTTGGCAATTGTGAAACAGGATTTTCGACGAAGAATTCACCGGGCAGTTTCAGTGTTTGTCCGTAGACAAGTTCTGCGGGTGAGCACTTCAGATCTTCTTTCACTGTAGCTCGAATACCTAAAAGAGTGGTTGGTATTTCGGAGCTCCACATGGATGAACTAACAACGTGATATTGCCTAATTTGGTTTTTAGCTTGGTGAATGCTAGTTAACATTCGTTTGGCCAAGTAAAATTTTTCAGATTCTTGGGCTTCTTTAGTAAAGCGGCCTAGTGTGTATAAATTGGGGCAAGTGTTTCAGCTAGTTTCGGTATGAATCTATGATAATAATTTATCCTACCGACGAATTGCTACATACGTTTGATTGATGTTAGTGCTGGGAATTCCGTAATGGAATTAATTCGTTGTTGAGTAGGCCGAATACCATTAGGGGTGATCGTGTGGCTGAGGAATTCAAGAGCGTTTAGGAAAAAACGCATTTTGAACTCTTTATGTGAACGCCAAACTCGCTAATTTCTTGGAAGAGTTGTTCCAGATGAAGTTTGTGTTGTTCCGCATTTTTCGATGCCACTAAGATATCGTCGATGTAGACGAATACGAAGTTTAAATCCCAAACGATTTCGTTGATAAAACGCTGAAACGTTTGTGCAGCATTACGTAAGCAAAATGGCATTCGGGTGAATTCAAAGAGGTCAAATGGAGTGGTAATTGCTGTTTTGTGAATATCTTCATTCGCGATAGGAATAAATGATAAGTTCTAACAAGGTCTATTTTTGAAAATATTTTGCAGCCATACAAGTTTATCGAAAAATTTTGTATGTGCGGTATCGGATAGCGATCAGGAATCGTGTGACCGCGTTCAACCTGCGATAATCTCCACAAGGTCTCCAGTCGAAATCTTTCTTTCGAACCATGTGAAGCGGACAAGATACAGAGAAAGAAGATATGCGACAAATTCCAAAGTTCAACCATGTGTTGAAATTCAGTGAACGCAGCTTTTTGACGAATTGGATCTAGTCTGCGTGGTCTGGACACAGGCAAATGCCCGGTGGTAACAATATGATGTACCACGTTATGCTTGATCGGTAAATTATAGTTCTGCTCTGCTGTTAGGGAAGTAAACTTCTTTAGTGGCAGGCCGTAATCGTTGTCGATGGTAAAATGAATGGGAGTAGGCGTATCTACGTCAACCATTGTGGCATTGATTGACAGCTGGGTAGCTGAATCAATCAGCCGTTTTCGTTTAAGATCGACTTAAAGACCAAATTTACTGAGAAGATCAGCGCCAATGATCGGACGATTCACTTACGCTAGTATGAAAGCGTGTGTGAATGTTCGTTTAAGTCCTATGTCTACCTGTAGGAGTTTTGTTCCGTAGGTATTAACTATCGTGCCGTTGGCAGCTGATAAGATTAGATCGGTTGATTTTGATTGAGAAATAGCTGATAAACATAGTTTGAATGGCAGCACCGAAAGGTCTGCTCCCGTGTCTACTAGAAATGTTAGATTATAAGGTTTATCGTAAGTAAATAGCCGAAAAGTTTTTATGGTTTGGTTGTTTGCTGTAATGTTCTCTGGCTTTAGTTGTTTTTTGAACTAATTTCTGGGTCTACACCCATGGTAGCTGTGGATGTTGACTGGCCAAATGAGCACGGAGATCTGCATTTTCGTGCTGCCGTTCCAAAAGTTCGGTGGTAGAAACACGGTCCCGTTCTGTTTTGGGAGCTACATCGAGATCTCGACCGTGGCCGGTATGATGACGGTGATCTGCCACGAAAAGGAGCATGATTTCGGCTAAAACAATTTCTTGAAAAGGATCTGCGTGAGTTGGTTAGCGTTCAATCGCTCTTTCAATACGATCTAAACGATCTTCCATTGTGTTTGAGGATCGTGTTTGCCAAGGTGGCCCGTGTGGTTGTTGGTTTACCAAGGTGGCCCGTGTTGTTGAACGTGGTTGACGAACTTTGTTCACTTGACTACGTATGTTATTGACAGCGATCGGTTCAAACATTTTGTCGGCCATCTTCGACATTGCTTCGGTCGCAGTTGTATCGGACAGGGCGGCCAAAGGTATGCGGATACTTCCGGCAAGTTACGCACCTACAGAGATCTTACGATCTTATCGCTGAAATTACCCCCTGCAAGTTATTACATATACGGTTACTATATATTGTAACCAGACACTTCGCACGTGCTAGAGCACCGCTGACAAAGCCGACAAAGGGTTGGTTTGGGTTGATTTAAAAACACAAGTTCACCTCGTTGGACTTTGCCGAAAATAAAATTATTGATAATCAGATATGGGGGCAGATAATGACATCTAGGTACCATCTGATGTATCTTGGAGTCACTATTAAACAAACTCGTTTATGGAGTCCATTGGATGTACGCTGCCGTTGGTGAAAAAGTCAAACGAGTGTGGACTGCTTTAGCGAGGTTAATGCCAAACAACACAAGCTCTAAACAACCGATTAGAAAGCTACTTGGTATCATAACATGGCGCCCATCTGGCCCTGGGTGATGAGAACATCATCCTATTTCAGTATTTCCAAAATAGCTGATAGACTGACTTTGGTGTCATCCGTAAAGACTGCGATAAGAACAAAAGTGGTGGTTCTGCATTCACTATTAACCAATCATTACTCAAGACGATACATTGGAACAACAAGCAATTGTCATAACATCATGCAAAAGTGAAATCATACTGGTAACCATACACATACCATTGCCGACCTGCTGTCCTCCAGGATACAAGGCCAACTTTAGTTACCACTATCATTTACTGACTGTTACATCTTGGTCGAATAAATCGGTCAATCAATATTTGCCATACTTAACAACTCGTCAAAAATAGCTGCAGCTCCCCGGATTTGCCACTTGCCAGGGCATCTCTTTAAACCACTTATTCTAAAAAACGGCTAATTTCGCATCATATACTAATATAATATCGATCGAGAGACAAATAATTAAATGCAAGTCAGAATGCAGCACGTTCACAAATTTCTCGAAAGCAAATTAGGAATGATTTCGAGCATACAATGAAAACAAACTGAACAACATACACTCGTAAGCAAATTTAAGATGACATTTGTAGTGTTTGCAATACAATGTATAATGCATCTCACATTCTCATGGTTTGCTCGGTTTTATTAAACTTCAGTTTGAGAGACATGTTCAAAAAAAAAACGATGCTTCTCATCTCAAAAATATTATTGAATTTTTTAGGGGAATCAAGGTTGATCTTTAAGCCTCTTCCTTTTGCTGCATATGAGGGAGAAGTGCAGAGATCTGTTCCCGATCTTCTCCGATTCTCTTCCTATTACTCTTTATCTCTACATGTGGATTCCCTACATTTAGTGGTGGCAGTACGACTTTTAATGACGAAAAGAGCCTATCAATACTTTTCTTTTAAAAGGACAACAATCGTCAAACCGCCTTGTCAAACTCCTAATCACCCATGGAAACATGATACCAAATTGTTCACCTTGACTTTGGGCTCTATCAAACCAATTAGACTTGGTGATGTAGTCTAACGACTAAACCAAAAAAAATTAAATTAAAAAAAAAAAAAAAAATGAAGGTTGAGCGAGGGGGTGGTTTAGGATTGATCGAAGATCTGCAGAATCGCGGCAGCAAGTGCAAAATAAAATAAAATATCTAAAAATATCTGAAAAATAGAATAAAACAAAAATCTATAAGATAAAGTTATGGTTGACGTAGGAGGTGGGAAAGAGGGTTATCATTGATCGAAGGTCTGCAGGGTCTCAGAAACGAGTGAAAAATAAAATAATGCGAGGGGTGGGAGGGAGAGAGCTCATTAAGAGGGAGAGAGCTTTCATTGATCTAAGGTCTGCAGAGTCGCAGAAGCGAGAAACAAAATTTGAATAAAAGCTGAATTGAATTTTATAGAATGGCTGGTGAGTTGTATAATTCTTTACAACCATCTGAAGAGGCAGATGTTGAACTTTGCGTTGCATTGTGAGCATAGTCAAACAAAACGATTACGGAAAATAATCTACTTCACGGAAAATAATCTACTTCACGGAAAATGCTCGCTTTGGCACTACCGCGGAAGGCGAAATGGTCGCTTTGGCACTGCGTCAAGAGGCTTACTCTGCCTGCCTCTGATATTACGCAGGTAGCAAGTCAAATCTTGAATTTCGCTACCACGCTATATATATCATATTTTACTAAAATTAAATAGAAAGAAAATATAACAACAAATTTACGTTTTCAGTTAATTCATCATAATTTTAATTGTTTATATTTTGTTGTCTAATGAAACTGACAGATGACAATTTTTATAATCTCACTTTCAGTACATACGTCATTGGCCTTCAATTGACGGAAATAAATTTAGTCCAAGACGCTTTCTGCTTAGACCATACAAGAAAATTTTCAAATGTTCTGAATTTAAACTATAAACTCAGGAACACATTTACAATTATAATAAATGAATTTTAAATATAATATTTTTCAAATAATATTTTTTTAACTTATTTGACATTAATTACCGTTAATTACCGAAAATAACGTTGAAATAAATATTTCAGAACGAAATTATATATATTTCCCAAGTTCATTTTAAAAACTAGGAAAAAGGAAATAAAAATTTTCTTACCTTTATGAATGCCTGTGATAGTGATTTATTGATCCAAAACTGATCCAAAGTTTCTTTGTATTATTTTGATTGTATTTTTTTTATTAAACGTAACTTCCCAATATTTCAATTTATATTTTTTTTTGTTTTAGGATTTTCGTTGGTAATTAGAATTCGAAACACACCAAATTATTTCGTTTTAGAATTTTAATAAACTGTTTTTCCAGTTTTGTTTTGAACAAAAGAATCAAACGTATTTTATGGTAATGTGATTTGATATTATTTTAAAATAGTTATTTTTTTTACCGATCATGTCGCTAGTTTTGGGCAATTTTTATAGCGGGAAAATTTGAAAGTAGATTGAAATGTTTATGTTGGTAAGACTGGAAATGTTATTTTTTAATCACTAGAAATAATAAATCAAATTTACTTTATTGATAAGATTTTCGTTTAATTTATTTTGTACCATACTTGTTTTACTATTGAACTGTATTTACTTAAACATTACTTTTAAATCCAACCATCGCTTTGGTCAGAATATAAATAGGATAATTGTTTGTTTTAACGGAAGACATTTAAAATAAAACAAAGGTAAAAAATTCAAACAGGAAGTTTACGTTTCCACATAAAAAAATATAAAATTCGAGTGGGACGTTCATAATCGGTACTTTTTGGGTTGTTTGAGAATTGTTTTTAGTTCACCCAAATTAATATTAAATAATTATGTGATTCTATGATTTATATTTCTTGTTGGTAACTTATTCTTAAATATCTTAATTCAAGATTCGCGTTAATTTTTATTATTTTAAGCAATTAAATTTTTTTTATGTTTCTTCTATTTTAAGGTTAATCTAGTTCAAATCGAAATCATGAAATTCTTTTAAAATCGTTTTTCTTTTTTGATTAACTTATTTTAAATTTTTTTTAAAAAATTAATGATATATTTGTTATAGTATTTACAAAATAATTTTTTCTATTTGTAAATTTTTTTAGCACCAATATTAAATAAATTTATATAGTTATAAAATGTTATAAGATACACTTTGTGCTTTCGATTCGGGGAAATTTTAATTTAAATAAAATAATTATGTTTTGATTTTAAATCACAACAGTTGATACTAGCTGCTACTAAGTAACAAAATTTGTTTTCTCGTTTGCCGCACGTCTTTACGCTGCAGGTTCAGATGGTTTTGAATCCTTTAATTTTGATTTGTCTGTAAAATATGTGTAATTAATAAATCGACCGCCTTGTACACTTTGTGCTGAAAAATTTGTCATATGACATGCGAAAAGTAATAGATTCCTAGGTTGTACTTTCCATGCAAATCTCATAAAGATAGCCGAGTATAACGTCAAAGCTAAAAATAAAGAAATAGTAAAATGAGTTAGTACGAGTTATAAAATATAATTAAAAAATAATTTCAGTTTTTAATCGAGGTACGTTTTTTTTTTTTTTTTTTTTTTTTAATAAAATGTGTTGTGTAATAGGGTTTAGAATATGTGTCACAACAACACATAAATACCTTTTAAGACCTAGGTCTAGACCTGGGTCCCACAACAACTGGCGTTCTGAGGTGTAGATTAACGCTTTTTTTAAACATCTGTGGGTTGAAACCACCTGAGACTAAGTGTTCCGGCAAACTATTCCATTTGTACGCAGTTCGGACAAAGAAGTCTCTCTGCGATCTGCCAGTATGACAGCGCGGGATCTTTACCGTTTCACTGGTTGCGGCAGCCGATTGCCGAGTGGAACGGGAGTAAGAATAAGTTTGAGGCATGATGCCGCTGATTTCATCTGAGCACTGCTGATGACGATATTTGTAAAAAACAACGAGGTCAGCAACAGTGCGACGATGTTGTAGGGAATCAAGTTGTGATGTCAAAGTTCGATCACCTACAATTCGTATAGCTCGCTTTTGAACAGAGTCCAAGAGGGCCAAGATGGAAACAGAGGCAGCACCCCAAACTTGACAGCAGTACTCCATACAGGGACGAATATAGGACTTATAAACATGGAGCAATTGGTATGGAGTGAAAAATTTTTTGCATCTATTTAGGAGGCCGAGTTTTTTAGACGCGCTTTTTGCCATCGCCATTACATGATCGTTCCAGAGTAGGTCATTTGAAACTGTGACACCCAATAAACGAATGTTTTTACATTCACCTATTGGTTCATCACACATACTAAATAAAATATCTTTGGGGAACTCGGTCTTTAATCTGGAAACAATCAACAGCTGTGTTTTGGTGGAGTTGAAATTGACAAGGTTTTGGTCACCCCAGTCGGCGACTTTATTCAGGTCTTTGTTCACGTTTATGGCAGCGTCTCTCCGGGCAGGATTAATTCGTTCGTGCATTTTACCTTTTGAAGGAAGGGGCTCGAACGACTTGTGCAGAGTACTATCATCTGCAAAACTATTTATTGGGTTGCTGGTGATTTTCAACAATTCGTTGATATAAATCAAAAATAGGGTTGGGGACAATACTGAGCCTTGGGGTACACCAGCGTTAATTAGTTTAGACTCAGAAGAATATCCGTCTAAGGTTACCGAAATGTATCGGTCGGATAGAAAATTTTGAATCAGCTTCACAACATTGGGATGAAAACCGTACGCAACGAGCTTGTTGATTAAGTTGGCTAAGAAACGTTTGCCTAGGTTTCGTTCACGTTCACTGAACTGATAGTAGGATTGTGTGGGTGATAGTGAAGATTTAATCGTTTGCTTTGATCGTTTGATCGTCCATCGAACATTTATTTTGTCCATAAACAT
The DNA here is from genome assembly GCA_963693315.1 of Diogma glabrata. Classification (NCBI taxonomy): domain Eukaryota; kingdom Metazoa; phylum Arthropoda; class Insecta; order Diptera; family Cylindrotomidae; genus Diogma; species Diogma glabrata. The sequence continues at coordinate 269,906,016 of OY856188.1, forward strand.
TTATGTGAATGCTCACAATAATCTATGGCACTCACACACCGATTCGCTACATCCCAGCAGGAATTCAAAAGGTGAAAAACAAAGCTTTCCATATGAAGCCTGTACGCTGGCCACTCACAGAGATGACATCCGCAAGGCAGATCCAGCTAGCACTAGAATTCCGAACCTGAATTGGCAAGTTAACAAGTTAGTAACGGAACATAAACCAATTAAATGGAGAGAATTAGTGAGTAAATCAAGCCACGGCACAAGTAAAAGTCTTTGGACGTTAAGAGCTTAACTCATCTTCGACCACCTCACAATAACCTCTCCTTCGATGATATCTTAACGAAAAACCGAAAACTTTTCAGATACCACATATCTGGTCAGTTCCATCTTAAAACCCCGGCAACTTAAATAGGGAGAATCTTACAGACCAATCTCCATCCTTTAAATCGTTCGCAAAACTTATTGAAACACTTCTGCTAACTCAGCTAACTAGATCTTTTAACTTGGCGCCACAACAACATGGCTTCCGGAGATCACTTATTGCAACCACCGCGCTCCACAGAATACAAAACCAGATCAGTGATGGTCTGAACCAAGTTTAACAAGGACAGCTCTATACCAATTTAAGTCACCAAGGTGCCACCTGCTGAATATTTATAAAAACTAAATCAACATCAACGCAAACTTAGGATCTTTACGAAATCTCATATAGGTAGCTGCTTTCGTTTACCTAGATACGATGGAGGATACTTGACGAGTTAGAGCAACAACAAAAACCATAACCAACTGTGAATAAATCAATGAACCAACACAAACATGAATGAATCAATGAAAAACATAACAACAAAGAACGAGGCGAATGAAAATCTGGTGACTGTTGAGAGACTTCTACACCCACCGTAACGATTGAAAGAAAAAGAGCAAAACAATTTTTAGATCGTGAATAAAAACCGGTGAAAAGTAATAACCAACTTTATCTACCATCTGCGAGACCACATAGTCATCGTAGTTTTAAGCGTATTAGAGAAAGTAATGAGATACCCGCACTCGATGTAACAAACATCAGATCGTTGAATCGGATCTGACTTTTCTTGTTTATTGCCCCCCTTGTTTTGAAATGCGAAAACAGTTGGAGGCGAAAGAATAATTTTACTGTCAAGATTTCGAAAATAAGTTATAGCATTTCCCAACAAAAAGAAAAGTAATAGCTTAACTCTTCCTTTCATTAGTAATACCTTTCCACATTCTTTGGTGTGACTCTTGAGTGCCTCAATTTAACTTAACGGCTTATGTCTAGAAAACATTAACAAGTACAACAAATTTTATGACGATTTTCAATGTCGCCGTCCCAGAACCACTCTGTTCATTTTGTTGTATTATAACAATTTCGACGAAAAATGCAACTCTATCGCTCCGTTTTTTTGATAAAAAATGTAACTGTCACTGACCTCACTGCTTCAAATTTTCTTCGTCATAGCATATTGATAAAAATCTTGAACCAACAAAAACATGGAACTGTGCAGTTCGTAAAAACATTTTTAGACCAAGCCAAACACAACATCCATCCAGTATAACATTTTTAAGTAATGGTAGAGTAGTGGCTTCAACAATTGTTCAGGCCTTACCACACATAAGCCATGGACCTAAAATCCACAGCACCTTGTTGTCGGGCATCCAGGCAACATACCAACACGAACTCGCAGCAAAGCACATTGCGAAGAAACGGGTGAAGTTTCGGGTCGGGACATGCAGAATTTCGTACCTCAATACGCAAATAAGCGAATTGGTAATAGAACAGAAGAAAATTGACTGGCGAGAGGTAGTGAGAAAATCAAACATCCGAACAAATAAAAGCCAAGTAAACAGGAAAAAGAAATCAGATCAAAAAAGAAATCACATTTTCGAAAGAAGTTGAAAATGCCATAAGAAAAAGTAAGCCATTAAAAACTATTGAACCTGATGGCATCTTTGCATTGTGCTCAAACACAATGGACTCAATAGAGTCAACTACGTCAATCCTACACTCAACACATCCTTTATTATAAACAACCAAACACCATAACCAATTATTAACGTGTATGCACATCTGTCAAATTCTATTTTTTTTTTACTCTCTGAGAAACCGAGAGTAAAACAAACAAAATTACTTAAAATGACGTCCAACATCATATATTAAAAAGCTGAAGGGAAGGGAGAATTACGAAACTTGGAAGTTTGCTGTACGCGCCTTGCTTGAGATGGAAGGTTTGTGGGGCTATGTCGACGGTACAATTGTTGAAGACGATGGAAATAAAAACTTCAAAATGACATGATCACAAAAGCAAAGTTAATTTTATTAGTGGATCCTATTCATTATGCGCACATACAAGATGCAAAAACTGAGAAAGAACTATGGGATGCATTAAAAACGCATTTGACGAGTCTGGTTGGTTAAGATGTGTTGGTTTGTTGAGATTACTGATCACAACGTCATTGGAAAACTGTTATTCAATGGAGGACTACGTTAGTAAAATTACAGTTACTGCACATAAGTTGAAAGAAGCTGCAATGAAAATTGATGACGAGTGGATTGGAACTCTTTTGCTTGCAGGATCAAGTTCAGAGTATAAGCGTATGATTATGGCAATTGAGAGTTCGGGAATCAAAATTTCGTCTGATCAAATCAAAACTAAACTGTTGCAGGAGGTTAGTTCGGCTAATGCAAAGTGTGGCTCATCATCAGCTTTGTTGTCTAACGTGTTACAGATGCAAAAATGTTGACCACTATAAGAATAACAACAACGAAAAAAAGGAAAAACTGGAATAGGTCATCATAATTAAAAGTTAAGTGACGGTACGAGCTTGTCATGTTTTGTGACAAATCAATGTTCATCAATTGATTGGATTATAGACTCAGGTGCCACGACTCATATGTCAAGTAGAGTTGATTGGGTGGAAAATATGGTGCGTTCGGTTCAAAATAATGTTACCATTGCAAACGAAATGCAATTGAAAGTTGAAGCATAAGGTGATTTTGAAATTGATTTTCTATTTAATGATCGCCAGACAGTTGCCATTTGTGATACTCTGTATGTACTTGATATTTGTACGAATTTACTGTCTGTGCACTAGTAAATAAAGGAATGACCGTTACGTTTGATGTAAATGGTTGCAAAATTGTTGATTGCAATGCTGCGCAAAAGCTTTTTTGTCGAATAGTATGTTCAAGTTAAAGCAGTCGGAACGCAATGGTCGTCAAATCATCAAGGTAAGTTGAGTTATGGCACCGTCGATTTGGACACATCAATTTTTCCAATTTACGCAAAATGAAAGAAATTTTTCCAAATGGTTTTCAAATTAATGAAGAAGATAAGTTTTGTGAAGTTTGTCTGAAAGGGAACCAGAGCAGAAAACCCTTTAACACAAGCGTTACAGTGACGTCACCTGTTTTGCAGCTTGATCATTCGGATCTATGTGATCCTATAAATGTTCCCTCATTTGGTGAGGCAAGATATTTTTTTAAATTTTTTGAATTCTTTCAGTCACAAAACCTTCATCTACATGCTCAAACGCAAATCTGAAGTTTTTAAAAATTTCAAGAATTCAAAACATTGGTAGAGAATCAAAAGGGTCAGCTGAAAATACTCAGAACAAATGGTGGACCAAGATTAGAATATTATGCAGCAGAATTTTCAGAACTTTTGAAGTCTTCAGAAATTATCCACCAATCTACAACTCCGTACACGCCGCAGCAGAATGGAGCAGCGGAGCGGCTTAATAGAACTATAGTGGAAAAGGCTAGATGTTTGTTAATTGATGGCGGAGCACATATATTTTTTGATTTTCAATAAAAAAATCAAAAAAATTGATTTTTTTGATTTTAATCTGATTCAAATCAAAAAAAATCGATTTTTTTGATTTGCTCATATTTTTTTATAAAAAATTGTACTAAAATTGAAGCTAAGTACAGAAAAATATAAATTTATTACATTTATTAAATAAACTTCAGCTAAGAGTTCATATATTTTTTCTTCGCTGAGTTTAGAAACCCCTGTCGGATTCAACGTTATAAACGATTTCCATTAATCTAAATTCGTCATCGATGTAATTACTTATTCTCTCATTATTGCACCAGAAAATGGTTCACTTTTTCCTTGAAATTTAAAATAGATTGGCAAGAACGAAATAGGAAACTCTTTTCAATATAAATTGTACAAATTTTTCCGTTAGCATTTTTCATACATTTCGGTGGGTGAAATTAGAACCGCAGCATAATAGCAAGGTTTCAGGGTCATTTTGGATCTGTGAGCGAAATTCTTTTCTTCTTAATTCGCAAATAACGAAAACAGTTAAGCCTAGTTTACACAATGCGAGTAAACATGCGAGTTGAGCAGACGAGTTAATGTAGTACAGTTACTGGCATCACGTGAATACATAAGGCGAGCTATTCGAATGTGCGAGAGACTAGAAACTAGCAGGCGAGTTACTACAACATATTTTGTTTTTACTTGCCAATCGCCTTTCCCCTCTACATTGAAAAATATGGGCGTATAGTATTCGGTTGATTTCGACAGTAAATTATTTGATTTTTTATCTAAAAAATAATATAAAACATCGAATATTAGCTGACTGGTTATTTATCTGTCAAATTTTTTTAAAAAGAAAAACAACGCAAAATCAACTCGCATATAACTGGCAAGTAACTGTCATCGTGTGAACACTGAACAGTACAGACGAGTACAGCTACTGTCTAATTTTTTTAAGCGAGTGAACAATCGAGCTACTGTCTACTGACACACCAGTAGCTCACATCGTGTAAATTTTACTTTAGTTGTTTTGCAAAAAAGCACATAAATTTCAATAATTTAGTGGTACCTACTGAAAGGCCACCTACTGAAATTTTGGGATTTTCATTCAAAATTGGTGTTTCACAATTTATTTAGCATTTTATTTTTTTTTTGTAAATTTTGATTTAAATCAGCGATTTAATTAAAAAAATCAATTGATTTACATCATATTTACCCTGGATGGAAATTTATTTATCAAATTTTGGGCTGAAGCCATCAGTACGTCTTTCTACAATGCTAATCGCTCACCCTGTAGAAATGTTGATGACAAAATACTAAAAGAGTTATAGTCTGGTAAATGTGCTGGTGTTTCGCACTTTCGGGTTTTGGGTGCAAGCAATGGTGCACGTACCAAAAGAGAAGGGAAAAAAATTTGATCCAAAGTCATTATCACGTGTATTATGGTGGGTTATAGCGAGTCATCAAAAGCCTGTAAATTTTTCAATCCTTCAACGATGAAAACAATCATCAGTCGTGATGTCAAGGTGAACATTGTGTAAATGCTTCTTCTGAATATTTTTCCGATAATGCAGATCATTTTTTATGGAAGTATCTAACATTCAAAACAAAAATGAAGGGAAGAATGGATTAATTCCAGAATTGAATATTAAAAACGTTGAAGTTGAACATGAGGTTCCAGTTCTAGAACTAGTGTAACACAAATTTTATCGTAAAGCAGAATGTAATTGATCCAACTACAGTGGAGAAGGCTCTTTCAAGCAATGAATCAAAGTGGCGTGAAGCAATGAAGCGTGAGTATGATACGCTGATCGAAAATCAAACATGGTCTTTGGAGAAATAACCATCCGGTCGAAAACCAATAGCATACACATGGGTGTTCAAGACAAAGTGCAATGCAGAAGGTGTAATCAACCAACACACGACTCGTCTGGTAGTAAAAGGATGTGCACAAAAACGTGTAGTTGATTATGATGAAACGTTTTCCCCGGTCGTGAGATATTCATCAATTCGATGTTTAATTGCAATAACTGTCAAACACAATTTACAAATTCATCAATTGGATGCACTATCAGCGTTCTTGCAAAGCACACTAGTGAAGAAATATTTATGACCCAACCTGAAAATTTTGAGGATGGAACAAAACGAGTTTGCCGATTGAATAAATCTCTTCGACTACAGAAAGAATCCTGTGGAAAAGATTTGGGTCACAAATTTTGTGAGTTGTGGAAGCCAATCAAAATGTTCTTTAACATCAAGAGTTCATTATAGGGAAAACATTACTAAAGAACAAATGAAAGTACAACAATTGCTCGAACCTCATAAATCCATTTTCTGTAGCAAGTGAAAAGAGAAAGAACCAATATGGTGAAACACACAATTGACACAAGAGCAAATATAGGAATTCGCCAAGTACCAAGAATATTACCATTAGCGAAACAGTAAGAATCTGATAGAATGGTGAAGGATATGAAAATGGCTGGTGTTATTGAACAATGAAATAGTCCATGGAGTTCATTTGTGATTTTAGTCGGGAAAAAAGTATAGGACTATGGATTATGCGTTGACGACAAAATTAGATCTGCAGAGTTATTATTATTACACTCTATTATTCATACTCCCTTGTTCCTAGTTTATTATTTATTTATCGTACAAAAAAGACGGCAAACAGACCAAGGCCAGGCATTGCGCAGAAAAAATGATTATACAAAAATAACGGCAGAAGCCATTCAGCATGGAAGTATACACAAATAATATATACAACAGAAAATATATACATATTATAAATACAACACATAGTCCCTGGGCCCACGCCGAATTCATGTGATGATTACCACTATTAAAAATTCAGTACCGTAACCTGTAATTTAATTTTAATATTATGTTTTATATAATTTCGAATTTCTTCCATCAAGTTTTTATTGAGTTTGTAATTAGAACTTTTTTCTATCAGTCTTTCTTTGAATTTCACAATATTTTGTTAATAATAAATACTTTTGTTAGTTGTTTTTTCCAATGTAATTTGGATTTTTTTCCAACTTTGTTTTTTCGATATACAATACTAAGCTCTCTGATCTGGTAAATATTTGGGATTTAACTTTTTGAAGAACTTAGCATTTTCATTACAACCACATATTTTATACTTCGTGAGGCGCCTGTCCTTGACCGAAAACTTTTGTTCTGCCATTTTTATTGATTCGGTCGCTTTATCGTTCGGCAAGCTCCGAAAAATGCCGATTGCCCGGGATCTTGTAAATTTTTTTTTAAACTATGGGGGTTGGCAATTTGATTTAGAACACGAGGGTAACCTTGTCCGACAAAAATTTGACTTCTATTGTCTAGTCCGACAGCCCAAATATACCAAAATGTCAGTTGTCGGAATTGACAATTGCAGACACATTTTGGTCGGACAAGCTTAACCTCGTGTTCTAAAACAAATTTCCAACCCCCACGTTTGAAAAAAAAATGTGGTAGCAAATTTACAATTTCGCCGAACGAAAAAGTGGCCGATTTGAGAAAAATCGCAGAACAAAAGCTTTCGAGCTCGTCGAGGACAGGCGCCTCACGAAGTATAAAATATGTGGTAATCATCACATGAAATCGGCGTGGGCCCAGGGACTACAACTAAAATTTATTATTTTGCTTATAACTAAAATTACATAATCAACCAAAACGATTTAAACCAATCACTGGTTGAAACAGTTTTAAAAAAAAAGGAGGTGCATGCTAATATGATTATTGAATTAAGTGCCAATAAGAGTTGTAGCTAAGCTGGAGCACAGCACGACAAGGTAGATATATGTATCATTAATAGATAGGAAAAAAAGAAGAGGACCCAAAATGGATTCTGAGGAACACCTATCAGACAAATATGAGAAAACAAGGTAACAGGCTCTAGATGAGAAAGAAAACGTTGATTAAAGTTTGGAGACCATCAAAACTTGATCGATGGAGTCAAAAGCCTTACTAAAATCCAGAGAGAGAAGACTAACAAACTTCCATCCTTATTACGGCGAAGACGGTCGGAAATATCAACTAACGTGTGTGTAGCGCTGTAATGCTTCCTAAAGCCAGATTGATGGTCGGACAGCAACTTATTGGAATTAACATGTTCCAGCATCTGATCATTAATTAGCCTCTCAAGAACTTTCGACAAAATAAGAACACTTATCGGACGAAATTGGAGAACTTCAAGCCACATGTGAAGGAATCTGAAATAAGGATGAAATTTAGAAGATGGCAAACATGTGATAAAATAGCGAAAAAATATTTTTTTAAAACTTTAAAGGAATACCATCTGACCCCACTGCATTCGACGAGATGGAGTAAAAAGCCTTCTCAAACTCGGAATGAGTGACCGAACGGAAGGAAAAGGCAGTATAACTTTCTGATAGGTGCACATAAAAACGTGAAAGAGGATATTAATTAATCGATGAGGATGACCGATTCAACCAGCTTATTGGAAAATATTGGAATTTAAATTGATTCTCTTGTGTCAGTTTTTGTATGTGTTACTAAGTATGCAGATGATATTAGAGATGCTCCAGGTCACAACACGAGGAATCATACAGCCGTTGAAGCCCATTTAATTTTAAACAAACCAGCTGTTCTGGCACTGGGGGAAACGAAAATCTGCAGTCTCGGCGACCCTTACACATATCAAATCAAAAAATATACCCTACTAGATAGGCTATTTCGTAATCGTGTTATAGTAGTCTATATCAGAAACGACGTTCCCTTCTCTGTTCCGACTAATCTGGATATCAGAACTGACCCGAGATTTAACTTTTTATGGGTTGAATTGTAAATTGAACAACACGCCCTAGGGAAGGGGCGGCGAATTGAGAAAAAATGCATCAAAAAAGCTAAACTTTAACCACTAACAACCAGGGATGAGACAGCGGAAAATTTTCACTTGGTGTGAGCTTGTCTTGTAAAGACCTTTCCAATGACACTCTCGACACAATACGAGCTACCCCCATATACCCTATATTAGACAAAGTTTTTTTTGTATGAAATGTTTTTTTCAAATGCCTATTCACGAGATGGTTCACGAGAACCAAGAAGCTCACAAATTTTTGGTAGAACATTTTTCTCTTAATTTTTGGAGCTTAGTAATAAAAAAATAAATTTAGGCGGTGCCACACTTATCATAGTCTCCCCCAAAAAAGTTTTAGTTAAGTTATTCAGAGAGGAAGAGGATCGAGCAAAGACATCGTTTAGTATCGGTAGTAGGTTGTGGCATTCGAACTGTGTAATGCACAAGCAACATTTGAACGCTTAATGGAACGTGTGCTGAGAAGAATACATTGGAGAAATATTCGGGCGAATCGAAGCAGCGGGACTAAAATTAGGCCAATGAAATGTACATTGTTCAGAAAGGAAGTAAAATTGGGGCACAAAGTGACATCGAATGATAGACACATAGATACTGAAAAGATCAAAGCAGTAAGATATCGGTTAAGACCCAAGAACATACGTGAACTTCGCAGTTTTCTAAGATTGTCCACTTATTACAGATTTTTTGTACCATGTTTTGTAAATGTTGCTAATATTCTGCATGAGCTTACGAGGAATGGTAAAGCATTCGAATGGACCAAAGATGCACCTATTCTAGCTGAAATACATATTAGGCACTGATACCAGCAATAATGATATGAACGGAGGACTTCTCATGATGGACGGGTCTACGCCCCAGAAGTACTCGAAACCCAATGCCGAACAAGGACCATCACAACAATTTCAAAGGAAGGTGCAAATCCGTCGCCCCATTTTTGTGGTAAAGAAGCAGCTGTCACTGGCCTCGCTGCTTCAAACACACTTTTGCCTCGTCATGGCTGGTATTGAGAGAAATCCATGACCAACTAAAACATGGCACTGTACAATATGTAAAAACATCTTAAGAGCCAACACAACATCTGTTCAGTGTAACACCATTTATGAACTGATCATATAGCATTGAGGTGGCTACAACAATTTAAGAATCTGGTGAACAAGTAGTACGCTTACAGGCTTGTAATTTCCACAGGGGAAGTGCACATGGAAATGCTTACACATTGTCAAGAAGCCTATGCAAACAACACATTACACAACAAGGCGGAGAGTAAAGAAAACATTTGACGTAAGGCTTCTGCAAAAACTTTACATGGAGTAGAATTGCCGATAAAAATTAACATTTAAGGCATATTAAGGATAAAAAAAAAATGGAATAGTCCTGATGATACGGATAAAAAATTAATGATAGTAGTCTCAAAAATAAGATACCAGAAGTATTATGGAGGAACCAGTGGCGGTCACCTGTGAATTAACAAAACCTTTGCTAAAGAACTACAAAGATTGTATTGGCCAAGAACATGTCAATCTGTAGTGAAATGGTGTTGATCCGTCAATGTTTCTGTTCGGGTTCACAAAAACTAAGTTTGAGTAATTTGTTTTAAAGTAACATTAAAACATTTTTTTTAAGAATTAAAACCAATTTAAAAATTTAGTTTTGCCCTTGATTACGAATATATTTTTGCATTTACGTAAGCATCCTTCATTCTACTATGTAAACAAAACAAATACCGATCCAAATTCTAAACATGTCGTAAAACTAATATCACCGCTTATAATCGACCTTGATAAAGATATGATTTATTTTATTATACAATCATTAAGTTTGATTGAGGAAAATTGTAATTTTAGAAGCAAGTAAATTTAAATTGAGTTTGCCTTACCGAATGTCATTTTACCACTAATCATTTTTGGATCTTTTTTAATATCAGCTAACGCAGCGATAGGTATTCCCCAATTTGCAACAGGTCCCCAAAAATGGGTGCTAAAATTAATAAAAATTAATATACACTTTTGTGTATTTAGACAATACGCATATGTAAACGATATAACCTCATCAAGTATTCACGAAATTCTTTGCTTTTAAGATTATCCACCAATCTTCTACCAATACCTCTTGTATTTCCAGCCATTTTTAGTTATTTTTTTTTTATGAATAAAATCTTTACAAAATAAATAAAAGTAATTAATTTTTTTAAACAATATATTTATTGTTTTATATTACTTACTTACAGATGAATAAGATTAAATTTAATTTAACATATAAATTAATAAATAATAATAGCAAAACAAAATAACCACTGATCAAACTTTCGAAAATATTTTGACATATGAATGTATTTGAAATTATGTAATAAAACCCTATGAACCACAATTTTAAAAATCTTATACACCGGCATTGCAAATTTAGAATAGTTTTAAGTATTAATTTTTTTTAGAACTAGCATACTGATTGATAGATCTGATTTCATCGATCGGAGCACTGCTTCTGTTGTTGAGACCAGATACAGCAATGTGTTACAACTATTACCATACATTAGTTAAAGCACTTTTTTTATTTGTTCCTATAGTGTTCGGTCGAGACATATAGGAATAAAAAACATCATGATTTTTCTGTACTAAAAAAAGGATTAAATGCATTCATTTTTCTTAAAAAAACATTTTTTTCTGATTTAAAATTTACCGTTATAGACCGTTGTATATACCGTTATATATAAAAAGATCAACGAGGTTGATCCACCATTTTATAATTCATCATTGTTATATCTGAAATTATACGAATAAGACGTAATAATGTTTTTTTGTGGAAATGAATTTATTTCTATTATTTTGTGAATTATTGTAAGCCATTAATATTAAGAATGCTAATAGGTTCTATATAATTCTTGAAAAATTGTTTTTGTGTTTTCGGTATAAATTTATCTATTGGGATAAAATTTACTGTAATAAAAGTGACAATTTTATTTCTTTTGAATATTCGGTCCGGTTTGACGTAATATTCAACAAAGTGAAGTTAGTAATAAAAAAATTTGACGTCTAATATATAGTAATATTTTTTTTTATTTTGCAGTACCTAATACGCTCATTATAGCTATTAAACGTAAGTGTTTTGTCAAAACCCCCGGTATAGAAGCCATCTACATTTTTTAGCACAATAAAAATCGTGAACTTGTAGCGCCATTTTGAAATTAAAACTCAATATAAAAAAAATTCAAAAAATCGCCATAACGCTCATAACGCCATCTGGAAAAATAAAACTTCATATAAAAAAAATTCAAAAATATTTAATCAAAAACACTAATCCAATTTTTTGCATATGGCAATGTTCATTGTTTATTGCAAATGGCGTGAATGGGTATGGCTATGATATATCGGGGGTTTTGGTTTTGTGTATAATAGTACTATAATAGTTTTTGAAACACAGGAATATCAAAAAAAAATTTTAGATGACAATTTAAAATTAACTAACTAAATGTTTGTTGAATTTTACATTATTTAAACCGATTCACTAATCTAAATAAATGTCTTGCGTGGACAACCTTAGTTACGAGAATGATACATTTGTAAACAATCTTTTAGACGGGTTTTAATTCCAAAAATTGCCATTACAAATTAACCAATATACTGTGCGAAAACGAGACGCATATGTGTAATTATCGTGTTGGTTGTTCTTTATATATATTTAAAGAAATGTTCACCATGAACCATAATGGTGCGTTGGTTCGCCACAAAACTCCACCTATGTAGTTCCATCGCAGATGCAACGATGTCAAGAAGGGAAGAAAGAAGATTTATTATGCCGTAGCATTCGGGAGTTCTAGTAGTCCGACCTGTTCCAGGAGTTGCAGCGAAAGGGGTAAGGGTGAATGGTTGTGGGGTAAGGTTAAATTTTACATTTTTGGTCGTTTTACTGGCGTCTGCGTTGTATTTTCCAACTTCTGTGGAAGTGAAAGGTAAAGACTTGAAGGTGTTCGAAGAAGTAAATTGGACCTTGTGTAGCGATATCTTCAGATTCTGACATAAAACAAGGTTTTAACATGTCGATGGGCTCGCATGTATTGACGTTTGCGATCAATGACGAAATTCTTTTCATCGTGAGTCAGAGCGTAAGAAGACATGTGAGGAAGAATCAATGGCCTTGGAAACGAAAACTTTTGCCAAAAAGTGCCTTGATTCATTAATGGAACAAAGGTGATCGAAATGTTGTTTCAGCTGGGAAACAAGATCAGATTCTATGTAAAAAGAAATATGTGTTTTCACTGAAAAACTCTCCAGGAAGACGGAAAGTGGTTCGTAAACCTAAGTAGGATTGAATTTAATATCCGTGTTCAGTCTGTCCTGTCATAAGCCATGACGACAGATTTTAGTGTTCGATATCAACGCTCAATGAGACCATTACATTTAGGATTGTAGTTGGTAATGCGTTTGCGTTAGAAACCTATAAGTTCCGACAACTCACTAAAAAGATGGGATTTGAATTGGGAGCCCTGATCATTGAAAATTACTAAAGGAACTCCGAAACGTGCGAACCATTTAGAGTAGAGTGCTGGGGCTACCGTTGCAAATCGAAAAGTTAACGTTGTTTTTGCAATTGGGATTTTTTAACGTTGATGATGAGACCTGCGTTAGAAAGACGTTCAAATACTGTTCGAAGGAGAGTAAGGCGTTCCTCAAAAATCTTAGAAGCAATGCAGAAGTCATCTATGTAGATGAAATAGAAGTCAGGGAATCGTAGAAGTGAATGCATATACCGTTGGAGTGATTGCTCAGCGTTTTCGAAATTCATTAGAACGAATTCGAAGAGTCCGAACGGTGTGAAAATTGCTGTTTTAGCAATGTTGTTTTCATCAATAGTAATTTGATGATCGGCGCGAACGAGATCAATAGTAGAAAAAATGTTGCATCCATATAATTGGGTAAAGTCCTGCAAGTAAGGAATAGACTATTTATATGGAGTAGTGACATTATATTAAGTGCACGATAATCACCACAAGGTCTCCACTCACCGTTCTTCTTTACGACGAGGTGTAGAGATGACTATAGGCTGTTGGAAGGTCGACAAATACCTTGACCCAGCATGGTGCCGAATTCTGTCTTGGCTATGGCCAGTTTGTCCGGAGCTAGTATACGGTACTTTCAAGAAACGGGAGGACCACACGTTGTGATAACGTGTGTAACGTTATGCTTGACCGGTAATGCAAAATCACTTGCAGAACTTAAACTTTGGAAATTCCTTAAAATATTGACGACAGCGGGGTAAATAGAATTATGGTCGATTGTAGTTAAAGTGGGTACAAGAAGTGGATATTTGAGCTATAGTTAATAAGTTAGCAATTGGATCGACAAGTCGTCGGTTTTTAATATTCACTAAAAGGCCATACTTGTTTAAAATATCAGAGCCAAGTATGTTAGCGTCCGCGATAGTAAAAGTCTGACAGAACGATCGGCTGAGATCAATATTTAATTCTATAAACCGTGTAACATAAGGTTTGACATAAGTGGCGTTCATTGCAAAGAGTGGGAAATCGGATAATTTAGAAACTTTTTCTTCCACAGTAGCTGAAAGAACAAACACTTCGGCCCCGGTATCGACTAAAAAGATTTTCACGAAATTCGGTTAAACGAGAAGGTGGTGGTGAGATTAGCTGTTATCACATGTCGTCCCTTGTAACAGGTCGTCGCCATTTAACTTTTTGAAAAGTTTGGAGAAGAAAAATGCTGGCTGGGTGGTTTGGAGTGCAATCGTAATCGAATTTATGATCGTATGACTTTCATTTGACTTTTGCTAATATTGTTCGCTGAGATAACGTTTTTTTTTTGCCATGATAGAAGATGTCCCTACATGGGCAGCGTAGATGCGATCTGCCAGTTCAGCGGTCGTAGTTAGGTCAAGAAAAACTATGCTAGTGCTGTGCGTACGGAGACAAGAAGTTTTCCTTCCCAAAATAGCTTGAGGATATCCTTAGAAAGCATTTGGTGCCTCACAGGGTATTTCCCTCAGAATTTGAGAAAGTTTGCGATCGTCAAGATTTATTCCTCTCAGTACGTTTCTAATGCGATCCGTAGTGCTAAAGGTAAGACGTTGAAGAAGGAAAAAAAGGTGGAAAAAAGATGGAATAAAGATGGAAAAAAGATGGAAAAAGATGGAAAAAAGATGGAAAAATGATAACAATAAGATGGAAAAATGGTGAAAAAGGATGGAAATAGGGTGGAAAAAAGGTGGAAAAAAGATGGAAACAGAATAGAAAAAAGGTGGAAAGAGGGTGGAAAAAAGGTGGAAAAAAGTGGAAATAGGATGGAAGAAAGGTGGAAAAAAGGTGGGGAAAAAGATGGAAAAAAGTTGGATAAAGGGTTGAAAAAAGGTAGAAAAAAAGGTGGAAAAAGAATGGAAAACATATGGAAAAAAGATGCAAAAAGGTGGAATAAAGATGGAAAAAAAGTGGACGAAAAATGGAAAAAAGATGGAAAAGGGATGGAAAATGGTGGAAAGAGAATGGAAAAAGGGTGGAAAAAAGGTGGGAAAAAGATGGAAATAGAATGGAAAAAAGGTGGAAAAAGTTAAGAAAAAAGGGGAAATAGGGTGAAAGAAAGTTGGAAAAAAGGTGGGAAAAAAGATGGAAACTAGTTGGATAAAAGGTAGAAAAAAGGTAGAAAAAAGGTTGAAAAAAGGTGAAAAAAGGGTGGAATACAGATGGCAAAAAGATGCAAAAAGATGGAATAAAGATGGAAAAAAGATGGAAAAAGATGGTAAAAAGATGGAAAAAATATGGGAAAAAGATGGAAAAAAGATGGAAAAGGGATGGAAATATGGTGGAAAGAGGATGGAAATAGGGTGGAAAAAAGGTGGGAAAAAGATGGAAAGAGAATAGAAAAAAGGTAGAAAAAGGGTGGTAAAAAGATGGAAAAAAAGTGGAAATAGGGTTGTAGAAAGGTGGAAAAAAGTTGTAAAAAAAGATGGCAAAAAGTTGGATAAAAGGTAGAAAAAAGGTGGAAAAAGGTGGAAAAAAGGTGGAAAAAGTGTGGAAAAAATGTGGAAAAAAGATTGAAAAAGGTGGAAAAGGGTGTAAAAAATGTGGAAAAAGGTGGAAAAAGGAGGAAAAAGGTGGAAAATGTGGAAAAAGATGGAAAAAAGGTGGATAAAAGCTGGAAAAAGATGGAAAAATGATGGAAAACAGATTGAAAAAAGGTGGAAAAAAGGCGGAAAAAAGATGAAAAATAGATGAAAAAAGATGGAAAATTTTGGAAAAAGATGGATAAAAGATGGAAAAAATATGGAAAAATGTTTTCACTGTCAGGAATACGGATATAAGACGCTGGAGTGCAATAAGAAGAAAAAACCTGATGCCGGTAGATCTTAAAAGTGTTGAGTTCATCACAGAAATTCGGAAAACAAACAGTGCACACAAATTAATCAAAATAAATAGCCATACTGTTCAATCTCTCATAGATGCTGGAAGTGACGTCACATTGATTCAGCTAAACGAATATAAAAAGATAGGATCACCCATGATGTCATCGAAAATTTTACGTTTGAATGGAATATCTAATGGAACGGTGGCAACAATTGGCACTTTCAATGCAATGATAGAAATCGACGATAAAAGTTTCGATGCTGAAGTTCACATTGTACCAAATTCAACTATCCAAATACAGATGATAATCGGCAGAGACGTTTTGCAAGGCACCCAAATTATCATGGAGCAGAATGAGGTAAAAGTAAAAAAAAATATTTGATTCTAATTTAATGCATTGTTTTAGTGTGACGAGTGATGCAAATGAACTGAATGTAGGTAATGCAAAACATATGGATATTATTACAAATATAATGGCGGAATATAAGCCAAAGCAAGTAAAAGCTCAGATTGGATTAAATATAATTCTGTAAAGTGGAAACCCCATATGGCAACATCCACGAAGATTTGCACCAGCAGAAAAGAATGAAGTTGAGCGAATGGCTTAAGGAGGGTATCACTCGAAATAGCTCATCAGAATACGCTAGTCCTATTGTCCTCGTCAGTAAAAAGGACAATACAAAACGTCTCTGTATCGATTATCGTCCATTCATTATGGAAGATCGTGATGGATCGGTACCCACTACCACTTATTGAGGCCCACATTGAACATTAACGAGCTCTATAATTCGATTATATTTACAACTCTCGATCTGGAAAATGGAGTTTTTCATGTTAAAGTCTCTTTTCATGTTAAATTCAACCGTGTACCTTTTGGGCTATGTACATCTTTAGCCACGTTTCAAAGATTTATAAATTTTATTTTTAAGCCTTTGATTCTAAAAAAACTTATCTTAATTTATATGGACGACATCGTAATGATATCTGCAAATGTAAACGGTTGGGTGAAGTTTTGAAAATAGCAAGCGAATATGGTTCTTGGGCTACGAAATTGCCAATGGTCCTATTAGACCTTCCGCAGAAAAAATGACAGCCGTAGAAAGTTTTCCATAAACAAATACTCTAAAACAGGTTCAAATCTTTTTCAAAGCTCCAGAAGCGGAAACAGAGCTCCATACTGACGCTTCAAATTTGGAATACGGTGCTATATTGCTCCAAAAAAATAGTAAAAATGCAAAATTTCATTCTATATACTTTTATAGTAAAAAAAACATCTCCGGCAAAACAAAATATTCCAGTTAACAATTGAAAGAATTAGCAATTGTATCAGCATTGGGTAGCGAAATCCGAAATTCGACGTCCACGCCGTGCTGCCTGGGTAATGCTGACAGAATTGGGTTGGTGTATTGGAGACAAGCAGAGTAAAAACTGCTTAGTCAATGACGCTACATCCCGGCGAATTGGCGCTCTACAACCAATGCGACTCAAGCGTCTGTTCTCCATGTCAGGGGCGGCTTGGAGCGGGCGTTTGTCTTGAATCAAGCGGCTCGCTATATAAACGTGTAAAAAGGTTGTTTCTGGTGACCTTGATATGCAGAACGGACCCATTCACGACAATTTGGGTTGGGCCTAAGGTTAACACCCTGACCCCGGAAAAAAAAACTAATATGTTAAATTTGGTTATCAGAAACAGAAAAACAGACCCGGAAACAACAACAGAATTTTACCTGGACGTGAAAAAGGACCAGACTACCGAATCGGAACGTGGAACGTGCGCAGCCTGAGCGCTCCTGATGCTCTTATAAGTCTAGAAACAGAGGCTGAGAGGTATAGGATGGATATTATTGCTCTACAAGAAATTAGACAGCCGATAATCGGAAAACAAGATTTGGATAGTCACTCTCTATACTGTAGTGGTCATCCTTCTCGAAGAGAATTTGGAACTGGCTTTCTTGTTGGTGCACGCATACAAGAAGCCGTGATGAAATTCATCCCGGTCAGTGAGAGGATCTGCTACCTACGTGTACGCGGTACATATAACAATATTTCTCTTATTGCCGTGCATGCACCAACTGAAGCTAAGACCGTCGACGAGAAGGATAATTTCTACATAGCACTGGAAGAGGTTATGAAACAAACACCAACACGCGACTTCATTATGGCTCTTGGTGACTTTAATGGACAGGTTGGAAGAGATATCTCTTATGGAAATGTGGTGGGTCCCAACAGCCTGCATTTGAATTCGAAGGATAATGGTGAGAGAATGACTGAGTTTGCATTATCAAATAATTTGAGAATTGCCAGTACGTTCTTTCCGCATCGATCGATTCATAAGCAGACTTGGGTCTCACCGAATGGAAATACTCGAAATCAAATTTATCACGTTCTAGTAACAACACGTTTCTTTTCGAGCGTTCTGGATGTGCGATCCTTTAGAGGTGCATACATTGGAAGTGACCACTTCCTTGTATGTGCAACGATAAGGTTCCACTTCCCAAATCCAGGCATTCCAAAATTCAATCAACGGAAACGTTTTAACATCTCATCATTAAAGAATGCTGAAACAGAAGAGAGATATCAAATCCATATTGCCGAAACATTGGAGAAATCAGAAACCATTAATGGAGACGTCGATAAGTCATGGTATTTGCTCAAAGATGCTGTTTTAAGCGCTGCTGAGGGAATACTTGGACGACCACAGAACCACTCCCAGAAGCCATGGATGGATCAAGCATGCCTTGATGCTATTCAATACAAAAGAGATTGCTATCTGAAGTGTCTACAAGGACGCAACACCAGGTCCACGAAGGAGAACTATAAACTGGCAAGACAAGCCGTTACAAAGCTATGTAGACGAACGAAGAGAGAATGGTGGAAGAGACAGTGTGAGGAGATTGAAAGCTTCAATAAGGAACATCAATCGCGTAACTTCTTTCAACAGGTTAAAACCTTAAAGAAGGGCCCTCAAACTAGATCGACTGCTATTCAAAACGAAGATGGGGAGCTACAAGTAGACCTTAAAAATATTTTAGATACTTGGGCCGCTTATTTTGAGAATCTTCTTAACTTAAGTGACCAGCAACAAGTCGGGCGACGAGCAAAGCTTATTCGTGCGTCAAAGGTACATGTAGAAGAACCCACCAGAGAGGAATTCGATGCGGCGCTGTCAAAATTAAAATGCAATAAAGCACCTGGTATCGACGATATAACATCCGAAATGATTGTACATGGTGGCGAAACTCTATCCTTAAGATTGTTTGAACTTGTTCAAATGATCTGGAGGACTGAAACCATGCCACAGGACTGGAACACAGCTATGCTGATACCAATCCATAAAAAAGGTAATCGCCTACAATGTGCAAACTACAGAGGAATCGCCCTCCTCTGCACAGCATATAAGATCTTTTCCTACATTTTGCTATCCAAAATCAATCCTTTTGCTGAACAACTGTTTGGAGAATATCAGTGTGGTTTCCGGCGGGGCCGAGGTACCACCGATGCACTTTTCTCGATAAGGATGATTTTGGAAAAGTGTCGAGAGTTCAACATACCTGTGCACCAACTTTTCGTTGATTTCAGGCAGGCCTACGACTCTCTCGAACGAGAGACTCTATGGTCTGCTCTGGTGTCAATAGGAATTCCTGGTAAACTGGTATCACTATGCAAAATGACAGTACAGAACTCTCAATGCTGTGTACGAGTAGAGAACGAAATATCAAAGCTTTTTAAAGTCGACTCCGGTTTAAGACAAGGTGATGCTATCTCTCCTATACTTTTTAATCTAGCCTTGGAATATGTGTGCCGTCAAAAGAAACTACCGACTAATAACAATATCTTGTCAATAAACTCAGTACAGATGATTGCTTACGCTGATGATGTTGTCATCCTCGGCCGAAGTGAAGCTGTTATGAGTGAGACTTTCAAGTCGCTTGAGAGTGGTGCTAGGAAAATTGGTCTGCAAATTAACTACAATAAAACCAAACATATGAATGTTTCAATAGAGGCTGAGAAGAAAGATTTGATGTGCGGCGATGAACGAATTGAGGGAGTTGAATCTTTTAAATATTTGGGATCAATGCTTGACTCAAACAACAGCATACTTACAGATATTAAAGCTCAAATCGCTGCAGGTAATCGAACTTTCTACTCAATTAAACCTCTCCTTGGATCACCGTATGTATCAACTAACACCAAGCTCAAGTTATACAAGACATTGATTAGACCGGTTGTGATGTATGGGTCACAAACGTGGACCCTTACACAAAATGACGCATTTATCTATCTGTATTTCTAATCGCATTTATCTATCTGTATTTGAGCGTAAAATCCTACGCTACATTTTTGGTCCACTTAAGACAGACGATGGAGAGTATAGAACCCGGTATAACTTTGAGATCAGAGACCTTCTTGAGGGTCCTGATATAATATGTTGTATCCGTAGGATTGCTTGGTTTGGGCATGTTCTACGAGCCGATTCACAGTCTGGAATGATTAGAAAAATGTACGTTAGTACCCCAGGGAGTGGTAGACCGCGAGGTAGACCACGACTACAATGGGAGACTGACGTAATAAACGACCTTAAAAAAATCGGCTGCCATGGTAATTATGTCGCTGTTGCGAATGACCGTGGTGAATATTCAAAGCTGATTAACCTGGCAACGCTCCTACACGGAGCATGAACGCCTTACAAAAAAAAAAAAAAAAAAAAAATAATTGCTGCCTGGAACAAAGGTCAAAGATGAGAATGAAGCACGTGGACGCACTGAGTAGAAACCCTATCGTTATGACGATCAAAAATAGTATTGTAGACCGTATCAAATTAGCACAAAAAGATGACGAAAAAATACAACTTTTGGGTAAACTATCATACATAGTCATGGTCCTCATGAGGATTATATTTTGGAAGACGGTGTATTATATAAAGAAGGGGAAGAAGGAAATAAGGATTATTTCAGGCCATCTTAGACAAGTGTAATTTTCGTCCTTAGTAAAAAAATGCTGAGTTAACACCCAGGACCCTTGCTATCAAATGTGATAATGTAAATTCAAAAACTTTATTTTAAAAATTTTAAAAAGCTTTATTTTAAATTTATGTTTACTTAATCTAATTAATTACCTATGTTATCGTATTTTCATCTAAATTAATGATTTTCTTAGAAAACCTAAACTGCTCCAAATTATGTCCAATTATAAATATAATTGTGGTTGTTGTAAAATATCCATCTATACATTTATCTAAAATCTCTTGTATATCTGGATCAGGTTTCTCAATCACTATTATGGATGGTTTTGTCAATAAACATTTTGCAATACATATTAACTGTCTAATTTTCCGTGGAATATTGGCGATTGGTTCATCTAATTTATTCGAAAATGTTTGAACCGTATTCCAAAGGTCTAATATATTCAAACTGGTTTTGATTTCAGCATCGGTTCTAGATCCTTTTGATATGATTATAGATCTAAAAGTTATTTAAATAAAATTACTGAATTTTAATCTACAGAAATAAATATATCACTAACCTAATTGTTGCTTCATAAATACTTGGATTAAATGGAATAAATTCAACGAAACTTTCAATCACTTCTTCTTTTAAAGCTAAAATATTTTTATTCTCGATTAATATGTCTCCTTGTCCTAAATTCATAATTTTGGATAACAATGGAATTATCAGATCAGTTCCTTTTCCTAAGACTGCCACTTTATCACCACCCTCTATTGTCAAATCTTTTATTTCAAGCGATGAATAGCCCGTCATTGAGCATTTTACATTCACGAATTTTATCGATAATCCTTTTTGATTTATATCGTTTATTATTTCTTCATGATTTAACTTGATTATTTCATTCTGTGTCAGTTTGTTATTAAAGTTATCAATAGTTTTTAGTAATTCGTTAGATAGATTCACTTCATAAAAACCTTTTAAAAATATTTCATTCAAGTTGTGTGAGAAGACGAGGTAGGCGAAAATAGATACAACATAGCGGCTGATAGATAGATGAGATATTGGTACGAATATTACTAAAATACAGATAATCCAGAGTCCAATTGCTGAAAGGGAAATTATATAAATAAACTAAATTTTAATTAGTTTGTTTTTGAACAGGGATCAACACTTATGAATTTTAGTTCTTATCGTCTTTTTTACACAATGTATCAAATGTTCATAAAGTTTATGAAAATTGGCGCCCAACGTGGGGCTCCAGAGTGAATAAATGTTTGAGAATCTTGTTGATTATGGAATGTGAAATTCTGTGGTGACATCTACCTTCGGCCCCTTACGCCTCTGATGCCCCAAGTTATAATTACTTGTCTGTGATTCAAAGGCGTCAGACAAATAATCGAAGACATATTTTGTCAATTTACATCAACGAAAGCAAATCCGGCTCGATGTACCATACGAATGTTGAATGATAAAAATTTTTCTGTCAAGTGTCGATCCAATAGTTTAACACAGTTTTTAAAATCTACATACCCATTACAGCATTCAAGCAAAATGATGCATGATAAATCACAGATTTTCTCATTAAAATAGATGTAGAATTATCTTGAATTAAATTGTAAAACCTGCAAATAGGATAATGTTAAATGCCACTATCAGATATTTATATTTTAATCAATTCGTAAATATAGTATATCACTAAACTCACTCCTTTGAAAACTCGTTGATTTTATCAAACGATTGAATAACAGCTCGTCCATACATATTTTTTCGTATTGTTGTATACATATTTTTTCTTGTGTCCATTTCATGTGAATATAAATGCTTAACAGTGTAATAATTGTATTGAAAAATTAATCCAGATCCGATTAATACAAAAAATGGAACGAACAACAACCAAAAGTTTGACAGTCCAATCAAGGTTATAGAAATACAAATGGTAATAATTTTATAAACGATTAGTGCATGTGGCCTAAAAGCTGTAAAATAAACGTTTAGAAATAAAAATATCATAATCGTTTGTTACTTAAGGTATACCTGAATAAAGATTGACTGAAAAATAGTAAACAATTTCATATATATTGATTTCTTGAATTAATCCTAACGATGTTCTCATTAATGACTTAAACATTTTCATTTGATGTAGCTCACATTTTCGTTTTGCTCGCTTGAAATAAATATATACTTTTTTTATCATTATTAACATTAAAATTTTGGTTGTGTTACTTACAGTTGCTAGATAAACTTTTACAATTAGTTCAATAAAAATGCATACAATAATTCCTCCCATACTAATCATTGCCAACCATGGTTCAATGTACTCTCTCTGTAAGACAAATCTAATACTTAATATAATTATTTATCAAAATGCATTTGTAGATATATCTTTGTAAGCTTTTGAATTCGATGAACGATGAACTTTAAATCATTTTGCCAAGTAAGAGGCTATTTTCAGTTAATAAAACAATGTAAAACAATCCCACCAACTACAAAACCTCCTTTTTCTTATAAGTAATTAAAAAAAAATAAATAGAGATCAAATAGTAAATTAATACTAAAATATTCAACTATTGCCAGTATACTGGCGCAGCTACTGAATAATAATGAATTATTGTTTCGGTGCATCTGGACCTTAGCGCAACTATTGTAATTTTAAGTACTATAGACTAGAGAGGCAGAAAGTAAAAAGTGAGGTCAAACATGAACTAATGGGGTGAGTGATATATTTCAATTTTTGGTTTAACATATAATGAATATTTATTAAAGGAGTGTGTCTGTGTGTAATGGTCTTTGTTCTTCCTTATTTGAATATCCGTGCTCTGGTTTACGTTGTTTGAGTGAAATTCTGCATTTGCACTGGACTGGGGAAATATATTCTCGAATCCGCAAGAATGAAGCTACTCGGAATTAAACCTAGCAAGACACGCAGTTCCCCTAATGTTTCTGATAGTGATTTCACTATCAGGATCAGTGTTCATTACACATCATTCATAAATAAAACTTATAGATTTTGAAATGCATCAGTATTGCGACTATATTGATGGCTAGTGAGTAGTGAAGCGCTGGCCTCTAGATAATTATTGTTCCCTGACATAGCAAACTAATCAATGATGATGAATTAAACAATAAAATAAAATTATGACCAATATGGTAAATATCTTAAAAAGATTAAAATAATGTTTTTGTCAAAATAATAAAAGCAAGTTTCATAAAAACAAACATAAAATAAATATCAAGAAAATGACGAACACAAACAGATACAAAAACTCATGATAAATAAACAAAAAAAAAATGATAAAGCAGGCTTATACAACATAACACACAAGGATTGTTCTAAATATTATATTGAACAAACAGGTAGAACATTCGCAAAACAGATCTTAAGAACCATTTTAAAACTTACCTTAACAATTTCAACAAAACCAAACGGGAACACAAAAAACCCAATATTATTTATGATGTATAAAATTACGAGAAAACTGTAATCGAAAATTGTTAAGAATTCCAAACAATTATTTTTCTTATTTATTTCTTCAATCAGATTCTCCTCAGAATTATCATAAAATGATGTAATAGCAGCAATATTGCTATTTCTATTATACGAACGTCTTTTATTTTTTGTTTTTTCTTTGTTCCTAGCGATAACGGAATATGAAGTATTTTCGTGGGTTTGTCTGTAAATGTAAAGATTATTAAAAAAATGTATATCAATTAATAAAAATTTAAATACCCTATCGACAGTTCATGATAAATGTGGTCCTCCAACATCTTGATATAAGCTGGTATTGTTTTCAAATATGAATGGTCACCTTCACGAAAAATCGATCCATTTTCCAGGAAATAAACTTTGTCGCACAACGATAAGAGCTAATATTTATTCAAACTATTATTTAATGTTGTTTAAGAATTTATGTTATTTTCAGCAAACCTGTTCATCTTGTGTTGTCATTATAATAGTTTTATTAGAATTCTTCAAATTCATAATTATGTCCGTTATAAAATCTGGATCCATTCGTCTCATCGTTTTTCGTAATGGATTATCCAACAAAATTAGTTCACGTTTTGCATATAAAGCACGAGCAAAAACAATCCTTTCAATTTGTGACGAATCTAACTCCAACATTCCTATTGGTAGTTCATCTGAGCCAGGCGCAACACAAACATCCTCATTTAATTTAACAATTGTAATTGCATTATAATAACTAAATAAAATTTTAAAATTTTAAAATTTTAAAACTAAATTAAAATTAAAAATCAAAATCTGTTAGGAATTAATTTACTCTTTCGGATCAAATTCCGCTTCCATTATGATGTTCGATTTCAAAGATTTATCTGTTACAAATGGTGTATCAGGGAAATAGGCAAAATTTCCCTTTTGCTTAAAGTTTCCACTTAGTAAGTTTGTATGTCCCAAAATTGAATATAGTAATGTTGATTTGCCAGATCCTGGGCTTCCAGTGACACCAATAAAATGACCACGTGGTACATTAAATTCTTGTATTGATAATGTAAAAATTTGTCGACCAATCATTTGCCCCATTTTGTTATTTTTTTTGAGGGAATAAATAGCGTGGGGCTGATTCCACTCAAATGTTGCATCTGTTATTGAAACAAGTAAAGTATTATTTAGAGGTCTTGTTTTTGTTGGTGCTGCATCTGTTATTGAAAATGTATTCTGAAATTTTTAACAAATTTAACATAAACGTATTAAAAATAAGCAAATCCGTTTTGTGTTACCTTCAGTTTCTCCAAAACAGCTTTTCCCTTAAATAATCCATCAAATCCATCACAAAAATCCAAAATTAAGTTAACGATGTAAAATGAATACAAAACAATTAATATTAAAACTTCGATTGTGTCGGTTTTGATATTGACGTCACACCAAATTAGGTACAAAGCGCCTAGTAATATTGCTGATGTTATATTCCCAGAATACTTATTCGAAAAGATGTCATACCAAACCGAATACGAATATTGTTTTGATAAAAAATTTAAAAACTTTTTATTGATTTTATTTTTATAATTCAATACAATCGTATTTTGAAAGTTTATACAAAAATCCTCAAGGACTGTTAGTTTTTTTGCCCCGTATAATATTGATTTGTGGAAGCTGAATGATGAAATTTTTGCGAGACCGATCTGAAATTTTTAGAATTTTTATTGGACATCATCTCCTTTCTATTCCCATTTCACCTACCAAAATTAAAAACAATCCAATAATTCCGAAAAACGGCCACATTCCTGGCGTTCCTAATAATATTAAAGCGGACACTAAACATGCAATAACTCCAAAAAAAGTTCCTAAAATTAATGATCCATGTTCAGCTAAGCTATACAGTGCATCACTTTCTTCATTGCATATCGATAAGATTTGATGACATCCAATTGGATAAATGATTGAGCTTTTCATTGCTTTTTTAAAGATGGTTGAAATACATGCTGTTCGCAATCTTGACGCTGTTCTTAAATTTATCCAGGTACAAACACTTTTTAAAAATATTCCAAAAAAGAATGAAAGAAATATTCCAATACTTAATATAAAACGATTCCACTTCGCAGCAGATATCTCACTCGTTAGCTTTGATAACGTCAACGTTGTATTGGTTGTTAGGACAGTCTAAAATAATGATAATCAATTCGTTATTTGTAGATCATAAATTATATCGTGAGAAATTTACCTTATTATTTTGAAGAGCTTTACTTATTGAAATATTGTTAGTCTCATTATGTATTGAATCTAGTGATAGTTTTAAAAATAATACTGGTGCTAATAAGCTAATCATAATTGAAAGTGAATGCACTAAAGATGATACAAGAATTCTAGTTCGACAAAATTTCCATGCAACATTTAACATCGAACTGCCTATCTGTCCATGAGATTGTACTTCATATTTATATATTCCTATTAATCTGAAAACAAATAACGTTTGATAAAATTATTAATTCTGGAAGGTTAAAATTCATTTTGATTCGAATTCAATACCATCAACCGTTAAGTATACTATTTGTATACACATCTTAACTCGCAATTTCTACTACTTTTATACAATTTTTGATATTTAATCAAAACCGTTGAATTGCTGTTTATGATTATGACATAATCACCTATTTAGCAGTAATTAATTTATTACGCACTAGTGCGTAATAAAACAATAAATAACCAAAAGGCATTATGATAATGAACAACAATGCATTATATGACATTAAAAACTAAACTAAAAAAAGTCGCTCCAATTATGGTTATACTGAAATAATACACAAACACGTTTTTTATCTTTCTCGAATTTCGTGTAATGACGGACTATTTCGAATTTTACTCTAGAATAGGAATATTCATATTTAAAGAAATTAGCTAATGATTTGCTAATTTGTTTCGGTTCTGGCCTTTAAATTAAAACAAACAAAACCATTTATATGTGCTACAAGTCAGTCAATAATATTTTAACATTTTGTCTTGTTGCCTCACCAATTAATATCAACCAATAATACAAATTTCTGTCTACAATTTAGGGTGGCCCTTAGGTTACACTAGAATTTTTTTTCATTGTACAATTTGCGGTACCCTCCCATTTCGTGTCAATACCCATAAAATATTATTTGCAAAATCTGAAATCAATCGTTCAATTCTAAGACGGGCCCCGCGGCCACTTAAAGTTGAGAAATTTTGTTCTGGACCTTAAAAAAAAATTTTTGTTTTTTATGCGACACCCTCCCATTTCGTGTCAATACCCATAAAAAAATTATGTGTAAAATTTGAAATAAATCGTTCAACTCTAATGTGTGCCCCCGGCCACTTAAAGTTGAGAGGTTTTGTGGTGGCACTTACAAAAAAAATTTAAATTGTTTGTACGACACCCTCCCATTCCGTGTCAATACCCGTAAAAAGGTTATTTGCAAAATTTGAAATCAATCGTTCAATTCTAATTCGTGCCACTTAAAATTGAAAGGTTTTGTTCTGGCCGTTAAAAAAAAATGGGTTTTTGTACAACGCCCTCCCATTTCGTGTCAATACCCATAAAAATATTATTTGCAAAATTTGAAATCAACCGTTTAACTGTAAGGTGTGCCCCAGGCCACTTAAAGTTGAGAGGTTTTGTTCTGGACCTTAAAAAAAAATTAAAGTTTTTGTACGACACCCTTTCATTTGGTGTCAATACCCATAAAAATATTATCTGCGAAATTTGAAATCGGGGGCACGCCTAAGAATTGACCGATTGATTTCAAATTGGAGGGTGTCGTGCAATGGGAAAACACCAAATGGGAGGGTGTCGTACAAACAATTTAAATTTTTTTTAAGCGCCAGAACGACTCCCTTGCAGCAGTCAATTTCCACGACTCCCTTGCAGCAGTCGCACGAGCAGCAGTCAATTTCCACCCAACTAAGGTACGCGGAATTGTAAACCCCGTAAACCCCCTATTCCTACGTCTGAAGGACCTTTCTTACCTTTGCGGGTCTAAACTATATATATACAAAAAAAACACAAACCTAAAAATTTGTCTGCGCGTCAGGACTTACAAGAATCTTGCCTTTCGCAGAACAAAACTGAACAACAAAAAACCTCAAAACACAAATGTTGTTTGCGCGTCAGGACTCAGAACGCGCGTCAGGACACAGAACAACCTCAGACAAAACCAAACTCACACATCAATACACAAATTTTGTCTGCGCGTCAGGACTTATAAGAATCTTGCCTTGCGCCCACAGCATGTGATATCTCACGTTAATTTGTATGTAGGGAGAGAAGTACGCGGTGTTGTTACACTCGTAGATTAGAAATTAAAAAAAAATAACGTATCAACAAAAACTGATACCTCCATGCGGAAACAAATTTAATAGAAAAGGTGCATGAAGTTGAAAATATTTATAATTGAAACTTTTTGTTTGCTAAATGTGCTCAAGTCTTGTATTTGATTTGTTGGATTTGTGTTTGATTTTCAGAACGAAATAAATTTATTACAGTACTGTAATTTTATAATTAAACATAAAACATTAATTACTAAAACGTGTAGCATGTGATAATATCTCGACTAGTGGCTTTCTGGTTTACATATTTTGCCCTTGTGCGCATCGTGCTTACGCACTTAAAAATATTACACGTTGTGGTTGTAATTAATCATCCGGATTTGGAGTGAATCGCACAAAAATATTAGAAAAAAAGGTGTATCAAAGTATTATGCGACATGTTTGCACTCTCCGTAGCCCGTGGGATAAAATTTTTTTTAAGAAAAAGAATTGTGTTACAGAAATAACAATATGTGTCAGAACAACACATATAGATACCTTTTAAGACTTAGGTCCCACAACAACATGCATTCGGAGGTGTTGGTGGACGATTTTTTTTAAACCTTTGTGAATTGAAGTTACTCGAAACTAAAGATTCGGGCAAAGCATTCTATTTGTACGATGAATACGTACAAAGAAATCTTTCTCCATTCTGTCAATATGAGATCAAGTGATCTCAACAGTTTGACACAAATCGTTTGCGCAAATCGATTGACATTGACGAGTAAAACAGGGAAAAGAATATGTTTGAGGCATAATGCATATAATTTCATCCGAGCGCTCCTGCTGACGATATTTAGAAAAACAACGAGATCAGCTACAATGTGACGATGTTGTAGGGAATCAAGATTTAATGTTTAATCTCGATTACTAACAGTTCGTATAGGGCGCTTTTGAACAGAGTCCAGAAGAGCCAGAATGAAACAGTTTTAGTTGAAAGTTTTGCCGCTTTTGCTCTGTCAATTTCTGTTTCAATATAGCATAAAATATGATATATGCAAATATTTCATGATAGGATGTGAGAAAAAATAAAACAGGTGAAAAAAAAATGCCCAGGTTAAATCTTATTCATAGCTGTTTTTGGTAACTCAAGCAAGATTCAATTACACTTGCTGGCATAAATGGTTTAAATTTGATTATTTTTTCGGTCAATCAAGTGTCGAAATTTAGGGGGTGCAGAGACTACATACTAAAAACAGTTTTTTTACAATAACACAAAAACTGTGCATTGCACAATTCTAAAAAAATTATAATGTTTCTTAAATTAAGTGCTCCTTCATATGACACCCCACTCACTTGGGTCAAAAAAGATTTATTTTACCCTTTCCACCCCCGTTCCCTAAACACCCAGAAATATAATTATTTGAGACTTTGCTATGATTTTCATTCAAAATTTATCTAGCTTCCTAACTCTGTGAATTTTTGCAAATTTTTCTGTCAATGAGTGTCGAAACGTAGGGGGAGGAACGGCCTGAGAGTTGCGCTTTTTTGACAATAACTCAAAAGCTGTGCACTGCAAAATTCTAAAAAAAATTGCAATGATTTCTAAATTAGGTGCTCTTTCAAATGACACCCCACTTGCTTGGGTTAAAAAAGATTTTTTTACCCTCCTCATCCCCGTCCCCTAAACACCCAGAAATATAATTATTTGAGACTTCCCTATAATTTTCATACAAAATTTACCGAATTTCCTAAATCTGTGAATTTTTTCAATTTTTTCTGACAATCAGTGTCGAAACGTAGGGGGGGAGGGGGACGATCTGAATTTTGCACTTTTTTGACAATAACTCAAAAATTGTGCACTGCAAAATTCTAAAAAAAATTGCAATGATTTTTAAATTAGGTGTTCTCTCAAATGACACTCCACTTGACCACATTTTAAATAGTGTTTTTACCCCTTCTCATTTCCTCCCCCTTAATAAATCTAATTATGATTATATGACACTTTTATATATTTTTATTAAAAACTTACTAATTATTCTAGAAAACACGAAGAAAACGTCATTATTCAAAATTATACAAAAAATGGTGAGGTGTAAAATTCCAAAATAAACTTTTAAGGAATACTGAAATGAAGCCCTTTCATATGATGCCATACTTGAATCTATAAAAAATGTAAATACTCAAAGGTCTCACATCATAACCCTGTAAACCAAACGAGAACACTATTAGTTTTATTTGTATCTGTCATCTTATGTGGACAGATTAGTTTTATACGCACCTCAAATTTCAGGTCCACCTTAGATGATCTGTTGGATCTCAGTGGTATACACGCAGTTGATTTTTGTCACCTTTTGAAAAGCTCTTGAAAAGCTTTTAAACAATAAGTGCCAATAATTTGCCATTCCATCTTTAGTAATTTTCGCAACAAACTCATTTAACTTATTTTTATCGTTACAAGCTAAACATGACAGGTAATCTAATCTATGTTTTTTTTCAATTAAAACAGAATTTCATGGTTAAACGTTATGAGATCTGGAGATAAGAAATAATATAAACATTTTGAAAGTGATACATTCATTTAATATGAAACACTTAAATCGTTGTTTAATATGTATGAACCTATTCATTATTATAGTTCAAAGAAAAGCAAATGAGGATAGCCCTTAAAAATTAAACAATTTAACTGCGTTAGAATCGTGAATAAAAATAACGATTTCTGTGTAATTTTAATTTATTACTCATGAGTCATGCCATGACCGATTTAAAAAAATCTATTGTATCAACAAATATGCTGGGTGAATTTTACTGAATGGATTTAATTTTTAGATAGAAAACTATAGGGATCGATATTCAGTCAGTTAAGCATTTGCAAAAGGTTTTCGTTGGACGTTAAATTCATCAGTCCCCATGTTTCCATATAAAAAAGTCCGAATAAATATGGCTAATAGTTTGCTAAAAGCACTTAATGGGCTAATAAACCTATATAAACATATTTGATTAAATTTATTATTTTAGTGAAACGTCAAATGTGGACAACTAATAATTCTATATGGAGCCTCAACGGCATAAATAAAAGTAATCTTCAATTGTTTCTTCTGTTGAGACCAATCTTCCTATTACTGTTATCATATGTAGTGATAATCTTGATTGGTAGCAAAGATTCGATGAAATTGCTTAAAGGCTCAGGAGCTAAATCTCTTAAGAAACAAACATTTTTGTCGTAGGTAATTGGCGCAATTATATGGGTTAAACTTCCGACGGTATCCTTAAACGAAATGTACATCGAGTTAGAATATATATAAAAAAAATTATTTTACGCAACAACAAGTGCTTTTCATTATGTTCAAATTCGAATTTAAATGAAAAGAACACGTGCTGCAAATTATCGATTTTATGATAAAATCGTAGATTTTTTGGAATATCTCATGATATATGAAAATTTAAAAAAAAGTCTTATAAATATTTTTGTAGGAAAATTGATTCTCTACAAAACGGTCCATTTTGTTTTTTGCCTAAAGCAGGGATGTCAAACTCGTGGCCCGCTGCTTAAATTGTTGTGGCTCTCAACACTTTTCCACACCTACAGTGTTTTAATTAAAAATTCAAAAATGCATAAAAAAAATTAATTTATCAAAAATAATCTCACAATACAATATGTACATATAATTGCCATTAAAAAATATGGTCTCCAATGCATAACCTGATATATTTGGCAACTTCCCATTTTGGCAAAAAAACCCTTTTATGAAAGCAGCAAACCCAACATAATAGATCTTTTCAAAACTTCCATTGCATTATCCACCTTGCTGGTCTTATGTTCAAAAGGAATTAAAATTGAAAATGTATTTAAAAAAGTTGTAAAAAAAATTTTTAAACTATCGAGCATTAATGATATTGCTAAAAGAGTGGAGTGTGATTACGAAAATTTGCCATATTATGCCGAAGTGCTCTTCAAATCATAAGTTTTAGGATTTTTACAGCCGTTGGACGAAATCGTAATTTTTTTTTCTAAATTAAAGATTATAGTCCCTGGGCCCTCGCCGATTTTATTTAATGATTACCACATATTTTATACTTCGTGAGGCGCCTGTCCTTGACGAGTCTGAAAACTTTTGTATCTGACATTTTGTAATGGGCATCAGACCCATCTACTAATTCACCTACAGAATCATAATTCAATTATCAGATATGGTCATAAAAATATAAATTAAAATTAAACTAAAAAACAAAACTCATTAAAGTAAACATGAAAAGACATAAGTTTACAATATATCAAATATCGGTTACACTTATTTTTCATAGAAAATTAGTTTACAACAAAAACAATAAAAGTCACACGCATCAAATTTCAAAACAAATTTATTTCTTTTCATATTTTTAATTATATTTTTCTTTTGATGATAAAGCGATTTGAGAAATATGGAATTTGTATTATATATGAAATTATGTACCTTAGTAAATATAAATTGAATACATTGAAATGTATATTAGTAGGGATATTTAATGAATATCAGTTTTATGTTTTATATACATTGAATTTTTAGGGGAATTAAAGGCATTGATTTTTGTATATATAGCTGGACAGTATTGAAAATAAATTAGACTTGATTTTGAATTTAAACATTGTTTTTATTTTCCAAAGTTAATTCTCCACCACGTTCCAAATTGCTCTAGAAGCCTAAGGAACTAACAATGAAGAAACAAACTGAATAGCTCTTGAGTTAAAAGTTTGTTGATTTACTGGGATAGTACTCTGACTGAAAGACGCACTGGTTGATAGACTAGTTGATGGAAGCAGTGCAAAGAGCAAAAGAGATAATCAGTGAATTTGAAAGATTATACTCTAATTTTACGAAAAGCTCGAACAGAACATATGTGCATGAGCACATACTTAATCTTTGTTCATAAGTAAGTACACTTAAACAGGAATATAAAAAGCTTTCAAAGATTTTCATTACAGTACTTGACTCTAAAACTTATGAAAAACTACAAGATAAATTTAAATCTAGTTATCAAGACCTCAAGGAAAAATTAGCTACTTTTTCTGAGGATTTGTTAGAGAGTTCTCTTCAAGAGACAGAGGAAATATTGAGTTTTCAAGAGACAGAGATAATATCAAGAACAAAAACGGCAGCTTTTGATATTGAAAAAACTCTGAAGATTATACCAACTTTCGATGGAACGATGATGAAAGAGTAAAACTGAGAGAATTTATCTGGAACACCAGATTAACTTTGAATGCTAAAACTAAATTTGTAGCGATTAAAAAACCCAAAAACATTCAGGACTGAATGTGACTTTCAATAAGATTTTCAAAAAATGGACGATTTGTTTGAATATTCAAACATAAATTACTCAAGCTCGTCTAAACAATCTATCTGCTGAATCTTTTGAAAATAAAATTGAGAACATGATCACAGAGCTCAATGCATTACAGATATCAGAATAGGGAGATGATCATGCTGAAATCATTTCTAAATTAAATGAACAAACGCGACTGAACGCAATCAAGACTGGTTTAAACGAACCGATCAAAAACATGGTTTATGCTGCAAGATTAACATCGCTTCAGGAAGCAATTCAATACGCTGCTGAAGTAGATGAGCAAACAAAGACAGTAAGCATACTACATTTTAATGCACAGAACTATACGAATGACTATAGAAATCAAGCCAACAACTATCAACATAGAAAAAATTTTAATAGATCTTCAGCCAAATTCTGTAACTGTGAAGTGGTGAAGTGTTAAAAATTTCTTCGCTTCTTTTCATTAAAAAACTTATCACTTCACGGCTTCACAATTACAGAATTTGGCTGCTGATCAAAAGAATAAAAATACCTATAATGGTAATAATAATAATTTTAATAATGCTAATAATAATTTTAGAAATGCATACGGATACAATGGAAATAATTCCAGTAATAATAACAATTTTAACAATGGATATAATTCCAATAATAATAATAATAATGGGAATAATAATAATAATAATTATAGTATGAATAATAGTAGAAGAATAAATTTAGCGCAAGCGGAAAACTGGGAAAGAGTCACCGAGAACCAGTTATCCAGCGGCTCCCCAATAGTAGCATCCCAATAAAGTTTTTTCTAGTACACAAACAAGCTTCGTAAAAATTAGAACAAATATAACGAACGATTTCAGAACATTTCTGATAGATACAGGAGCAGATATATCTCTCCTGAAGATAAATAAAATTACAGAAAAAATTAATGTTAATGATGTACGATGTAGAATTAAAGGGGTGACTAGGGAAGAAACGTTCTCACTAGGGACAACACGAGCAATCTTAAAATTAGAAAATAATGATGTGGAACAGGAATTTCATTTGATTGGTGAACATTTTCCTATAGAGACCGATGGAATATTGGGTAGGGATTTCCTACAAAAAAACTTCTGCAAGATAGAGTATGATACTTATACTCTATGAGCATACGTTAATAATGAAGAAAATAAATTACCAATGCTTACGAAAATAGACAATGAAGATAGATTTACAGTACCAGCATGATCGCAAGTAATTAGAATGGTGCAAGTAGAAAGAATGGAACACAGCGTAATATTGAATCACGAAATAGAGGAAGGAGTTTTTATAGCTAATACGATTATTCCAGCCAAAGAAATAGTATTGTGCTGACGAATTCTGCCAGGTGACATTTGTGGAATTGAGGTGGGTTGTCGGGAAGTCGGGACTTGACAGGTCAGACAGTTAAACCGACTGCGTTACCAGCAAAGGCCGGCATCCTGATAACTCACCCCATATTCTTCATTCTCCAACTATAATATTACCTGCTTCGCGTTACATAAGTTTTGTTCAACATGAATCTAAAATAATTATTGTCCAGCGTGTACTTTCCTAAGCTCATTATTTACTAATATCATTGTGGTTGTAATCTGTATGAAAATTCTGAATACCAATGAATACGACATCACGATAAGAAGATTAACTCTGAAAGTTCAACCATTAAAGGATTATCACATTTTACGAATGTCCAAACACAAAAGCAAGTTATCAGCAGAAGAACGCTATAACAAAATACTCGAAGAATTGAATTTAGAAGGTTTAGAAGAACAAGAGCGAAACTCGATTAAAGAAATATGTAAAGAATTCATAGACATATTTCACTTAGAGAATGAACAACTGACAGCAAATAATGTTTACAAACAAAGCATACCCTTGGCAAATAATAATCCGGTATATATAAAAAACTATATATTACCACAAGGGCATATGGATGAAATAAATTAGCAAGTTGACAAGGTACTTAAAGAGGACATGGAAGAACCATCAGCTAGCCTGCCTTACAATTGTCCTTTATTAATTGTACCGAAGCAAAACGGAAGCGAGGACAAGTGGAGATACGTAGTAGATTTTAGACAATTGAATAAGAAGATCGCCGATGACAAATTTCCATTAACAAGATTGGATGATATTCAAGACAATCTTGGAAGGGCGAAATATTTTTCAAATTTAGACTTAACGAGTTCCTTTCATCACATTGAACTTGAAAAGGAATCAAGACCGTTAACGTCATTTTCTGCTAACAAAGGTCATTATCACTTTAAGAGGTTACCAATTGGATTAAAAATATCAACGAACAGTTTCCAAAGAATGTTCACTATAGCTCTAGCTAGTCTAGAAACAGAAGCATTTCCTTACGTTGATGATATCATAATATTCGGATGTAGCTTAAAATAATTCGGATGTAGCTAAACCCTAAAAAGTGCAATTTCTTGAAAACAGAAGTAACTTCCTCAACCCAAACATGCCAAAATGTCAATTTTCGGACTCGACAATAGCAGACCCATTTTTATCGGACAAGGTTTCCCTCGTGTTCTAAAACAAATTTCTAGCCCCATAGCTGAAAAAATTGTGATCGTCAAGGACAGACGCCTCACGAAGTATAAAATATGTGGTAATCATTAAATGAAATTGGCGAGGGCCCAGGGAATATTATGACTGCTCTGAACTAAAAATTTGATTGGATACAAGATTTGGCTTTCTCAGTTGACATTACTGGCCATCTTCAACTCATCTTATATATTAATACGCTAAAAAAAAACTTTGTACAGCCTAAGGCTTTTTTATTCGAATTTTGATTCCTTTCAAATTTTCACTGCTAACTGATATTAGTGTAACTTAGATTTTAAAGATTTTTGGGATTTTTCAGATCATAAATAAAAAAGTTATAGACGAATTAAAATGTATTTTTGAATTTAACGGCCTCCCATATACAATATGAAAATGGAATTGCCCAAGTATATATTTTTTTTTCACAAAAACGATAAGCAGGCTACAGACCTTCAATCAATTTGTCAATCAATTCGAAAACGAAAACAAACGAAATAAAATTTAGTGTAAAAATCCCCTAAACTTTATTTCGTTTATTTTCGTTTTCATTTGATTGACAAATTGATTGAAGGTCTGTAGCCTGCTTTAAGAGAATATAAAAAAATTAATTTAAAAAAATGAAATTTAGTATTTTATATATTCTTTTAAAATTTCAATTAAGTTGATGAATTGATTTAGGAGTGGATAGACGTAACATTTTTCTTTGTTTTTTTATTATAGGAGTGGATAGACGTAATATTTTTCTATGAGTGTTGTGAATGAAGAAATGAATTGCTCGTGGTATTTATCATTTTAAAATTCATGTGTTTGTAAGATTTGTCAGATGAAGATAGAATTGATTTGACGTGATAATGGTATGAGTGAGTTTATATTATTTTTCTTTGTTTTTTTATTATTATTATTTTTCTTTGATTTTCTTTGATTTAATTATTATGGTGTAAATGGAATATTGTGAATGACGTATTATTTTTCTTTGTTTTATTATTATTATTTTTTTTCTTTGATTTTCTTTGATTTAATTACTATGGTGTTAATGGTGAAATGAATGTTGTGAATGAAGAAATGAATTGCACGTGGTATTTATCATTTTAAAATTCATGTGTTTGTTAAATTTGTCAGATGAAGATAGAATTGATTCGACGTGATAATGGTATGAGTGAGTTTATATTATTTTTCTTTGTTTTTTTATTATTATTATTTTTCTTTGATTTTCTTTGATTTAATTATTATGGTGTAAATGGTGAAATGAATGTTGTGAATGACGTATTATTTTTCTTTGTTTTTTTATTATTATTTTTTTTCTTTGATTTTCTTTGATTTAATTATTATGGTGTTAATGGTGAAATGAATGTTGTGAATGAAGAAATGAATTGCACGTGGTATTTATCATTTTAAAATTCATGTGTTTGCTAAATTTGTCATATGAAGATAGAATTGATTCGACGTGATAATGGTATGAGTGAGTTTGTATTATTTTTCTTTGTTTTTTTATTATTATTATTTTTCTTTGATTTTCTTTGATTTAATTATTATGGTGTTAATTGTGAAATAAATGTTGTGAATGACGTATTATTTTTCTTTGTTTTTTTATTATTATTTTTTTTTCTTTGATTTTCTTTGATTTAATCATTATGGTGTTAATGGTGAAATGAATGTTGTGAATGAATAAATGAATTGCACGTGGTATTTATCATTTTAAAATTCATGTGTTTGCTAAATTTGTCAGATGAAGATAGAATCGATTCGACGTGATAATGGTATGAGTGAGTTTATATTATTTTTCTTTGTTTTTTTATTATTATTATTTTTCTTTGATTTTCTTTGATTTAATTATTATGGTGTAAATGGTGAAATGAATATTGTGAATGGCGTATTATTTTTTTTTATTATTATAAAGTTTTTGCGTAGACGTTTAGTTGACGTAGAAGCAATGATTTCAAAAAGTGGTAATGAGAAATGCTAGCATATTATTTTTAATTTTTCTTTTTAAATATATGAATGAAAAATAATCAGAACTCTAGCTGATCAGTTCGGATATATGAAAAATTAGCGATCAAATAACTTTTCAAGTAAACTTATTTGATCTCTAACTTATTATTAGGTTATTTTTAGGTTATTTTTCATTCATATATTTAAAAAGAAAAATTACAAATTATATGTTAGCATATCTCATTACCAACTTTTGAAATCATTGCTTCTACAGTTCTACGTCAACAAAATGTCTACGCAAAAACTTTATTTATAAGCGTAGCGAAGCACGTCGAGCCCTCCTAGTTATTATTATTCAGTGTAAAAACATGGAAAATACAATTGAAAAGGGAAAATTTATGCGATTATTCTAGTTGTAAGACTCTTTTGCTTAAACATCCAGAGTTAAAAGTGGAAAAACATGAAAAACAACTGATGTTGGCAGATGATTTTAAATTGAGGTTTGCAGATTTTCAAAACAGAGTGAGTCTAATTTCAATATCTCCGATGTCTGTTATCATTGAAAATATTGACGAAAATTGGGAAATGGGCCCGAGCAGAAATTAGTTAGGGAAAGCTTGAATACAATCAGGGTGTGATCAGGATCAGAAATGGTAAGCCCTTTTAGGGAAATCTGATCTGGGCCTGTTCCGGGCCTGAATTAGAAAATCCTTTTAAGGTTAACCTCATTTGAATATATCCGCACCTGATGTGGTTTTTCGTATTTCACTCCTGGTTGGGCAATCTGATCAAGACCTAATACAAAATACCTTACTACGGTCTATCCTATTTAGTTTTGTATGGCGTACTTGATCAGGCCCTGATCCGACTATCCCAATCAGTCTGATTGGGAAAAAGCGTTACACTCATGATCAGGGCCCTATCAAACTAGGGCAAACCTTATCAGGGCCATATTTGAACCCTAAATTCCTTCTCGGGGGGTTTATAGAACTACGCAGAGAAACGATAGTAAACCAAAATATAAGGAAATTGGCATTCCAGAGTTTTATGATTATTTATCTGCAGACCGTCCAAGAACTCGAAATTTTGTTATGCGCATATTATCCATGTTTGGTAGCACGTATACATGTGAACACATTTTTTCAAAATTGAAGATGAATAAAACTGCAACGCATCCCAGATTGACTGAAGAACATTTAGAATCGATATTAAAAATTATATCAAGCCAAAAACTAATACCAAATTTTGATTTAGCTAAGAATCGAATTGATAAACATATTTTTAAGAACTAATAAGTTTCTATATAAATTTTGAGTTTTGTTTTCTTTAACAAATTAAATTATTTTAATAAAACCAAGAACATGTGGCCCACAAAAGGCTTTGGAAAACAATTTTCGAAAAATTTGGCCCGTATACCGAAATGAGTTTGACATGCCTGGCCTAAAGCGTATATTTCTGTTGATATTTTGAAAAAAAATTGTAAATCTTCGTAAATCGTAAAAAACATAAACAATAAGGAGGACGAAAAAGTAGTAATTTTCTTCTTCTGCTATGCAACTAAAAGAATAAAAATACAATCGTGAAAGAAATTTGAAATATTCTGATGATATTTTTCCAAAATATCATCAAAAATATACATTTTAGACAAAAATTGCCATAGCTCGTTTTTGTAGAGAATTGAGTTTCTTATAAAAAAGATCAAATATTTTTTTTAAAATTTGCATATTTTATGAGATAACAACAGTTTTATCAAAAAATTAACTTCGATGATTTTGCGGCACGTGTTTTTATATAAAAAAAAAATTTAAATCCTAATAAAATAATGTAGATACTAGAAAGAAAAACCAAAACAAATATTTTTTGGTGTGTTGTGGAACACAAAATTAAACTTTTTTGCACTTGTTGTGATACAAAATCAGAAACATTAATTTGAGGTTGGTTGGAAATCTGGAAGAA
Source organism: Diogma glabrata (assembly GCA_963693315.1). NCBI lineage: Eukaryota > Metazoa > Arthropoda > Insecta > Diptera > Cylindrotomidae > Diogma > Diogma glabrata. Next base: position 269,946,400 of record OY856188.1, read on the forward strand.
AACGGTATTGCACTAACAGTTCAGAAAACGTACTACTAAAAAACACAAATTTTTCACCAAAATTACATTTAAAATAAACACATTAGCTTAACAATAACTCACCTTTTCCCATTCACTTCACAACTATCTGGATATGTTGTTTTTGGTAGCAAAAACTTTTCGTTGATATTTGCATTATGATATGTTCCCTTGCTACGTTCATTGAATGATTTGCTATCAATACGATATTTTGTTGTCCAACCAAAAGTTGTATTAGTTAAACATCCAATTGAATCGATTGGTATCTCAACTTGACTTGAGTTCATACGACGATATGGTAACATCGAACTAAATGCATTTCCATAACGTGATAATGTTTTTCGTGGTATGTACGATGAATTCACCCGAATATTACTTATATTTCGACTATTTCTATCAATCGTTTGTTGTGTCGATAAACTGTGCTGCGAAATTGAATGATTTATTCCAAATGATAGATTATCATTCTCGTTATTATTATTTGAAACTGTTGAACTTTTTTCAATTTCTTTAAGTAAAATATCCACTTCAGCCATTTTTTTTTTACTTTTGTTTTTTTCGCGATTAGTTAAATATGTCTCATGACACCAACAAAAATCTACGTATATTTTTTTTAATCTTATTATCGTTAACGACAATAAAAGTTAAATCATGATAAAAAAAATTTTTGCTAATTTAAATTTAATTAAGATTAAGTAATAATTACTGATTTCACATAAACTTATTAATTCTAATCGATTAACTTGCTTAAAACAGATTCATTTTTTTACATAAACCTTTTTACACGATTTCTTTCCGTTCCGTAAAACCGTTTCACGAATAGAGTTACACGACTAAACTAATTTTTTTTTTTCGAATAAAAAAATTATTTCTGCAAAATAAAATGATAATAAAATTATTATCTTACAAATTTTAATGCATTTTATCATGTAAAATTATCGTTATCTGCGATAAGCGAAATTAAAGGAAAATATAATTGAAATGAAATTATTATTGATATTTTGGTGTTAATAAGTTAAAATTTTTGTGTAATAATATTATGGATCGATAGATTGGTAGAAACGTCGAGGGTGTGGTGATTTTATTGTTTATTTTGTGAAATTTTGAAATCACATTATATACACAAACTGATCAGTTGCTTCCCGAACATATACATACAATGTTTTGAGGTTTCATCACTTCTCATTAATTAAATGTTTATTGGATAAGTATCTCCATCAAATAAGTCTCCTAATGAAGCAAACTAGCCAATTTATAGACAAAATTTTATAACAATAATTTTTTGACATACTTACAATTAATAGATCGCGACCGAAAGCTTTTTATATCACCCCATTATACCAACAAATTTTTAATAAAATATTTTTTGAAAGTTTCTGCTATTTTTTTCTTTCGCAGGAACTGAATGAATAGAATGAATTTTATTGTTTGGCTTCTATCAACCCCTTATAGCCCAAAATACCTAGAAATGCCAAAAAATTGGCGGTACGATAGTCTAAATCTAGAAACCTAAATATTACATTAAAGCTTAGCTTTAGATTAGTTTAAGTTATAGACTACTAATAAATTATAAAAAAATTCCAATATTTCGAACTTTCGAGACTTCAGAGGGTAAATATTTATTTCGAAACGGGTTTTTGTTAATTAGACATTTTTTTTCAGTTTTTTGTAAATGCTTTAATCGGATTTACACATATATATATTTTTATTTTATTTTATTAGTAGTCTAAAATAAGTAAGGACTATTTTTTTTTATAATTTTTCAGTAGTCGTTAGCTAAAGTAAATTTTTCTATGCGTTAAAAATAATATTCTTGTTCCATTTGACTATTTTAATTATTTGTTAATTTTTTTTGAAGTGAAACTTCTAATGGGACTTCCAAAACAAGGTTGCGTTAAATTGTTTGCGCTACACCCTGTCTGACGCTACACTCTGTCTAACACTACACTCAAACTATTTATGACTCGATTGAATATACACCGTGTCATCACCGTTATTATCTACACAGAAATCCTTCACTAATTAATCCTTCACTAATTAATCGAAAGGAACTTGACACCCTTGATACCCTTGACACCTTGACACCCTTGACACCCTTGACACCCTTGACACCCTTGACACACTTGACACCCTTGACACCCTTGACACCCTTGACACCCTTGACACCCTTGACACCCTTGACACCCTTGACACCCTCGACACCCTTGACACCCTTGACAGCTTTGACACCTTAACACCCTTGACACCCTTGACACCCTTGACACCCTTGACACTCTTGACACTCTTGACACCCTTGAAACCCTTGACACCCTTGACAGCTTTGACACCTTGACAGTCTTGACACCCTCTAATTATTTCTCGAAAACCAATTATCCCAACATGATCAATTTCATCAAAAGAGGAAAAAGGAGAGATCATAATTATTTTAGACCATACCCCTTTGTCAAAATGACACCCTTGACACCCTAGACACCCTTGACACCCTTGACATCCTGAAAAATAAAATTTTATTACAATTCCTTCACTAATTTTTTTATTACAACCATTACTTCACTAATTAATCAAAAGGAACTTCGTTCCATCCGGGTATCCCTTGACACCTGTTTAATTTTTTTAAATAGTTTTAATTAATGACTTTTAAAGGAATGTAATATGTTTTTACTACCACATTACGAAGTTTCACTTCTTCCGCGTGGAGGGACTCTACGCACAACTTTTTTTCACTATACCACTATGTAGAGATGTATATAACTTCTCAAAAATCCCGTAGAGGACGTCATAGATGAAGAAAACCTAGATCTATCAAGGTGAGCTAATAAGGAATAGGGTTGTGGTAAAGAATATTAAAACGAACAGAAAGTGAAACTTAACAACAAGAAGAAAAGGAAGATCTAACTTTCCGAAACGAGATTCATTCTATGGAAGACCGGATATAAATCCTGTTTGACAAGAACAGTTTTAAGGTGAGGGTAATGCTACAATAACGGTCTTTGCAAGTTTTTATAGGTTAAGCGGAACCATCGGTATGCAAGCTATATTTGCACTTTACCGAATTTATTATTTTTTTTATAGAGCAACCGCCATTACGTCTGTTGTTATTGGAATTTTATTTAGCGTGAATTTTTTATTTATGCTTTATAACGAACTACGATCTCAACTGATAAAAAATCGATAAAATCTTTTATAGAATTCACGCCTCGATTGACATGCTAAAATTTGATATATTAATTTCTGAAATTAAAGCAACCTTTGATTGTTTGTTATTATTTATGATGTGTTGATGAAAAATGGTAATCTTGTTGTCATATCAATTTTTTTAAACGTTATCTGGTAGAATTTCTGTAGACAGAAAAATTATGCCTAGCAAAACCGGGTCAGAATTCAACCGCTAGTCATTTTGTTTCGAAATAAGAAAGCATACAGACTGGGTCTTAAAAACATTTGCTTTTCTTACAAGACTTTTAAGCTAGATAAATTATGCAAGAGCTTAAAGCTTTGAGTGTAAGCTATACGAGGTGGGTTGCAGTGCAGTGGTGGATAGTGTAACTACTGTCTCAATATTATTGCTTACTAACAATACGATCGCTTTCAGGGTAGATCCTGAATATCAAATGGGGATCCCGAACTATACACTCTCACTTAACCAAGTGGTGTATAAGCCTTGCTAAGGTGATCGATTGGTTGATGGTGATTTTCATCAGTTGCTAAAGGTGCACAACTCAAAGCTCGGTTTCCCTCTGCAGTATTGTGACCTGGTAAAGTAAGCAGCTCTGTTTGATTCAACCGTCTTTTCGACCATTCTTGTGAATGGAAAATATGGAAAAAATTTATTGAAATGAAAAAAAAACATAATAAAACACAAACACCCAAACAACATTACGACATCTAAAAACAATAACACAGAACCAGATAAACTCTATGTAGACGGCAATACATCCACAGAAATAAAATTTCCAAAATATGGTAGTAACTTCACCTCTACTCCGAAGGCTAATAAAAATCTTCGGTCTCTGGAAATGCCTCAATCAGGTCTAGTCGGAATTGGAAGTAAACAAATCTTCGGAGATGCAGGCTTCTTGGACCACGGTACCAGTTGAAAAAAATGGAAAACAAAAAATGCTTCTGGCTCAGTGAGGGATAAAAAAAAACGCTAAGGCTGATTCCTCACTGCAAAAATGTATTTCAGTTTCACTCCTACCTCTAGTGGTCTCTCTGAAATAAAATCTCTCTTGAACATGAGGACTGAGATGATCGAACAGATTCTGCTACCGATCACCCAGGTCCCGCGTCACGAACGAGGCTTTGCATGGATCATCTTGAGGTTTTGAAGCACAAAAGCGGAAAGGCTTTCAAAGATTCTATCGAAGTCAACGACAACGATTGGTCAGAACAGGGTTGCATCAAGATATGTTAGTGCAGGCAAGAGAGGGCTAGTTGGAATTGTTGAATCAAACAATGGAATTATCAGCCAAGAACAAAGCAATTTGATCTAGCAATGCCTATTTATAGATATGCTGAAACAAACACGAACTCTGCCAACGTTTGAAGGGGTGTCGATGAAAGAAGGAAAACTTTATTTCCGATTTTCAAATTTTCAGCGATGAAGTTTTATGATCTCCTTAGATGCTTCTGACTGAAAACTGGATTCCAGGTCATACACAATCTGACATAGTCTTGTTGGTTGGTCTCGGACGTCAAAATAGCTTGGAAAATTCCAAATGGAGGATTCGAGTTTATGGAAGAATGTGGCTAAGGATAAAACCTCTGTCGAAGGAAACTTCCTGCACATTCTTTTCGATGAAGATAGCACGAAAGCAATATCCAATTGGAAAGTGGAATTTTTCTCATGTACAGTTCAGTAGATGTATAATCCATTGAATCGGGCTTGAAGACATAAACTACAATAACTGTTATAATGGCAGTGGACAAGCTTTTAGTTTCGACAAATCAATCTGTAAAATAGCATAAATGGGCGTATAATCTCATGGTCTCACTTGCTTAAAAGTTGCATACAAAATTATTAATAATTTTTAGAACTCTACAACATTAAAAACAGAGTATCTTGTCTTTTTATGAAGGGCTAGGACATTCTGTATGGTTCTATAAACCAAAATCTGCTTAGCATCATACAAAAGTCTTGATATGCATCTTCTGGCTCAGTTATCCTCAGGTGATTTAATAGGAATGTTCAGTTATGGAACAGTTACGGTGAAAAAGCGGATACTCGCATTGTGTCTGCTAATCTTCAGTATGACTCCATTAGTCCCCCGCCAACTCAGGAATTGGTGCGCGTGGTTAACTATGCCAAGACTAAAAACTGGATACCATAGTCGACTGTTACGCCAATTCACATCACAGCTGGGAAGCACCAATAACAACAGCAGAGGTCAGTCTCTGTTAGAGCACTTGGCTACTACTAATTTGGAAATTCTAAATTTCGTCTAAGAGCACACTTTCAATAGATCTGGACGGCAAGGAACCATAGACATCACTCTATACTTCTAGTCTCTTCTAGAAGACATCAGAAGCTGGATAGTGTCACCAAATATATCTATGAGAAATAACAGATATATGGATTTTTCTAGTAATGGCAATCCCAGCAGAGAATCACGTCTACCGGAATCCAAGACAGACTGATTGGATGTGGTTTGAAGGCCTTTGTAGAGGACAAACGGGCTAGTAAAAGCATTTTCAAGGTCCGGGCTATTGATTAGGCGTTGACCAGTTAAATGATCTGTAAGTCCGGGCTTTTAAGAAATCGTGCCCCGAAACAAGGCAACGAAGTGCACACAAGTCAGTGTGATAGAATAAAAACCTAAGCTAATGCAAAGTCCTTGATAAGTTAAGGTTCAACGACCTTTTGAACAGAGCCTTGAAAACTCATGATGAATCTAACTACCCTGTACAGTGAAACAAGAAAACATTACAAAAAGCTTATTCGTAAATCAAAGAAAAGGTCTTACGAAAAGTACTATGAGTCGATTGAGACCATCACGGTGGGTGCTGCACTAATGAGGGATATGAAAAAGGATACTGTAGCAAGACTGGATAATCTTAAATTGTCCAACGATACTCACACTTCTTCAAAGGAAGAAATTTATGTGGCACTTCTCCAACACCATTTTCCTGGTTCTGTATTTGGAGATATTCCGCAGGAGCTAGCCGCAAAAAAGGAAAAACCTAACTGAATGGACCGGATAATGACAAATAGAGTTGTATTGCCCTGTCTTGGACTATCAGCTGATTTTAACTATACAAATCTCCAAGTTCATACGGCCTATTATGATACAACAGTGTCTTGACATAATAGGAGATAGGACTTCAACTTCTTCAAAAAGGCTCTTAGTGATCTTTGTGCCCTGCATAGCTCTTGGCTATGTACCACGGTCCTGGAGAAAAGCGAGAGTCGTCTTTCTCCCAAAACAAGTGAAATGAACAATTGCGAGCGGAAAAACTTCAGGCGGATCAATCTATCCTCATAATTTCTAAAGTCCTTAGAGTGGTCGATCGACCGTTACATTTCAAATGTATGTCTGATAGAAACCCCGCTAAGCAGCAGGCAACACGGTAGGCACAGTAGGCTTATCATCTTTCAAAGGTGGATTCTGATATTGAAAAGATTATATCTTAAAAAGCCATCACTCTTGGCATTTTTCTTGGCCTTCTATGCTTTTGACCACGCCACTTTGAGTGACTCTTTAACGTAGCGGAAAGTTTCACTTGAAGAACAACAACACAATCCAGGGAGGTGTGAAGCGTGCAAGTCCCTAAGGGGGCTTTCTATCACCCCGGCTGTATAACATGGTGGTAGACCAGCTCCTAATTGAATTAAATGATAAAGGGCTAAACACATACGACTTTGCCGATAATGTTAGAATATGGATTATCTCTGCAGAAACATGCAGGATATTACCAACAGTTGGTGTCGAACGAATGGTTTCATGATCAATGCTTCTAAGACACAGCTCGTTGCGTTTACCAACAGAAGAAAACTAAATAACTTCACCCTTCCTTCAATCGGTAATAACACATTAACACTCCAATATAGTTTGAAGCACCTTGGTGTTACTCTCGACAAGCGACTCAATTGGGCTGTTCATGTTGAGACTAAATGTGCAAACACAACTCGAGTTCTTCTGCAATGCAGAAGGGCTTTCGGTGGCAAATGGGGGCTGACTCCAAAAATGTTCTACTGGCTATATAAAGTAGTTGTCAGGCCCATTGTCAGCTATGGGTGCGGTACAAAGGCTTGCTTGCTTAAGTATCACTAGTGCTTTCAGTACAACGCCCACAGGCATATACACCCCAAGGCACAGTGGAAATCTCAAGAACGAAAAAGCTAAGATTTAGCAAAGAGCTCCGCAGGGAAGCTCATAGGCTCTGAACCAACAATTGGTATATCGAAAGGTAGGATAAGATCGCTAGTCTAACAAGCTTTCTTTCGGTCCAGTAACTCTCAATGAAGGAGCACAGAAGGTTGCAAGATCTCCAAGATGTTCACTCCAGAGTTGAGCCAGCAAACCACTAAATTCCTATTAAATCGGTTAGACTGCAGGCTAATGGTGGGATTACTAACAGGTCACCATCATGTGAACAAACATATGGTACGACTTCGACTAGAAAAAGATCCAACATGCCAATCTTGTCTTGAAGAAGAAACAGACACTTACATTGTGGGAGAATGTTTGGCTCTCTTAAGCTTCGAAGCGTCGCCGTTAGGATTAAACTATCTAATTGTAGAAGATTTCTGCAAAGCAGATTATGTTGGCTTTCTTCAAAAAGGTCGTCAGTCTTGATTCTTGAATATGAGGATGGCATAAAGGACTTAGCAGTCTACATGTCAGGTTATGACTACATGGTCGCCTCGACCAAAAAATTACTTTATCTGCCGTGTTAAAGAATACCTGCCCGACAATGCCGTGTGAAATAATTTACACCTTGTGAAATGTGTACACCTTGTGAAATAATTTACACCTACCAAACAAGGCACGTGGAAAGCATGATTTAAAAAAAAATTTCTGGCACGGTAATAAACATTGAGTTGCAAACGCTGTTAAGTAGATAGTAGCGCACAAAAGTTTTTGTACCTAGTACGCATAAATTTTCCACTTTTAGAACATAAATACATTAAAACTAACATTTATAAAAATCAAAATGTTTATCCTTCGGACAACAACAATTGTAGGCTATAATTGTGAGTGCTATTATGCTTAACAGAATAAAATAATCAGCTGTTATTTTTATTCTGTTGCGCAAAGATTTTTTAATTAACGCAACACAATAATAGTATTTTATTGGATTAGTGTTTAGTGATATATTTTATTTCGAGCAAATTTGCAAGATAATCAAGTCTATTAAACAGGAACCCAATACTATATTTTATACTTCCAACAGAATAATATGTAATAATTTAAATTGAATTATTGAATTCTAATATAGATATAGAACGAAGAAAATACAACGAATTTTATTTAATCTTTTGTACAATTAATTCCATACAATTATTTATCATTGCGACAACAATAAGTATAATTTGATTTTTGTTTTTTTATAACCATAATTGTATGCGTTGTTTTACTTAACAGAATAAAATGACCAACAGTTTTAATTTAATTTTATTCTATTGCGCAAAGATTTTTGAATCAACGCAACACAATAAAACATTTTATTTGAGTGTATTGAACTCTGAAATATTGAAAACAAATACATATTGTGGAAGGTGGGGGGGGAATCAAAACGGGGTGATGGCAAGACGAGGCACTCGGCTTAAATCACAAAAGAATTAAATAATCAGATGCGCCTAGCGTCACACCTGACACCGATAACACACCATTTCTCGGCGAAGTGCATTAACAACAACGCCACGGAGTTTATTTGTTCTTTTTGGGAAAAAAAGTTTGTTTTGCAAGAAATAGTAATTTTTTCATGTAATTCAGAGCGAGTAAGTGTGCAAAAGTAACAACATCTCAGACAAGCTTTAAATTTGTTCACATGTAACAATTTCTTCGTTAAGAGGCTAGAACTTTTTTTTCTGTGTGTTGCTCAATGCTTTTATCCAGTGTATTTTTTTAAATGCAGAATAATATGTAAGGACATGAAGGGGTACGATAGGTAGGGGCAAGATGGGGTTTTTCAATTAGAATTTTATTTTAGTGAATATTTATCGTCTTAATGTACAATCTCAAAAATTTTGGGTAGCTTGTTCGACATGCAACTGCAGGTGTGCTCACTGCAGCTGTGACAGTATAGAAAATAAGGATGAAGATGCAGCCTTCACCTATGAATATTGTCTTAAAACTTGCCCCATAGGTGGGAAAAGATGGGGACCATGGACTATTTGTAGTTTTTGATTTTTTAAATTTTAATATGTTTAAATTTTTTATATATTAGATTCTTAAAAATATTTTAATAATGAAGACTGATTACCAACGATGATTTTTGAAATAAAACGAACTATTAAAATATAATACGGTTGTTTTCATTGGGCATCAAACCTTGAATACCCCGTCTTGCCCCTCTTTCCCTCATTTTCTTTACTATTGAGTTGTTTTTTGAAGTTTTCTGATTCAAATTTTTTTTATTTTATTTTATAAAAAACTCAACAAAAACTTTTGCGCATGTTACTCTCTCGAATAGTAAAAAGGCCAAAGGGATCCTATGATTTGATTTTATTTAAATTTCCCTTGTGAAAAAAATTATTTTTTGTATAAATGTTTTTTGGTTTCTCATTAGTACAAAATTTGATGTCTTACATTGTATGTCATTTTATTTTGAAAATTACAACAACAAAATAGGCATTGAAATTGAATAAAATTTATTTAATTGTGTGGAATTAATTGTATCAAAAAATGAATAAAATTTATTGTTTTTTCTTCTATCTAAAATAATTCAATTTATATTAATTCATTAATTCGTTCCCTGTCGGAAAGATAAATTTTAGTATTACGGGTTCGTGGAATTTTATTCTCTCGGAAATTGTCAACTTTTGTTCGAGAGAAAAATATATCATAACACACTAACACAATAAACTACTATTTTTAAAATAAAACTTCATTTTTTATATGATTGTTTGTTGTCATGTTTATTTTTTTAAATTTAAATTTGATTAAATAAATGTGTTCGATGATGTTTCTGTTGTTCTATTTTAACCTTTTTTGGTAATATTTTCTAGGATTATTAACATTTTGTAATGATATGTGGGATACAAAATATTTTTTAATATTCCAAGAAATATTTTGGAAATTATTGAGTACAATGATACCCGTAAAGCTATTGCCACATATATGTCATGTGGTTTAGTTTCTTAATGGTTTTTTTTTGTCGAACTGCATGGATACCAAATAAGACCACGACAAAATTGACGACTGCACCAAGTCAAAAGTGGCATCTGGGCACAGCCAAATAGACGATGCTGTAACCTTAGCAAGGGCAAACTTTGTTGCTATCTGTGGTCTCTGTTGCACTGTTATCGTTATACGGCATTGGTTTAGCTATTTTCTCTAATTCAACGAGCAAGTTTTTTATTGATTATTTTAAAAATTTGACGCAAATGTTGAAAGTGTAACACTGCGAGCTTGTTGAAGAGAGCAAGTACTGTTTGTTTGGATTTTATATATTTTCCCAAACTTTTTGTTTGGAGTCGAACTGTCTAGATATTCCTCAGACTGTAAGATCCGCTGGATTCACATGCAATATTTGATCAAATCAGTTATATTATGAAACAGTTGATCTCTTGCAACTATGTTGCTTGGCGTTGCTATTAGCTCCAATTCTTCCATTAAGTCCATCGCGTGCGAACTATCAATGGAAACGCTGGATTGGATGCGTATTCCCTCAGCTAGTCCACCCAGTTAGCCCCCCATTAGTGTTCGCTCCCCCCAGAAATTACTTGACCACCATTTCAGTGTCAACAAGACTAAAAAACGGATGGTCATATGGAAAAACCCCGGTAATCTTGTCAACCCAATGAACATCAGGTTAATTAAAAGAAACGAATGCGCAACCAATAGCGAGAAGAAAGGAAAATGACCCCAAAAAAGGAGAGAAAACCCGATGAATGGTAGCCAACGTTTACACAAATCTGCAATTTTTTTAAACAATTATTTATAAATATTTTATTGCAGAAATTATATTTATTATAGTTATTTATTTATTATAAAAAAATTTTTATTTATTATTTATTTATATGTAAGAAACAGTTATTTGTTTATTTATATATTTAAAAAAATTATTCTTTTATTTATATATCAAGAAATTATTTATTCATTAAGAGATCAAAATATTTTCAAACCCGGACTCGCCTGAAGACAGAATAAAAATAGGAATGTTATAGAAGATCATTGTTACTTGAGTAAGATGCCTTCGCTCGGGAGCCATCTCCAACAATGGCATGTAAGATCTATCTGGATTGGCCCTTAATGACCGAATTCTACATACCAGATTCTTCCACATCTTAAAAGGGAAAACCAAAACATGTCTGGATATGGCTGTTGACGACCAAATTCTTTAAACCTGGATGTGGTAGAAGAGCCTAAACATAAATTATTATCAATTTAAAATTTCGTGGAGAGCGCTCCTGAGCGCCAGGCTCTAAGTCTCTAAGCTCCCATGGTCATAGTTATTACAATTTAAAGAAAGGTAAGAAACACGCGTTAAATATTGAAAAGGGTGAAGCCCCAACCAGGAAAATAAAAATTGGATGAACCTAGGAGTTATTTTCAAAGTTACTAGGAGTTATTTTCCAACAAAAATGTTACTCCAAAAAATTATCAACTTTTTTTTACTGGTTCAACCAAAACGAGTGTTTGTTGTCGGGACCAATTTGATGTAGAACTGAGATGCAGAGCTTGATTTTAGAATGTTAATGTGTTTTCCATCCCACAAAAATGAGTTTTTATCATTCAGGATCCGTTATCCATATTTGCTCTAGATGTGTATAATTTCTTTCAAAATTCAAAAGAGTTAAACAGAGAATAAAAAGCCATTTTGTGTTGTCGGTACCAGGACCTCTAACCAATTTATATAGCAACATCAATATATGTGAACAGGAATTGCTAGATTGGTTCTTGTTTGACTATTTTCTAAACTTAAAGAACATACGATATTCGAGTTTGTTACAAAGTTGTTCAACCCGTAAAAGTTTATTTGTCTTAACAACTTTCTTCTACGTCAAACAATGCTTTCAATACAACTGATCTCTTTTTTATTTATATTTTCTCATCACCCTTTCCGGATTGTATTTATTTGATTTGCTTTCTCATTTTGTATGCTGTTGGTTCATAAACTTTTTTAATATGAACTTGGATTATTGGTAATTTTTGAAAAGTCGAACAATAAAGTTTTCTATAGTGCCAGTGGTTTTGTGTAGTCAAACTTTGTTATGGATGCCAGTTTTTGTTTGGGAAATTTTTTATAAACATAAAGGAGATACTAAGACAATACAGCTTAGTATCTCCTTTAGTAACCAATTTTGTTTATTTTTTTGAAAAGTATAATCATAAAAAGCAAAATAAACGAACCTTAAATTGGACTAAATTTTGGAATGCTTAGTTTAACTTTAGGAAAAAAAATTACTAAATACAAAGTTAAATTTACAATAATTAGAAAAAAAATGTATTGCCTTTTGTTTGATTTGCTGAGTCAAAATAATTTTTTTTGTGTACTGTTTGTGAAGGTATCAGAAGGTTTTCAAACATAAATAAATTAACAATAATTAGAAAAAAAAGGATTTTTTTATTTGTTTGTTTTGCTGAATCAACTTAAAATTTTTAATTTCCGTGATTAATTAAAAACGCTAATTTCTTGTTAGCTAATAGTTTTATATACTATATACGTATTCCAGTTTTTAATATATTCTACTGACGATGAAAGCATGGCTTTCGAAAGACGCATATATTAAATAAAACTATTAGTTAAAAAGAAATTGACGTTTTTAATTTATCAGTAAAATTTATTGGCGCAACAGTTTATGCTTATTGTATCGTCTGGTTATATATAACAACGTATTCAAGATGACTTATTGAATAATTTTTTTCTTTGGATTGAGGAGTTGGATCTGAAACAATCATGGGGTGAGTGAATCATTTATTTTAACGTTTTAATGTAATGATTGTAATAGTATGGTGTTGGTGTTATGCTCTCAGTTTCTTTGGGGTCGTCAGAAATCCTGCCTCATTGACTGGAGGTTATTACTGTTCGAACACACATTGCTAAATCTCGTCGGAGTACAACTCCGCCAGGCACGCAGTCTCCTAATTGCTTCCTTCTAGTAACTTACTAGCAGGTCCAGTGTTCATTATGCATTTTTTCATTCATACATATAATCTGGTTAAGAAAAACTATTTCCAAAACGTTGCATTTCAATGTACAGTTGTTTCGGATCTACAATTATTGACCTCTGAATTATATCCATGTTTTACATATGAAAACACTGAACAAAATTTTAAACCATTGGGTTGACAACATCTGCTTAAAGTATAAAAACAGCTGATTACTTTAAATTGTTCTATTACAATTGTGTAATAATCATAGCTGTCTCTATTCAGTGTATTATAAAGTTTTATTTGTAAGTTTTATTTATACATTTCTCAAATGAGTTGTACACCAACATTTGGGCGAATTTTTTTTTAGTTGTTTTTATGAATTCATTTTAATTTTCTTCTATACAAATTGACTATTATTATAAAAATTATGATATTTCTTTAAAATTGTTATATGTATATTTCTGAACACGGAAGAGATAGCAGAGCTCATTCTACCTTACTTGAATGATTTAGGCCGTTTCGCGCTATGCAATATTCAAAGTAAGTATTCGATTCGACTTGGTGCTAAGCACCAGTTCCGACGATAGGCTGTTGAACGACTGTAGAAACAAAAAACAGTTCATGCTTTAGCACTTACTACCTGACTCCTATAGGCAGTATTTTATTTATTCTCAAACAAATCACAGCCCATCTGATTAAGCACTTTATTTGCCAATCCATACCTCAGTGATTCTTTTAATGTTCGTAGACATTCGTCTTCTAGAGTTAGAGTTAGAGTTAGAGTTAGAGTTAGAGTTAGAGTTAGAGTTAGAGTTAGAGTTAGAGTTAGAGTTAGAGTTAGAGTTAGAGTTAGAGAAAAAAGACGATAGGCTGTTGAACGACTGTAGAAACAAAAAACAGTTCATGCTTTAGCACTTACTACCTGACTCCTATAGGCAGTATTTTATTTATTCTCAAACAAATCACAGCCCATCTGATTAAGCACTTTATTTGCCAATCCATACCTCAGTGATTCTTTTAATGTTCGTAGACATTCGTCTTCTAGAGTTAGAGTTAGAGTTAGAGTTAGAGTTAGAGTTAGAGTTAGAGTTAGAGTTAGAGTTAGAGTTAGAGTTAGAGTTAGAGTTAGAGTTAGAGTTAGAGTTAGAGTTAGAGTTAAAGTTAGAGTTAGAATTAGAGGTAGAGTTAGAGTTAGAGTTAGAGTTAGAGTTAGAGTTAGAGTTAGAGTTAGAGTTAGAGTAAGAGTTAGAGTTAGAGTTAGAGTTAGAGTTAGAGTTAGAGTTAGAATTAGAGGTAGAGTTAGAGTTAGAGTTAGAGTTAGAGTTAGAGTTAGAGTTAGAGTTAGAGTTAGAGTTAGAGTTAGAGTTAGAGTTAGAGTTAGAGTTGGAGTTGGAGTTGGAGTTGGAGTTGGAGTTAGAGTTAGAGTTAGAGTTAGAGTTAGAGTTAGAGTTAGAGTTAGAGTTAGAGTTAGAGTTAGAGTTAGAGTTAGAGTTAGAGTTAGAGTTAGAGTTAGAGTTAGAGTTAGAGTTAGAGTTAGAGTTAGAGTTAGAGTTAGAGTTAGAGTTAGAGTTAGAGTTAGAGTTAGAGTTAGAGTTAGAGTTAGAGCTAGAGTTAGAGTTAGAGTTAGAGTTAGAGTTAGAGTTAGAGTTAGAGTTAGAGTTAGAGTAAGAGTTAGAGTTAGAGTTAGAGTTAGAGTTAGAGTTAGAGTTAGAGTTAGAGTTAGAGTTAGAGTTAGAGTTAGAGTTAGAGTTAGAGTTAGAGTTAGAGTTAGAGTTAGAGTTAGAGTTAGAGTTAGAGTTAGAGTTAGAGTTAGAGTTAGAGTTAGAGTTAGAGTTAGAGTTAGAGTTAGAGTTAGAGTTAGAGTTAGAGTTAGAGTTAGAGTTAGAGTTAGAGTTAGAGTTAGAGTTGGAGTTGGAGTTGGAGTTGGAGTTGGAGTTGGAGTTGGAGTTGGAGTTGGAGTTGGAGTTGGAGTTGGAGTTGGAGTTGGAGTTGGAGTTGGAGTTGGAGTTGGAGTTGGAGTTGGAGTTGGAGTTGGAGTTGGAGTTGGAGTTGGAGTTGGAGTTGGAGTTGGAATAGAAGTTGGAGCTGGAGTTGTAATTATAGGTGAATAGGAAAATAGGTTCAAGTTTTAGTTGAAGAAATTTAGTTAAATTTGAAATGCATTTTTCGCTTTTGTGTGTTTTGACAAGTAAATTACTTATTTGCATTAATTTAAATTTGATCCTTACGAATTTGTTGGTTGTTCTAGATATATAGATCTTGCAACACCAAGCTTGCTAATGGCTAAAAGTTAATTTGTTATTTTATAACATCAAGCAGATTATTTAACTTTTCCATAATTGAAATATAAACGAGGGCAACATTTGTTTCAATGATTCAAAAATAAGAGATATATATTACTGACGAAAAAAATCGATGCTAATCAAGAACAGCTTATCGGAACTTATAAGACACATCTTAAGAAATCAGAATTCTCTGCTATTATTCTAAGAACATTTATTCTATTCTATTTTATTGATGGTTACAATATAGCAGGCAAACTTCTATAGTTTGTTTTTGTGTTTGGGCTGTCTAAGCAAATCAAGAGCTGGTTTGATTACTTATGTTTTAAAACGTAGTTTTAGCCGATGTTCTGAAGAAAACTATATTTTAGAGCAGCTTGCACTTATCTCGGATTTCTTGCACTTATCTCGGCTAACTTCATTACGCCACTCTATTGCTTCGTTTTTCACTTAACTTTAATATCTCCTTTATTACACTAAGTTTAGCTAAATAGAAATCAACACTAAAATCTTTCCAATTATAACATAAACAATTTTTTATTAGATCGTTATAACTAATTTTACACTTTTCAATACAAAATTAATTTTTTATTCAGCAAGTTTGGTAAGAAGTGCAACGGCTAACGCTTTATCACCAACATATTCGACTTTCTTACTAGCAATAGCCTCTTCATACGATAATTTTTTTGATACGACTAACGCTAAATTTTCCGCTGTTACTGTAACAGTTACATCTGGTGACTCTACTGTTCCTTCAATCACTTTCAATGCTTTTAAATCAACAACTGTAAAATGCGGTTTAGAAAATAATCATTATTGGAAAAATTATTCAAATTGTTTAAAGTTTTCTGTTTTACTTACCTAAATCTTGTGTTCCATTTGGAGATGTTACATGAAGCTGGAAAACTCCAAGAACTGTGCGTGGTCCATTTGGATCAACAGCAGCAACACGTGCTTTGATTCTTTCAACAAGCCCTGCGAATGACATTTTGATTTAATTTTTATTCGAAAGTGACTTTCCACAATGAGGTTCAGAGTATAAATGATAAATGAATTATACCCGACACTTTTATATACTAAAATATTAACTACTTGTTATCAGTATGTACATACTTGTAACTGACGAAAAAATTGAGCTTTGGCGCTGTGGTTTGATAAACTAACATATCTTTTGTGAGCTGTTATTCGTTTATCAAATATTTAATTACATGTATACTAATTTTGAAGTGGATGCAATTATTAGTATAAAATCAATTTGGATTAGATTGTATTGACAAATAACAGTTTAATTTCAATTATCACAACAAAATACAAAATCACGTTTTTCAAATAGTCGTTCGTTACCTAATCGATGATTCCAATCGTCTGTAAATCTAAAATTAATATCAGTAGCATTAGTACAATATAGCAACAAAGTTTAGTTAAATATTATTTGCACTGAGAGGAACAAAAATATTTACCATTTTATATTTTTGTGTTAGGGCAATCTATTTCGACCTTACAAACATTGATTGTTTGTTACATAAATGTGATGTTATCAATCGGAACTGATTTATTTATTTTATAAAAATTATTGTATTTAAACTCAAAGTACTAATAAAAAATTATCTCAGATTTTTACAAAAGATTTGTGTTTGACTGAAAAGAGTATTTGAGTAAAAGTATCAGTGGTGTCATGAACACCGGTGACGAAAAGTAGAAATTATCTGGTTAAATAAAACGAATACCTTGAACCACCGTTTACACGGAAATTTTATGTCAAAGATCATCCGGTACGCATTTTGAACTAACTGGAGATTGAAGTATCAGATTATTTATTTTGCAATTTTTTTTTTATTTATTGATCTACGGGTGTGACAATCTCACTTGCTTCTGTCGATGCTATTGATATGTAAATATAGGTTATCGTGTGATATCACATATCACTGACAATTGTAGCGAAATATCACTAGCCAAGGTTCAATCTTAGTTATGAAATATTCATTAATGATGGCACGATATTGATTGCTCGAAGAAACGAGCCTTCATGTTACTCTAAATCTGGGCAGTAATCATTGAGGAAGACAGTTTTTACAATCTCATTTTAGTTTTGTTTCTGCAAATGTTTTGTAAAAATTGCGTTTTATCTCTTACTTTATTTTTATTGCATCCATGCTATAATGAAATATTGGGTTACTGGGTTTATTGGGTTCGAAATATTCGAATCTTTACTTTCCTGGATTGATAAGATATTTCAGACGCTCTTGATGGAACCCAGGAAGATGGAAGCCATATCTGAATAATTGGGAAATAGTTGGGCTCTGAAGAGTATACACCGCAGCATTAGAATTTTCTTTTATCTAACTCCACTGTCTGATCACAGAGATGTAGTCATTGGGATATATGGGATTCAAGACCCCATTTTTCCTATACACGGTACCTAGGCATTTTGCTTGTACAGTAAGTGACTAAGTTTTTACTGCTACTCCTTTGACCTCAAGTGATTCTCCTTCTTAGTCTTTTAAAACCTTTTAGTTCTTGCAATATTCGTGTGACTGCACCATTTACGACATTCCATGATATTGGTTGGTTCTTTTTCCTAAAATTTCGACAACTTTTTATCTATCTTAGTTAAATCGTGAACATCCAAAAATACATGGCACTCTCAGCTTTTTCTCTTCGTATTTCACTTTTTATCCCTTGGTCCTGAATATATGTATATTGGCCCTCTTTTGCTATTAAGTCTATAGACAGTATGCTCGCAAGTCTCGCAGGACAAAAATTTCGTATCACTAAGGGAAAAATTTTATAACGTTAACATCATTTCTTTAAACAGAATTTAGTCCCGCCATTTTGGAAAAAATGAAAAATAAAAGGAGTGCTGTATTGTGTTAAAGTTGTGCTAGTTGTTTTACTCAAAATTAAATTCGCACCACCAACGGAAAAATTTGTATACGTTAAAACGAGTTTTCGCGCAGAAGTTCGCCCCACCATTTTACAAAAAATAAAAAAAGAAGGTTGTGCTGTATTGTAGCATAGTTGTACTGGATGTGCTACTCAGGCAGAATTTCATATCACATCACCAATGAATAAAAAGTGGTGCACTAACATAGTTTTTCGAGCAGAAAGCTTTCGAGCAGAAGACTATAAGCATAAGTTAGCGCCGCCATTTTGCAAAAACTGAGAAGCAAAGGTTATCTTGTATTGCTATAGGGTTGTGCTGGTTGTGCTACTCAAAAAAATTCCATACTACCAATGCAAAAAATTTGGCACCCTAAAACCATTTTTCGAGTAGTGGTATGCCCCGTCGTTTTCGAAAAAATGCAAAACAAAAGTTTTGTAGGTAGTGATATGAAATTTTTTTGAGTTGGCTGCTTAGAAAGAGATTATATATAACCAACGATAAATATGTTTACGCTAGCATAAAATTTTCTTTTAGATATCAGTGTAAGCATTAATTTAATAGTACTTGTAATATAAGTAACATCTGGCGTCCGATACCATAAATTAATCTTGCAAGTTTTGTTTATATAAAATAAGGGACTCACCAAAATATATGACAATAAAAACAATATTCTGACAAAAGCTGTGTGAATTTGGAACCCGAACATAAGGGGAAAAAAGAAAAATATTTTTGGAAACAACAAACGGCGTAGATGATTGTAGTAAAACTTTTTTGTTTGTTTTTGTATAAAATATTACTCAAATCCTTAAAACAGGTGAATTTCCTACACACAGTAATAATTTTGATAATCCAAGTATACAAGATTGTTCGAAATCGTTTGTAGTTTTTTGTAGTATGTAATGATAAATATTTTTGGAAATTTTTTTTTCACTTAAAAAATAAAAAAATTTACAGATGAGCTTAAAGATGAAATATGCTTTTGATCTCAGAAACTACAAACGACGTAAATGATTGTAGTAACAGTTTTTGTTAGTAGTTGTAATAAATATCACTCAAATCATCAAAACAGGGGAAACCCCTACAGTAAATTTCCCAAACTACTTATCATTACTATAAAATACTACAAACGATTTCGAACAATCTCGTATACTTGTATTATCAAAATAATCACTTAATGTAAGGGAATCCTTTGTTTTGATGATTTGAGTGATATTTATTACAACTACAAACAAAAAAATATTACAACAATCATGAACGTCGTTTGTATTTTCTGAGATCAAAAGAATATATCATTTTTTTGCCCAACTGTACAGCTTTTTATTTTTTGAGTGAAAAAAAAATTCCAAAAATATTTATCATTTAATATAAGCACTGAATCTAAAAAATTATGGTGCAAATTATGAAACTTTTTGCAATCCAAACAATTTTCGACCGATCTAGTTTCGAACCAATGAGAAAATTTTAAGCTTTAAAAAAGTTTATCATTCTCATCAGGGCTAGCCGACTAGATAAACTACCAAAAAATGTCAACGCTAAATATAAACCAAAAATTAGGTTACAACTCTAGCGAAGTATAAAAAAACGAAAAATTTACATAAACATATATTTAATAGATTCAGGTTTAGTCAATTAATTTCCATGGTGATCACTGTTTTGTTATACTCTAGACATACTAGTAAATTGAATAACAAACTCATATCGGTGAGAAGAAAATGACTAGTCTTGGATTTGAGTGATATTTCATTTCATACAACAACAAACGCCGTTTGTTGTTTCCAAAAATATTTTTCTTTTTTTTCTCCTTATTCACTCAGCTTTTGTAAGAATATTTTTTTATTGTCATATATTTTGGTGATTCCCTTATTTTAAATATACAAAACATGCAAGATTAATTTATGCTATCGGACGCCAGATGTCACTTATATCATAAGTACTAATAAATTAATGCTTACACTGATTCCTACAAAAAAAATATTTTCCATTGCTTTATATATAGTCTCTTTCTAAGCAGCCAGCTCAAAAAAAATC
This sequence comes from Diogma glabrata, assembly GCA_963693315.1. Taxonomy (NCBI): domain Eukaryota; kingdom Metazoa; phylum Arthropoda; class Insecta; order Diptera; family Cylindrotomidae; genus Diogma; species Diogma glabrata. The sequence continues at coordinate 269,966,874 of OY856188.1, forward strand.
CATATCACTACCTACAAAATTTTTGTTTTTCATTTTTTCGCAAAACAACGGGAGCTACTTCTGCTCGTAAAATTGCTTTAGCATGCCAAATTTTTTGCATTGGTAGTATGAAATTCTTTTTGAGTAGCATAACCAGCATAACCCTAGAGCAATACCTTTACTTTTCAGTTTTTGCAAAAGAGCGGAGCTAACTTCTGCTCGAAAGCTTTCTGCTCGAAAAACTATGTTAGCGCACCACCTTTTATTCATTGGTGATATGAAATTCTTCCTGAGTAGCACATCCAGCACAACCATGGTGCAATACAGCACAACCTTCATTTTTTCTTGTAAATTGGCGGAGCTAACTTCTACGCGAAAAATCAGTTTAACATGTTCAAATTTTTCCGTTGGTGGTGCGAATTTGTTTTTGAGTAGCACAACTTTAACACAATACAGCACTCTTTTGTCTGAGTAGCACAACCAGCACAACTAAAGCACCTTTTATACAGGAAAACCTTTGTTTTTTATTTTTTTTCAAAATAGTGGGGCTAACTTCTGCTCGAAAAACCGGGCTAGTCTGCCAACTATTATTCATTGCTTATATGCAATTCTTTCTGAGAAGCACAACCAGCCCAACTTAAGCACAATACAGAACAGTCTTTGCTGTGCTTTTTTTCAAAATGGCGTGACTTACTTCTGCTTAACCTTCTGCTCGAATATATCCTTCTGCTCGAAAAATCGTTTTAGCGTGCCAACTTTTATTCATTGTTTACTGTAGCACAATACAGCACAACCTTTCCTTTTTTTTTTTGCAAAATGGTGGGCTAACTTTTATTCGAAAAATTACTTTAGCATGTTTAATTTCATTCGTTGGGATATGTTTTTTGAGTAGCACAACCAGCACAACTTAAACACAATAAAGCACTTCTTTTGTTTTTCATTTTTTCAAAAATGGCGGGGCTAACTTTTCCAAATTTCATCTTTTACACGAAAAAATGATTTTAGCGACATAACATTTTTCTATTAAGGATATGTAATTTTTTTCTGAGTAGCACAACGACAACTAGCACAACTGTAGCACAATACAGGACAACCTTTGTTTTTCAGTTTTTTCAAAATGGCAGGGCTAACTTCTGCTCGAAAAATTGATTCAGCGTGCCAACTTTTTTTCATTGATGATATGGCATTCTTTCAGAGTAGCACATCCTGCACAACTGTAGCACAATACAGCACAATCTTTGTTTTTCAATTTTTTTCAAAATGGCGGGGCTAAGTTAGGTGACATGATTATTTCTCCCTTATTTTTTACTGAAATCTAAAATAGTAATGAATAAGTAAAAAGTACTGAAAAAATATAAAAAGCTATAAGTGAAAAGCTATAAGTGTAATAGCTATAAGTGAGCGCAGGAAGCGTGGGTTTGTTTGAAATTATTTAGAAAAAGCAGGCTTGGCAAAGATTTTTCGGCGCCACATGAATTGAGGCAAAAAAGTTTGATTAACCAAATTTTCATCAGAGAAATGTAACGTGACGAACCACAAACGATTCAAAAGCCTGGATAAATGTCAAATAAGGTGATGTTGTGTGTCTGATGTGATTGGAAGGAAGCTGACCTATACTATCAATTCGGTGTAAACAAATAATCAGATTAACACAAGCAATACAAAAATAGCGTACAGAATTGGTCAACCGAAAGGATGTTGTCTTCCATCATGATAATGCCAGATCAAAGATATCTTTGACGACCTGCCAATTTACTGATCTTGATTGGAAGGATTTCATGCACCCACCATATAGATCGGACCTTACGCCATCTTACAACCATTTATTCCAGTCTCCGCAAAACTCCCTTAATGAAATAAAAATTACTGAAGAGCCATCGAAAATAATTTTATCAAGATGCTCAAGAGAACTTTTGGTTTAACTCAAATAAGATATTGTTGAAACTTTGGTATATTAATCGGGTTCAATAAAAAATGGTTTATTCCTTTTAACCAGTTGGTTACTTTCGGTTAAATTTTTTTCTATTTCTTAAAAGTTTTTATCCCCACTACAGCTTACCGTAATAAAACAATTTTGATGAAACTTTGCCTAAAAATGTATTGCATATAGAAACGAGCTGATTTGTTTTTGAACGATAGTGGACAAAATTTTGTAAAATCTCCTAAACCCCACCTTTTGCTTAATCTCTGGAACCGCCGGTTATAATTTATCGAAAGGTATAGAGAAAATTGATGAAATTGCATGATTGTACATGAAGATTACGTTGACCTTACTTCTAACAAATCCTGATTAAATATCGAGTTTGACTTCCTGCAAGGGAAAGTAACCAAAAAGCCCACACCACGAATCGACTGTGTGTACCTGACGTCCAGTTAAGATAGTTCTTCAGGTGTTTATACTTTATTATTATTATTTTATTGTTTTTCGAATCATTTACAATTTTTTACTATTAAATCTACTCTGCTCCAACTGCCAATATTGGTTGCTGCAAAAGAAGTAATGCAACCTTACAGTAGTTGATATTTAACTGAAACACTTTCATTTCCTAAACACTATAATTTCTTTACCGCCTGATACATTGAACATTTCTGACTGCCAGACATTTGGTTATTGTTTTCACCGTCTTTTTCGCTACAAAGCATACACTTAAGATCCTTTAGACTTTCTTTGACGAAGTGTCCTTAATCTTAAACATTCTACTGAGTTTTGATCTGTCGTTATCGCTTTAACAGCCTGCTGCTCGTTGGCAAAATTAGGAATTTTTTCCACGCTCTTTCTCCTGCTTTGTTGGCGTTGATCGTCGTCGTTTAATTTTATAGTCTTTCTCTCTCTCCAACCTGGTAAAGTATTGGTGAGGCCTGGTATCCACATGAAGCCTTTAATTTTTGACCGCTCATAATATAAATAAATACATTAAATACGAACGATAGTAAATAAATTGCAAATTCGTTCCATTCGTCAATGATTGCCAAAATATAGGATAAAGCTATTAGGAAAGCTACAAGATATACAGGATATACAGGATATACCGAGCGGCAGGTATATCCGATAGAAATAGGTAGATTTCGGGATCAGACAGTTATGTGTGCAATTAGAATCGGATTTATCAGATTACTTTATAAAAACACTAATTAAAAACAGAAGTATTAAACAAACTTTAAAAATAAACATTATTTTATACAGTTTTTGGGCTCTAGGCACTTAACCTGTACCCTGATATGGCCAATTGTCAAACATATTCAGGAAACTGTTTGCCGCAACATACCCAGAAAATATTTTTATCGTAAGTAAAAAAATGCGACCATGAAAGTGCCGCTAAATGCCGTTGTACTTCACACAGTTTATTGCAGATAGGTAAAGAACCTTTTATTGCAGATGTCTGGCTTTTTAAAAAATGATAGAAATATGTTCAAATAATTAATATTTATAAATTTTGTTTACTAGACTCTTAACCTGTACCCGGATATGGCCAGTTGTCGAATTTATCTAAGAGATTGTTTGCCGCAATACGCTCAGCAAAAGTTTTTGGTCTAGGTCGAAAAATGCGACCGTGAGAGTGCCGCTAAATCCGTTATCCCTCATATCGTTATATAATATATATATATATATATATATATATATATATATATATATATATATATATATATATATATATATATATATATATATATATATATATATATATATATATATATATATATATATATATATATATATATATATATATATATATATATATATATATATATATATATATATATATATAATTTTTTTTTTTTGTTTTTCCGTCTCCGCTTTACATATATAGTCGTTTGGCATCAACATTTTTCCGAAATTCCGAGATGACGGACATTGCAATAGGTAGAGTTTTATATGAAATCTACCTAATACACAAATTGCTATTGATAGCTGAAAGCGATGTTCAAAAGATGACGTACAAAAGTAATCAACTCTACAAAAACCTTCAAAGCTCTTATAACAAATAGCTTGTTACAAATTATGCTGAGAAATTAAGCTGCATCTACATTTGATATCTTACATGTTTGATTTATCATTCCACGATCAACTTCCTTCGCTTTCATTTAAGTTTACGTCTTCAAAAATATAAAAATGAATATTTTAAACTGGAACTTTGGCGATAATTTCCAGTTCCAAAAAAAAATAAATGGTCGAAAAATTACATATGCGCTTGGTTGCATCGTACATTTGTTTTCTTGTTCTAATCAATGTAATTCACCCTAACAAAATGTAATTCAACTCCTGGTGGAAAAAGAGAAAAGTTTCCAAAAATTAATGTAACTTACTTCAGATTGGTTATTACTTAACCACGACGTTTGTGATACCATTACATACGACCCATTCTTGAAGTACAATTTAAAAAATTTATTTTGTCTTTGCTTTGTTTTACAAAAGCTTTATCTGAGCAGAGTCTGTGCAAAAAACCCTTTTGTTTATTTTAATCGCAGCATGAAATTTGGCACTCTCTTTTTATTTGTATCTATTGTATCTATGTTTAATTTTAGAATACTGATATCGTTTATTTAGCTGATTTCCAGTTTTAAGCAACACAAATAGTCACATTATAAATAAACGTTACTGTTGTGTTATGATTAGTATTACACATAAATTGAACATCATAACATCGAACTATAACCAATATATTTAAGTAAAATGTCAACAGCTGAGATTATAGAACGAATTAAACTCCGTGTCGCTGCCGTTGATCCAAATGGGCCACGAACAATTTTAGGAGTTTTCCAACTAAATGTAATCTCACCGAAAGGAAACCAAAAATGGAGTAAGATAAGTTGATAGTCATATAGAAATAATTTAAGTTATATTGTATTTGTCTTTATCAGCCATTGATTTGAAAGCATTGACCGTTACCAAGGGAACCGTTCAATTTCCTGATGTTATTTCTACAATTTCTGAGGATGATTTCATTTTGGTTGGAACGAAAGAAATATCTGCTGTCGACGCTATTTCAAGTAGAAAAGTTAATGTGGAGGGTGACAAAATATTAGCTGCTGCTCTTCTCTCTAGACTAATACAATAACTTCTGGATGTATGAACAAATTAAACAAATGAAATATAAATTTAAAATCTGTGATTTTTATCAAACTTAAATTTATTTATAATTGGGTTTAGATCGAGTCACAAATTTTTGGAACACGATTTCACCTTTTCTGTAACTTCAGAATTCGTTTTTGGTATTTCGACTTTGATATTGATCATAGATTATTTGAAAATGGAAGAAATTGATTTGTTTCAAAATTGGTCAAAGTAGAGAAGTTGTTGGATCCCTGAACAATTATTATTTTAAAATAAAAAAAAATTTCACTCTGTTCCTGACTTTCGATTGTCACTTCTGGTAAACATATTTTGTGGAGGTTTATTTGTTTATCTTAAACTTTAATACCTTCAAACACTGCAAAGTGGTTTTGATGCATATTGTGTATCCGCACTTTGAAGGGTTTCACAATAACTCTACAGTCCATCTTATGGCTTTTGTTGTACTTTTATTGTAATAACTTTTTTAAAATTCAATCCCTATTTCAACCGTACACGTAATTGCTCTTATTGAACTGATTCATGACCGGAAAACGGTGTTGACAGGACTGGCTTATCTGGCCTAGAGGCATTTGAGACATCACATTCCCAAATGTTTTTACACCTAGTAGTGTGATGAGCAGATATATTGTTTTTTAATTGTTTGAGAATACTTGGTTATTCATCATCAGGTAAAATAATACGCGGAATCTATAGAAATGTTTTGCATCTCTCAATTACTTTAAGTAATTGATAAGTATTGCTTGATATTTTTGAGTAGTGCTAAGTGCTATGAAAGATTTGATTCCCATAGCATCGTAATATTATTTTTTTCCAGGCAATAAAGTTGGTCCAATAATACAAAGAGGATCGAGAATAGATCACTGCTAATGATTATTTAATTATGAATTAATTACGACTTGAGTTTGTAATGAACACTGGTGCAGTCCTGAAAGTTGAATCACTATCACTAACATTGGAGGAGTTACGTGCCATGCGATTTCAAATTTCCGACTAGCTTCAGTTTGTGAATTCGAATCAATTACACGACTTCTACTACGAATACTATATTTAAAAGTGAAAATTTCACTCATCCCACTATTGGCCGTTGATCCAACTCTTCATGCGTCAGTAATTTATAAATAAAGTATAAGTCAATATAATTTAACAACATTGTTGCGCCAATGGTTCTGGGGGTTGTTCAATACGATATAATAATTAAAAATTGCGTTTATGGTCCCGAAGATGGTTGTATAATACCAATAATAATAATTCGCTACGCTAGAGCCACAGGCGATCACTAAACATATATAGTAAATCTATCAAATAGGAATAATTGCGCACATGTACAGGCGATCATAAAACACAAATAAAATTTCGTTCTACTAAGCGTCATGCGCTCAATCCAGGAATTACCAAAACTGATGCAAAACTTTTTCCTCTATTAGATGTTAAAAGAAATTCAAATATAGGGATAAAATAAAAATTTCAACCCAAGAAGTTCCGATTTTCTTGAAACTTCGGTAACAGTTGTAACGATCGGCCCTATTATGATTTCTACTCTAAAACAAGAATCTTCAATATCTAACAAAATTCCATAAATTAATTTCTTATTCTATATCAGTTCTGGTATTATTTAAATTAAATTCAAAACCAGTTGGAACAAAAAACCATTATCAAATGTAGCATTTTATTGTGATTTCATACGATTTGCATTTCAAAGTTGTTGTATGTTCATGTAGTTGTAAGCTGGTTAATTTGTGTCTCGTACAAACTGTTATACATATTTTTAAATCTGAATGCATCTTTACTAGTAGAGGTGTTGATTTTTGTTGAAGAAATTAAATAGAGCAATAAGAGACATTATTTTGAATGAAAAGGAATATCAAAATATTGTTTATCTTGTTTTTGTATTTAAATGAAACTGCTTTTGATATCACTTCATAACTTGCGACCAACGCATATTTAAAAGGGAACAGAAATATTAAACGTGCGCTATAACAATTACATATATCTATTGGTGTGATCGAGTACATTTTATTCTCATCTTTTGAGATAAAATTAACATATTTAATGATATCATAAATTATGTTTTGACATTTTGAATTCTGATTATATTATTAAATTAACAAACATTGTGCACAAGATTGTGACATTTTGAAAGATAATAATGTAACGTTTCTTGACCGAGTTACTAATATTTGGTTCGATCACTAAATTGGAAAATTAAAACAATTAATTTTCTTTACTTTATATCTTTTATTCGTTCAATATTTTCTTTCTTATAACAATATTTCTCCTACTATTATTCACCTTAACGTTTACTACATTTCCCTTCACTCCTCACTAAACTATTACAGTACCATTTACTGTTACACCTATACTAATCTATTACACTTATAATAATATCTTACAATTTATTTTGACGAACCTGTGTCACCTATAATTAAACTCGCTTATATCACTGCTTAATCGATCGCCAACATGACCTTTTATATGTATATACTTGCTAGAAGACATAGTCCAATATTTCTACTAAATTCTAGAACACAACCTTTTTCCTTTCTTTATCAATAAAAATATAATAACAATATCTTCAAATATTGACAAATTGGTGTGAGATCTATTCTTTTTAATATGTTTATTTGCCTTTTCTCTAATAGTAGATTGCGTTAACTTTCTGATAAGGTAAACAAAAACTTCCTATCACGTATTCACTTTGGTTGCGTTATATTTTCTTTTGTTGATTTAGGTGTTTTTATATACATTGAGTGGAACTTTTTTCTCATTGTCCCTTGTTGTTACCTCAGTTTAATGATAAATGGTATGGAATTTGATGATAAACAAATAAAATTACAAATATTGGAACCAGCAGGACAAGAACCCTTTCGTCTTTTACTTCTTTAAGACTTCGTTCTAATCCTTTCGAGCATAATTTATGCTTTATGAATTTTTTGTTATTTTATTTTGTTAAGTACCACAGGAGTTAGTGTTAGCACTTCAGGCCCTAATGCTTATTAGGACTTTACAATCCCACGAACTCCGAGTTGGAGTAAATGGTTGGTTCCTCGAGGAAGACGGGGATGACGGAACAAAGCTGGTACTGGATCTTGTTGGTTATTGGTGGTTTCTGCCAATATCATCGAACCCTGCGAATGTTTTTTTAGGACTTGGGTTCTCGGCGGAACGAAAATTCTGCTCTTTAATAAATTTGTTCCACTATCTTCCATTTTCAGTTTTTAGAGCATAGCCTTTCAGTGTGTTGTTTGGTGTAGTAACCGTTGTATTATTGTTTAGAATTTTTTTATTAAGTTTTTGTTGCTTTGGAATTTTTTGAGATTTTGTTGATGAATTTTTTGAGTTCTGTGATTTAGAATTAATTTTGAATTCTTGTATTTTTGAAATTTAATAATTTAGTGCTTAGTTTTTTGTTCTTCGGTAAATTTTTTTAGAAATTTTGAATTAATTCTGAAAATTTTGTTCCTGTAATTTGTAGATATTTTTAAAAAATTTTTGTGTAATATTTTGAAAAGTTTTTTATTATTTTATTTATTTTTGTATTTTTGAATTTGTTTAGTTTTTTGAATTTTAAGTAAGCTAAGAAAATTTTATATTATTTTGAAAATTTTCTAGGAAATTTTAAATAAATTTTTTGAATTTTAAATTCATTTTGAAAATTTTTATGTGCAATTTTTAGATATTTTGAATAGTTTTAAGCAATTTTGAATTTCTTTTTAAACACATAGTTTTAAAAAATTTAGTAGCTATTCACTTTTTTGAATTTTGAGTTTTAGATAATTTTTTGTAATATTACTTATTAGTAATTTTGTTTTTTTTTAAATTTTGATAATTATGTGTATTTCAATTTTTAATTTGTTTTTATTTTAAAGTTCGTTGAATTTTTCGAACTTAGAAATTTGTTTGGAATATTTTTAAAGCAATTATTTTAAATTTATTAGTTTTTAATTTGTTTTTATTTAAATGAATTTAGTGTTTCGGTATTTCTTTAAATTCGTTTATGAATTTTGGAAATATTTGATTAAATTTTGATATTTTTTAAAAAGTGTTTTCATTTTAATTTAAATTTTTGGCATTTTTGTAAATTTTTTGAAAATTTTGGTTTGAATTTTGAATTTTTCGTGTTTTGTAGATTTTTGATTTTATTTAAATTATTTTAAATTTTTGAAATTAAATTTTGGTAAATTGAAATTTGTTTTTATATATATTGACATTGTCGATTTCGGAATTGTTTTTTGAGAAAACATATATTTTTTATTTTATTTTGACTTTTAGAAAATTATAAATTTTTTCTTTTCTTTTTCTTTTGAATTATTTTTTGTGTTTTTTTTTGCTGATTTTAAAAATTTTTTATTCCTTTCTATACCTGTCAAATTTTTGTTTCATACCCTTGTTTTTCTTTTTCTGTTGCCTACCCTTGGTTTTCTTGCGCAAGAAGCGTCAATATCCTCCGCTACCAGTTCCACTTTTAATGATACCTACTCTGCGTCATTCTTTTCTCCTTTTATTTTTCATTCGGGTTATCTTTGAGTCATTTGAGTCACTATGGCTTCAATCAAGACATAATCTATGGCAACAGCAGTACAGTGTGTAAGCTGGGTTGCCAGAGAACAACTTAAGTTCGTCCTCCTTCCTCCTGGACCCTCAAATTTTGTTGCGTATTTTATTTGCTACGAACTCCCCCCCCAGGCTTCTGTTACCTTTCTTTTTCTTTTTATAATTCTCAGGACGAATTTAGTTAGCCAGACCTCTTCCTTTCGTCCTGTCCTGCGGTGACCAGAAAGAATTATGAAAAATGTACTTTTCTATTCGTAAATAGTAATCTACTATCCGCATTACTCGAAAATGCGTTTATCCATATTTGCAAAAACTTTGTGGCCCTTTTAATCCGTCTTTTTGCTATTTTTTTTTTAAATTCCTAAGTGCATTTGTTATTTTAAACCATGTATGTTAATAGTTTTGTTAACAAAATTTATTCGTGTTTCTTTGCATTCCTTAATGAACAACACCTTATGGTGTTTGAGGCACGCGTTGCTTTTTCAAAATTTTCTTGTAAGTGAGGTTGATCACCAAGTTTCATACCAGTTTGACCTAGCGTCGGGTGAATGTAGGTTTTGCATGCACGACCAACTGGTGGACCTGAACGGATCATTAGATCTCTTGCTACATATTGCACAACTCTTCTCCACTACAATGTAAAATTTAAATTTAAAGTTGTAACTCAGTGTTATTTTGGCTTAATATTAATTTAACTACCGAAAACGTTTAATTATTAAATTATGTCAGGGTCACCAAATTTTATGTTGAAAAACATTTCAATTATTTTTGATTTTATTTCATAAATTTCATAAATTCAACTCATAAAAACGGTTCACATTTCATTTAAATACAAAATAAATAAATATTACAGTTCCAAATTTTTACAAAAAGTTAAAAATAAATTGGTAGACTGGTAAAATGAAACAACTTTGGAGCATTGTAAAGTTCCGATAAGGTTTTTGTTGTTGAAGGCAAGGCAATCGAATATTAATCAAGATATTATTCAAGAACATTTGGTTTGTAACAAATTCTTAACATTGACATGTAAATTGTGGTAATGTTTAGTTTCAAAATCAAAATGAAGCTATAAGAAGTCACTCGCTATTTCAGCTAGAACATACATAAAAACTCTATTTGACAAAAGTTCTTTACAAACGAAACTCAATTTATTTATTTATTATATCATAACTTAATTGATCACAAATAACTCAAAACTTTTTAAAATTAAAAAAAAAACAAAGAAACCAGGTTACATTTACTGTGCAAGCTTCGAAATAAGAGCGCTAGCTAACGATTTATCACCTTCAATTTGAACTTTTCCACCTGAAATGGCATCTTCGGCAGAAACTTGTTTTGATCCAACTTTAAGGAAATATTCATCACAAACTGTAACTGTTACATCTGGTGACGAGGCTTGTCCCTCGGAAACGGTTAATTTTTTTAAATCAATGACTAAAATTAAATTGTATAAGTTGTTAGATATATTTCTACTCAAAATAAAATAAAACACTTACTCAAATGAATGTCACCTTCTCCAGAAGAAGTGACATTTAATTGAAATACGCCTTCGACTGTTCGTGGAGCACTTGGATCGACAGCTGCAACGCGAGCCTTGATTCTTTCAATAACTTGATCAGATTTCATTTTGAGTTTGAGTTTTTTTTAAATATACAACCAACTTTTCACAGTTAAATTTAACGAATTTATGATACCTTAAATCAAAAATTCAACCGGTTTTATAGTCGGAGAAGTGATTTTCTCTTATCAAATTTCCAATGCAGCAAAAATCAAAACATTTAATATTTACTTAGAATATTATGAAATTATTTACCAAGTCGTTAGAGATTAATCCAAGAAAAAATTACGATTACAAATTTTGAATTGTAATTAACGCGTTACGGTAATCACACTGGCTTGAATTAAAACTGGATAAGACAGTTATCGTTAATCCTCTGAGAAAGAAATTGATTAAAAATAATATCGATTAGTTTTAATTAAAATTTAAGAAATTATTAATCTTAGTTTTGACATCGAACAAAAATGGAATAATCAGTTTTTCGTTTGGCGTAGATATTACAAGGCTTGTGATGACAACTATAACAATTCAATCACAATTCGCAGTAAAAACAAAAGTTTTCGTAGTGATATGAGGGTTTCTAGTGAAAGTTCCTACTTGATGAACCTAAAACTATCGTAATTGATTTTACATCGAAATCTAAATCACCGTTCAGGTAAAATAATTAGTTTTAATTATAACTTTTTTAAATATATTAATTTATTATTTTATATTTTATTCACCATGACTACCAACAAATTTCATATAAAAAAACAGGTTGTTCTGATTTTTAAAAACAGTTTTATGAAAACCAAAACTATTGTGTGCTAACGGTGCTAGAGTTTTTGTCCAAATTTAATAATAGCTACTAACTTCTTAAGCGTTTGGAAAACTCAGAAAAATTCTGACTATTTATTCCACACAAAAATACCTAATCATTCAAATCTATTCAAAATTTCGGTCTAGTGAATTATAATTAAACTTTTATTTGTGTATGGAATTATATAATGTTAAAAAAATTGTTCCTTGTCTTCTATCTTGTCAATTTGATTTTTACTAAACTGAATAGTTGTACTTCTTTGAACATATAAATTAATGCATTTTTATAAGTAATAAGTTAAGAGGCAACCGTTAATCTTAGACCTTTGTTCAGTGACTTTGATAGTCAAATATGATAATTATTATTCATAAACTCGTAATTTTCCTATACACTTTACTTACATATTTATCATAATCAATAAATATACTATCAACCTTTGTAATTATGCTGTCATATTAATAGAATCGATATGTAATCAAATTACAAAGACGAAATTCAGTTATCAATAGGCGAGTCTATAGAACTTATTATTCATTTGTTTGTGACTTTAAAAAAAATTATCTATTAATTTTTACTTTTTTATTTATTTTGGTAATCTTTTCCAGATTTTGGTTTGCGATTAACGATTTAATTTTAGGAAATAATTTATTTTTAATTGAAAAGTGAAAACGATTATGTTGAGGTTATGGATTTAAAATGGTCGTAGGTAAAATCGTTTAGAAAATGATAACTTCAGTAGTGTCTGGTAAAATAGTTTTATGTTCTTGTATCTACGCTATGTTTTACTATGGTGATTGGTGGTCCTCCTACTTTCATTCTGAAAACTTGCAGAATATAACTATTCCATTGGGATCTGGTAGCCCAATTTGTTGTAGTGTATATATCACTTCTGTATAGTTTTTACAGTTATTTTCTGCAACCTGCAACGGCTTTTTAGGCTTCAACTGATTTTCTTTAACCGCAACTCTTAATGCAGCAAAATGAGTTTCGCTGTTCGAATCAATCCATATTCAATTGTTGTTCTACGGCACTAGAATTCTCAGTTGTCTACAAAAGTGACTCGTATGATGCAAGTTTTAACTTAAAATTTCATCATAAATTGATCATACATCACTTCGTGACGTCCAAAAGCTGCAAAATTAGGAGTGAACCCAATAGACGGATAGTAGGTCAGTTTTGATATATGAACGAATTACAGATACTATTGAACGGTTTCCCAGTTCCGAAGTGTTGGACTGGGGTGAATATTTAGGAGTAAATATATTGCGTCATGTCGAAGGTTTTGAGTGAGTTAGCCAGTAGATGAAACTTGCATGGCCATACCATTGACCGAGACAAGTATCTCCGGTACGCCGAACAGGTTGAAAACACCGTTCTCTAGGAAGCTGACTAGGTTAGCAGCTGTTGCTTGTCAAAGAGGCTTTGTCAGAACAAACTGACTGAAGTGATGCCATGCGATAACAAGGTGCGTATATTTTCACTTTGACCTTGAGTGCACATATATTCCCTGGAATGGACTGAATACTTTAGACCAATGGGTGTCCGCAGTGTGTCATTAGCGCACTTATTCATCCAGCAAGACTGACATTTCCGCACATATTCTTTAACGGCTCGTGCTAAATATGGCCAAAAGAACATACGCCACAGTGTATCTGTTACTTTAGCTGCATATAGGTGAGTCGAAAGAGAGAGACTACGGGTTTAACAGATTAAAGAATTTTGCATTGGGATGGGAACCAAGGGTCGCCAGTGTTCATCTTTGTTCAGGTGTTTCAACCCTACGTTAGCTTATATGTAGATCTGTTCTGAATTTCCTTGCAGTATTCGATATCAAAATCATACGCCTGCAAATTAAGACTTCATCTGGCCAGTCTGCCTGATAAATATTTCAAAGACATTAGCCACTTTAGACTAGAGATGCACTTCCCCGTAGGCTCTGAATTTCTTAACAGGAAAAACCGCTGCAAGACATTCCATTTCAGTGACACTATAATTCCGTTGAGCCGAATTGAGCTTGTATAACATAAACGCCAAATGATGTTCCATTCCGTTGTCAAATTTTATAAACAGTACACTTCCTATCGTTCTAGTGCTAGCATCACTTAGGATATAAAAACGACGAGAGATATCGGTTAGGCTTGCAAATAAGGGGGAATAATTAGCAAAAAAACATCTGCACCAACCAGCAATGCCGAGGAAACGTAGGACTTCACAGTTTTGGAAACAGGAAAATCTATGATGACTGTTGCTTTTTTTGGTTGTAACGTAGCATGTCGTAGCTAGCCAATACCCTAGATACTCGTTCTCGTTTAGGAAAGAATTGGATTTTTCCAAATTAATGGTAATCCATGCACCTTTAAATCGCGCTTCCACATCGGAAAGAAGCAGGAAACCATCTAGGTATACAAATACCCGATCGTGGAGTTGATGGGGAAGTGCCTAGTGCATATCCCGCCGGTTTGTGGGGCAAAACACAGGCCGAATAGCATTACAGTAAGCTGGTATAATAGTCGTCCTGGTATGCAAAGGCAGTTTTCTCTCGAGAAGTGGGATCAAGTAAAATTTGTTAAAAAGTATCTTTTAGATCGATGCTTTAAATAAATTGGGTTTCACCTAGTCGGCTAAGTAAGCTGTCGATGATTTGTAAGGGAAAAGAGTCTTGCTTATGGACCTCATTTAGCTTTCTAGTATCCAGACAAAGTCATGTTTTACCATTAGTATTTCGCACCACAGCCATCGCAGAACTCCAAGAGCTTTCATTTTCCTCGACTACTCCTAGTTCATTTCATTCTGGACAGCTGGGTAAACAGCATAGTAACGTTGTTTTACTGGCTGATACCTCATAAGTATCAATAAATGAGTGCCCAAAGACGTTTGTCCTAGATCATGACGCTTAGCACACTGGAACTGGGGAATAAGCTGGTAAAGTCGGAGTTACTGAACGGAGGTAATCGTATGGTGATTTAGTGAAGGCAGAGGAATCCCAAGCTGTTCTATTTCCCTTACGAAAGAGGGTTGAAGACCAAACATTTTCCAGAAATCAATCCTCAGATGTAAGGATTGTTGTTAACTAAGAGCGATAAAGAGTAAAATGATATAAGATCATCGATATTTATACTGGGCCATTGCATGGACGAATCCTAAGATTTGTCGTTTGAATCCACTAGCTGTTGAAATAAAGGAAGGGCTACTGCACACTTTCAGACCGGTTTCTTTCGAAGCTTGTGTTTGGTTTCAGAAGATGAGGCGCTCCACTAACCTCCACATTCGTTTTTTCCAGAAAGTTCAATCAATTATACTGTTTTGACGGATTAGGACGAAGAGCGGCTCCATTAAATCGATGCATGGCTGATATACTTGGATTTTCATGATTTACTGAGAGGGGTTCTTCTTGATTGAAGAAAAATGAGGGAACTCATGGGTTGTTTTAAGTTCACTCTACGTCGGCCTCTTTAGGTTCTCTCTAGGTTGTAACAAATCCGGTTCCAAACATCTTCAACGGCTACGCATTTATGAATTAGTGAGTTTGTATTCGAAAAATTCTCACCAGCTTTAATAACTTGCAACCCAAGTCACACGTTGCGCTTAATGATGTGGCAATCTGATCAGTGCTAATATGAAATTCCTTACTACGGCTTGCCCTATTTAATTGTATCTGGCTCCTATCAGATTTCAAACTGATCTGAGTCCATCAACCGAGAACTGAGAAGCGATAACTAAAACTATGGGTGAAATTTGTTTAACTTTGTATTTCTTAAATGGATATTACCCTTATGAATTTTAAACAAATGAAATTCTATGAAATAGGACTTGAATCAGAATAAATTTAAATTCTGAAATCCTTACTGTATGTAATTAAATAGGGCAAACCCTAGAAAGGCATTTCGAATCAGACCCGATTGCCCAAGGGGTCGAATACTTAAAACCAAATCAGGCTGGATATATTCAAAAAAGTTTAAACCTAAAAGAGTATTATAAATCAGGCCCGGAACAGACTCTCTTCAGATTGCTCTAATAGAGTTTGCCCTTTTTGGAAAATTAATAAGATTTAAAAACACGAACACACATTAACTGAGCAAACAACCGATTTGATTGCGCGTCTTTTAGTTAGAAAGTTAAATATTGGGCCATCGGGCAGTACATTTGACCATTAGATATTTACATCGAGTGATTCTATCCATGTACTGCATCGGGACCGACCAAATGGATGTCTGAGATGTCACCATTGTATCGTCTAATTGCACACACAATTGCAATGTGTTTTATGGTTTGTTGTAGAGCTCCGTAGTCACATTCAGGAGACTCTGAAATGCCCACTTGTAGAAAGAGTCATCACAATCTTCATGATTTGTTCTTATTCGGTTTAGTGTAGTCCAGGTATGACGTGGCAGAACGTAACCGGGTTGGGTAGAAGTCGGGTTAGTAATAGAAAAGCCAGATGTGTTGTAATGATTCCCGGAGGTATCCCAGGCATCCAAGATATTAAAATACATGCTTGCATGAGTTTAGAATGATGGCAATTCTTCATGAAGATGAAGTTTACGCAAACGAGCGTAGCGAATTGGTGAATTCACATTCACTATTTTTTAGAATTTATGAATCGTGTGCAATTTAAAGGAATTCATGGTTTTTAATTCTTTCCATAAGTGTAGATTTTGACTAAGGATTTTTTTATTTTACTGTTACAACATATATTTTTTTCAGAGATGGGTAGGTCGCAAACGTTACGTCGTAAATTACGTTCTCGACGCGTCGCAAACGTATTTGTTACTCTGCTTTTGCGACGTCATTTGTTACGTTTGCGACGTTGTTATTTTGTCATGTAAAATCTCTATTTGTATTTTACTTTGTTAGAATTTAAATTTAAATTAAACAGGTTTTATTCAAATATATTTTTGCTATTAAATAATATCACATATTTTTAGCAAGTTGTGACCATTGTCACAGGCTCTGAATAAAGAATCGGTGCGGTATCTGCCCGCTAGCTTTCAGTGATGTTGGGGTGGGCTTTACCGATAATTCAGAGCTTTAATAATACCGCTTAAAACAAAAATAAATAGGAAGAAGCTTTAATTCTGTTAACGCTTCTTCATCATCCAACAAATCGCTAGCTCTCTTACTAGTGGGAGTTTATTCGCGCATACTTACAATAAGCTCAATATATAATATAATTACAAGAGAAAACAACATTTGTTATCTAATTAAATATAATTCCAAAAGAAAAAAAAAATTTTTATAATACAATATTTAGACTTAACTTACCCACAACCTTTTTATTAACTCGAGGACGAACACAGCACAGATATTATATTTTTTTTTCGGTTTAAATTTGAGGACGAACACAATACAGATATTATTTTTTTTATATGTTAAATGAACAATTTTATTTAATGTTGACTGTTGTTAATAGTGTTGAGGTTGTTGTTGAAGGTTATTGAATTCAATTATGATGATGATTGATTCAATTTATATGTAAAATTCCACATTTTTCGATTTATTTGTTTTTTTTAGAATTTTCAGGTGGGTTGCTTGACCGGATTTTAGTTTGAACTTATGGACTTTAAGTTTATGAACCATAAATGTTGCTTTTCACTATAAACTTATGGTTTCTTCTGACAAAAAAATTACTAAGTAAAGAACTCTTTTTGAACTATTCTTGTTTTCATATATCACAATTTTTATCATTAATAATAAATTATTCATTTATAAATTTATTTTCGTTATTTATATATATATTTATTTTTTTGAATTATTTAGTAAAACCAATATTTTATCAAAACTTATTATTATAATAATAGACTAATTATTATAATAATAGACTACTAACTTAGCGCTAATTTTATTTATATCTCTCATATATTTAATTAATTATTTTTTTAGACCGATCGTGGTGAAAGACAAAACTTGATTGATTTTTAACATTTTTAATTTCATCGAAGTTAAAAATTAGAAGAAAAAATTATTTTTTTTGTGGTTGCTTATTAGGGCTTGTAAACCTACAGGTTACAGTCGTGGGGCTGCCGCATGACCCTGAGGAGTCTCAAACCGGGCTTAGCTAAATATTACTTATTAAATATTATTATTATTAGTGGTACTGATGTTGAGATAATGCTAAATTCTTCGTCTGCTTCAATGAAAAAAAAATTATAAGACATCTTTAAAATGGTATATGCCCATATCATTTCCCTTTTCGTTTTTGCATCTAATGGCCACATTTCCTATTTTCTCGCTGACGAAAGCCTTTACGAACTTTGGAGCGAGTTTAGCTGAAAAACTCTTTGCAGCGTCACTTTGGACAAAATTACGGACATGAACTTGTTGACCCACAGTAAACTCACGCTTACGACTTCGCAGGTTATACGAATGAGCATGTTTTCGGGAAGCCACACTGAGGTTTCTTAGAATATCATCTCGTATAACTTCTAGATTTGATTCTAAATTAATAACGTGAACGTCGGAATCTTCTAAACAATCGAGCTCACGAAGTAGACTGTAAGTTTCCCCGTGACATATCATGTTCCGACCAACTAAGGCTTGGTACGGACTACGACCAATAGCGTCATGAGAAGCAGAGCGAATCGCACAACCAATTTCGTCTAGATTTAAATCCCAGTTACGGTGATCCAAGTCTAGGTAAGATCTAATAGCTGCTAAAACAGTGCGGTTCGACCGCTCTGAAGCGTTAGCTTGCGGGCTGTATTTTGCAGTTAAAATGTGTTGGATTTTAAGCTTAGACAAGTATGATTCAAATGTGGAAGAAACAAATTGTTTTCCGTTGTCACTAACTATTGTTTCTGGTACTCCAAATACATTGAATATTCTTTTTCGAAGAACGTTGATAGCGTTTTCGGAAGTTGCAGATCTTAGAGGTTCGAGTATTATAAATTTCGTAAGACTGTCTACAACAACCATTATATGTGTGAACCCAGACCGAGAACGAGGATAAGGTCCCAAAAAATCTATATAAATTCGTTGCCATGGAACCGATGGAGCATGGAAACTCCCCATTGGAGGACGGGTAGAGAAGTTAGGAGCCTTGGATGTTTTGCATTTGCTACACCGTTTAACATAATCTTTGATAGTTTGAAACATTTTCGGCCAGTAATACAGTCTTCTTAAACGTTCGAACGTTTTCATTACCCCCAAATGAGCAGACGTGGGCGAATCATGGTTTGCATGAAGCAAATCTAGAACAAGGTTTTGAGGAACGTATAATCGGTGAGAAGCATCCGATTCAATGCCATTGTGCTGAGCTTTAATATACACTTTTCCATTATGCGCTTTAAGATTTGATTCCTTTTTCAAATTTTCGACGTTGTCTACTAACTTCAAATATTCCGGCGTCAGAAATGCGTCATCATTTAAGGAGAAAGCGTTTACAGAGATGGCTAAATCTTCAGAGGAAAACGAACGGGAGAGAGCATCGGGTACTATATTTTCTTTTCCTTTACGGTACCGAATTTCAAAATTAAAACGCTGTAGTTTTAGGCTCCAACGAGCTAAGCGGTCAGCCAAACCAGTTTGCTTCATCAACCACTGTAAGCTCGTATGATCTGTAATTATTACGAATTTGTACCCCTCAATATAAGGACGAAATTTTTTAACGCTTAAAACCGCCGCATAGCATTCAAGTTCAGTGACCGAGTAGTTTCTTTGAGATCGATTGAGTTTTTTTGAGAAGTAGGCAATAGGTCTATCAAAACCGTCTTCATCCTTTTGGAATAACACACTTCCAACTCCACTCTTTGATGCATCGCATTGTATATAAAATGTTTGTTTGAAGTCAGGGTGTACTAGTACCGGTGCAGAAGTCAGTTTTTCCTTTATGTCTTGGAAGGCTTTCTGAGATTCAGCCGTCCAGTGAAATTTTGGCTTTCCCAACAGATCTGTCAATGGTGTTGCTAGTGTGGCATAATTGGGTATAAACCGCGAATACCAACCCGACATTCCAAGAAATCTACGGACATGACGCGCAGTTTTAGGTTCTGGAAAGTTTGTAAGAGCTGCTACCTTGTCTTTATCTACCTGTAAGCGACCTCCACCTACTACAAATCCTAAGTACCGCGTGTACGTTAGACAAAATTTGCTTTTCTCTACATTGATCGTCAGGTTAGCATTCTTCAATCTATTGGAAACTTCCGAGAGAAGCAGCAAATGTTCATCAAACGTAGCAGAGATAACAAGCAAATCATCTAGGTACACAAATACCCTATTGTGTAGTTGGTGAGGGATAACTTTATCCATAAGCTTGCTCATAGTCTGTGGGGCGTTGCATAAACCGAACGGCATGACCGTAAATTGATATAATGGACGGCCGGGTACGGTAAAAGCGGTTTTGTCACGTGATGAATACTCTAAAGGAATTTGCCAAAAGGCGTCTTTTAAATCAATAGCACTAATGAAATGTGTGTCATTAAGTCTACTAAGTAATCCATCGATAATCGGTAGTCCATAAGCGTCCTTAACTGTCACATCGTTAAGTCGTCTAGCGTCAAGACAAAATCGTTTTTTGCCATTCGATTTTCGAACTATTGTGACCGGGCTGTTCCAGGAGCTATTGCTCTCTTCGATTACTCCGAGAGATAACATTCTGTCGATTTCTGTGTATAGCTCTTTCTCAACAGCTGGAGAAACGGGGTAAAAACGTTGCTTTATTGGTTTAGTTTGTCCTGCGTCAATCGAGTGAGCGATGAGATGTGTTCTTCCAAGTCCCTGTTCGGTAAATGAAGGAAAAGAGTCCATTACGTTTTGAAGTTTGGTCAAATTTTCTGCAGAAAGTGTGTGCTTATTAGGGAGCGGCTCTGATAAACGAATATGAAGGCTAAGATCTTCCACCATCTTAGGCTTTAAACCGAAAAGATTCCAAAAATCAATTCCTAAGTAAAGTTGTTGTCTAAGGCCGGGTGCGATAAAAATGCGCATCATCCGTTGTTTTCCAGAGAATGATATCATTGCACGAATGTGACCAATAATCCTTTGATTTTCTCCTGACGCAGTAGACAAATATGTTGGAAGATTATAGAATCGTACACGGGGATCTGTGATAAAATTTTCCGAACCAGCACCGAGAACAGAAATATTGGCCCCACTATCCAAAAGACCTCTTAAGGAGATACCAGCTATAAGCACATCGGCATAAGGACGACTATCTGATTCTTCTTCAGTCAAGAAGGTAGATGCCACAGTTTTACGAATGTTGCGCTTCATATTAAAATATTTAAAATTACGTTGGCGGAAACGAGATGAAATCGGCTTAGCAGCAGTTTTATCGTCCGCGGATTCAATATTTTTAATTGGAACCAACACATCGGACAGAGTTATCGGCGGGTTTGTTGTGTAAATTGACGAAAGTCGGGATCCGTGTTGGATGCTGCTTCTTCCGACGTTGTAGCTGTCCTGGGAGGATGTGAAAGGTATCGAGGGGGTTGTATCCCAGGTGTCACCACCCTCTTTAAGTTTTCCTGGCATTTTGCGCAGTACTCTATAGTCAATTCTGGTTGTCCACACCCTTGACAGAAAATATGTTGAGGTTCCTTAGGACAGTTAAAGAAAAAATGACCTAACGTTCTACAATTCCAACAACGAACTTTTTCAAGCAAGTGTCTCGGAACAGACAACGGTGGTGGTAAACGGTTTGGAAAGTTAGTGGTGAAAGCAGAAACATTTTGGGTTGGAGATGTTTGGGTTTCTATGTTTGTTGTGTTTTGATGCAGGTATGGTGTGAAAGATGAGTTATTATCCATTTCATTCACGGATCGAAAATTTAGGCGTGGATGAATGTTAGGGTCAAATGAATTCGAACGTGTTGGGTACGAAAAACTTGAATTTCGTTCTGGAACATAATTAATTTGCCGCCATGCATTTTCAATTAAAACGCATTCATCAAAAAGTGCCGCAGTTGAAAGAAATCTTCTACCTGCTAACTTTTCCTTTAGTCCAGGTCGCATGTTGCCATGCAAAATAAGCATGAACTCAAAATCACTCAAAGGTGCTGATAAAGCAAGAGTTATTTCTGCTAGTGCACTGTAAAAATCTTGGAAAGTTTCATTCGGTTTTTGTTTTCTTCCCCCTAGGGTTTGGCGAACATCAAAGTCATTTCTTTCATCCTTGAATTGTCTTTTTAATGCATTACGGAGTTCCATCCAAGACGTTGGACGGTTGGTTTCTTTATATGACCAAAACCAATTTAACGCTTTACCTTTCAGTAGGTATTGGATATCATTCATCAAAACATACAACGGAACATTGTATGACGAGGCATTAGTTTCGACTCGATACAAGAAGCGCTCAATGTTGAGTCCTTCCCTTGACCCATCAAAGAATAAATTCCATTTATGAATTGGAGGAAATGATTTGTGGAAGCCACCTTGAAGGTGCGTGTCATAATTCACTCTAAGGTCGCGTTGAGGAGTACGTTGATGAGGACTTGATGCTACTGGCTTTATCTCACCCGCCAAGATTTCATTAGATGAAACATCCATGTTTGGTGCTGATGTTGGGTTTGTCGATACTAAAAGGAGACGTGAAAGCATGGTATTTAATAGATCAGAAAAATGAGACTGTTTATTTACTTCCGGATTTTGGATAAGTTGGCAACATTCGGAGATGGCCAATTGAAGTGGATCCGATTTGGTGGCATTTGGTATATGAGATGTCATAGGATTCTGAATGTTTGTTACTACAGTTGTTAAATTTCCTAGTAATGAGGATGGATTCACGTTACTAGAAGCAGGAAGATTGGAGGTAGTCGAACTAGATGCTATAGAGCTACTTGGAAATTTGTCTGAGGGATTCGACCTTTGAGGAAGTGGTTGTTTGGAAAGAACACTTTCTGGAGCACTAGCAACAGATTTCCCTTCGTTGTCAGACATATTTTGTTCTTGAAGGTGCATCGTATTTCCTATTATGTTTTTCGCTGAAGTATTATCGATTTCCTCTAAATCATGGATGGACTTGTCCAAATTTCCATCGTCAATATTAGCTTCATTTAGAGTGGTTATTAATTTATCGCATAGTAAAGAAACAGCCGGATATTCATCTGCCACCGCAGGAGAGACCGCAATTCGATTCAACCGACCCCTATAATGTAAAGCACGCGTTTGCATCGACTGCAGGATTAATGATTTATGAAGTGTATCCGAACGTAATGCAGAGATGAGTGACTCTTGCATTTCAACGATTTTACCGGCGCAAAGTGCTACTTCTCTTTTAGGATTCTTGCTTGCTGCCAGGTGAGCTATATGTGGAAGTTGATCTGCACCAGAAGCTTCCTGATCCAAACAAAATTTCAACATTGTTAATTGTACCGAATTTAACCCTTGGATATTCCTAAGAGTGCATTCTACTCTCAATTCATCGGATTCAAGTAATGTTGGATTCATTTTAACCTAGGTAAATGTGAACAAGTACTACTTTGTGACAAAAAAAAAATTGTAATTCCTAATACTTCCTAGTGCAAACAGAAGAAAAATTTAACACTATCCAACGCACCATCGAAAGTTAACAAATCTAATAAGTTTCTAAGGAAAAACGTTGTAATAAAAATAATAGAAAAAGAAAAGAAATTGCAAACAAGCATTTAGTGTCAAGCTAGCTACTATCAATTTTTCTAATCCAGCTTTCCTATAGTAAATTCAAAGTTATAGAATTTTCAATAAGCGCTTTTATAAACAATAAAAAAAATAAATTTTCAAAATTTGTGTTCAAAATCATAAAAAAAAAATATAATATTAAATATATGAAGAATATGTATAAATATACGTGAATTTTTGTAATTTTTATTTTAGTTTATTTAGAATTCGTAATCAACATGAAATATGTTTCAAACTATTATTATTAATTATTATTCTTATTATTAATTTTGTTTATTCCGAGTATGCACTATCGAATTATTTAAAGAGGTAAGACAAATTATATAAACGCAAGAGAGCTATCGACCTTTGGATGACGAAGAAAGCGAGTAAATAACTTATTTAAAGTTTAACGTCTAAACATAAATAGCAAAAATCGAAATAAAATCATAAATGAGAAAATCTCAGAAATTAATTAAATTGCTATTATTATCAGAGAAACAAAATTTACTTTTTATTTCAAATATCAAAATACGGTACTCCGTAGAAGATTGATCAAAGTAAAAAAATTGTTTTATTTGAATGACGTAGTTAAACTTTTAATTATTACAATATAACTCCATAGTGAATTGATTAGTATATCAAATTCAAAACATCGTCTGACGAATATTGATTACGTCATAAACACAAATGGAGTTGTTAAAAAAAAGTATGTGTATCAACCTAGATAAGCAGGTTCTATTCAAAATTTGAAAATTATTTTACCAATTTTACTAACTGTAGCTAATAAAATATATAATGAATCATAAAATGATGAAATGTTAATGAGGATTTTTAATAAAAAAAATCTAAGAAATCAGCAACAAAAACAATCAATATCAAAACATCTGTTGAAAGATATGATTTTGTCGTGATATCAAATCTAATAGAATCTTATATATGAAGCCTTTGGGCGCCACTGTGACCATTGCCACAGGCTCTGAATAAAGAATCGGTGCGGTATCTGCCCGCTAGCTTTCAGTGATGTTGGGGTGGGCTTTACCGATAATTCAGAGCTTTAATAATACCGCTTAAAACAAAAATAAATAGGAAGAAGCTTTAATTCTGTTAACGCTTCTTCATCATCCAACAAATCGCTAGCTCTCTTACTAGTGGGAGTTTATTCGCGCATACTTACAATAAGCTCAATATATAATATAATTACAAGAGAAAACAACATTTGTTATCTAATTAAATATAATTCCAAAAGAAAAAAAAAATTTTTATAATACAATATTTAGACTTAACTTACCCACAACCTTTTTATTAACTCGAGGACGAACACAGCACAGATATTATATTTTTTTTCGGTTTAAATTTGAGGACGAACACAATACAGATATTATTTTTTTTATATGTTAAATGAACAATTTTATTTAATGTTGACTGTTGTTAATAGTGTTGAGGTTGTTGTTGAAGGTTATTGAATTCAATTATGATGATGATTGATTCAATTTATATGTAAAATTCCACATTTTTCGATTTATTTGTTTTTTTTAGAATTTTCAGGTGGGTTGCTTGACCGGATTTTAGTTTGAACTTATGGACTTTAAGTTTATGAACCATAAATGTTGCTTTTCACTATAAACTTATGGTTTCTTCTGACAAAAAAATTACTAAGTAAAGAACTTTTTTTGAACTATTCTTGTTTTCATATATCACAATTTTTATCATTAATAATAAATTATTCATTTATAAATTTATTTTCGTTATTTATATATATATTTATTTTTTTGAATTATTTAGTAAAACCAATATTTTATCAAAACTTATTATTATAATAATAGACTAATTATTATAATAATAGACTACTAACTTAGCGCTAATTTTATTTATATCTCTCATATATTTAATTAATTATTTTTTTAGACCGATCGTGGTGAAAGACAAAACTTGATTGATTTTTAACATTTTTAATTTCATCGAAGTTAAAAATTAGAAGAAAAAATTATTTTTTTTGTGGTTGCTTATTAGGGCTTGTAAACCTACAGGTTACAAAGTTAGCATATAGATTATAACATATAGATTATAGATTAGCATATAGATTATATTTGCCGTATAAGAACTACAACAAGTGTTTCAAATACCGATCATACCGATCGTTTTTAGTATTAATTGTGGTATTTTTCCATCCATCAATTAGTAGAACAGAATTTTTGCTTATTTTATTCCGCTTTTGAATACAGTCTCTAATATTGTGGTAGATAGAGTTTTTCACGTGAGTGGAACATATGATGAACGAAGTTTTTTTAATGAATTTTATAGTGGTCAGATTCCACAACACAAAAGGATTATTGGATTTAAAAAAATTTCACAAATATTTATTTATTTCTTAATTCCTTCAGATGAAATTTTGTCCATAAAACCTTCATCTATTTTCTGTTGTTTTTTAAATTTAGTGTTTCATATATTCGAATTCAGTCATATTGTACACTACAAGAGACTTCGAAGCTAGTCGAAGCTATAAAAGAAAACTCTATATTCCAAAAACAACACAAATAGAAAGTGGCATACTGATGCTACGCAACCAGTCAATTAATCGACAATTTGCAACTCAATATTTTGCCGTTCAGATTCACAATCCTTTTCAATTTGTAATTCCATTGGGGTTGCTTTAGGGTTTTTGCAATTGTCATCAATGATTTGAATTATTTTTGTGCATATGTAACCCATTTATATAGCGGTATTTTAATCATAAATATAGCGGTATTTTAATCATATTTCTGCAAAAATCACATGAAGCCACATTTCTATTTTCTTGTTTAATAGAAATAAATTTTAAATCCTTCCACAATAATTGTAGAGGACGGACGACTGGTCGTTTTGAGTATTTAAATATTTTTATAAAATTATTTTTATAAAAAAGTGTGGTACTTTAACTTATTACTCAACACTGAAAAAAAATTATTTTGAACTAAAAAATTGGGTTTGAATACAAAAACACGAGAAACTAACTGTCAAAGTTTGCGACGCATTTGCGACATTTGCGACGCTTTTGCGACTCGTCACGTAACAAACTCTTTGCGACACGTCATTACCCATCACTGATTTTTTTATATGTGCGGTGGTTAAATTAATTCGTTGGGTGGTTAGTAACTCACTGCTTCGTAAAATATGACTTCATAATATTTGTTCGTTGGAAGGTGCGATTTATTTAATTGAATTCACTACTTAAGTATTCGCCAACAATATCTCTAGCACCATATTACAATAATAATGTGTTGTAGGTATTATACTTATCGTTAGGATTTGCCTTATTCTGGAAGTTTCGTCATTGACTGACAACAACACTGACTTTAATTTCATATATATTTAAGCTTAAGTTACATTTATTTTACATCAAAAATTTTTTTATAATATGTATTTTCTTTATTTCAGAGTTCAACACCAGAAAACAATAACCAGATACAATGGTAAGTAAAATTATCTCAACCAGAATGTTTGAGAACACAAAACGTAATCGAAATAAAAATGTGTTTATATTTTGACAACTTAAATTTTCTTGGTACAACTCTCGCCATCTATTTTCATCCATTATCATTATCCGCGCGTTTGTTTACATGGGTGCATAGTGTTTACCCTAGTCACCACATATGTATTTGTGGCGAACTAGCTGTAATAAATTTTTGTTGAAATTGCTGTTAACGCCTAGGAATAATTCTGACAGAACTAAAAAATAAATTAACACATTTTTTTATTCATTCTGTGTTACAAAAAAGTTCCCTAAATGTGTTTTATTTATGTATTCATTCCTTAAAATATTTATTGTGTTAAAACTTAATGATATGCTGATATATTATAAATGCAAACTAAATAACATTGAAGAAAAATTTAAATCTTTAATATCTTTAAAATCTTAAATAACAAACAGTTCTCAAATTACATATAAACATTGTTTCTTTGTTAACGAACTATTGGTAATCAACACATGTTATATTGGCTGTAAATAATAATTAGAATTTAATCAAGAAAAATTATATTGTTTGAATTATTATCACCTCAATATCTCCAAGGAATTACACACTACGCAGCTACAAATTATTCACTACACATCTCTAAATTATAGAAATCCTGAAAAACGTGTTCTAGACAGAGTTGTGAAAACTTGACCATTTTTGATTTTCCTGAAACTTGACATATAAGTAGTATGGACAAAATAAAAAATACGACTTATTTTAAAATTTTTTTAAAGTGCATAGTTTGAGCACAGGGGGACACACACAGGGGGACACACCCCAACATGCATGAAAAATGAAAATTCTGCCAATCCGATGTAACTTTGAAATTAAATTGCTCAAGAACGGCTATCCCGATTTCATCAAACTTTTTTTGTTTGAAAGATGATTAATTAGTCGTAAAATTAATTTATGGTTCTTCTAGTTAATTTTTAAATAAAAATATTAAAAAAACTTTTTTAAAGATCGCGCTAGGGTCAAACATTAATTGGAATTTAATTAATTTTTTTTTCTGAAAATAGTTCTATCCTTACTGTAAAATATATCAAACTTACAAAGAGGCTAAAATTCTTACTCTTGAGATATTAAATTTTAAAGATTTTTATTCCGATTAAAATTCTAATTGTTCATTATTTTTTCGAACAATTTATATGATCAAAAAATTTTAACCACTGAAGTTCGAGAAAATAATGAACAATTAGAATTTTAATCGGACTAAAAATCTTTAAAATTGAGTATCTCAAGAAAACGAATTAACGCCCCTTTGTAAATTTGATATATTTTAAAGGAATGTTAGAACTATATTGAAAAAATAAAATAAATTAAAACTTAATTGATTTTAAAATTTTTTGTTAATGGAAGTTGTTTGAAAAAATGAAGAAAAATTCGAATTTCAGCCGTACTAAAAGTCTTTAAAATTTAATATCTCAACAATAAGAATTTAAGCCTCTTTGTAAGCTTGATATATTTTACAGTAAGGATAGAACTATTTTCAGAAAAAAAATTAATTAAATTCCAATTAATGTTTGACCCTAGCGCCATCTTTAAAAAAGTTTTTTTAATATTTTTATTTAAAAATTAATTATAAAAACAATAAATTAATTTTTTTTCAAACGACTAATTAATCATCTATCAAACGAAAAAAAGTTTGATGAAATCGTTATAGCCGTTCTTGAGCAATTTAATTTCAAAGTTACATCGGATTGGCAGAATTTTCATTTTTCATGCATATTGGGGTGCCCCTTATGCTCAAACTATGCACTTTAAAAAAATTTTAAAATCAGTCGTATTTTTTATTTTGTCCATACTACTTATATGTCAAGTTTCAGGAAAATCAAAAATGGTCAAGTTCAAATTTCGACTTTTTCACCTGCGTAGATCACGTTTTTCATCTATATATTATTATGACCATAATTTTGAAATTATGGGATTTTCCGTTTTTTCCCACTTATTTCCGCACCTGACTAAAAATTTTGAAGCCTGTTGGTTACATTAACAACTCTAGATATGTGTTGAATATCAAACGTAAAATGACATTAAGATGCCATTAACATTGTCATTAAGATTCCTAAATAGCCAGAAGTATGCGAAAAAGTGCAAATATTTAATAGAATAATGCATGGTGAAATCTTCAATAGCTCACCTATCTTCAAGAAGATATCAGAAACGTTTTATAATAGAGAAAACTAATAAAGGTTCACGATTAAGCCCTATATTTTTGATGCGAATCATTTAGTTAAACACAGAAGAAACTAATTGATATCCAAATCTTAATTTTCGGTTGTATAAAAGCACCAATTGTCTTGACGGCAACCTCGACCATTGCGGCAAGTTTAATCGCGTAGATTGTCGAGCAATGGAGTGGAAAATGGAAAGGAAATGGTCGGCTAAATTGTCGTCTCACTAAGCTACCGCTTGTATATCCACAGTTTTAATGACGTCGTTAGACCATTGGATAACACGCTGTCCATTCTTGTTAGACCCTTTGTTAAAATAATTGAGAATTAATTGTCAGTTAATATTTTTCATCCCTAAAAATTGACAAATTTGTGTAATACTTAAGAGTAGGTTCGATTTTTGTTGAAAAAATGTATACCAGGATAACGAAGCGTTTTGGAACCCCCGCAAAGTCATTCGAATGAATCCAAAAAAACTAAACGGAGTAAAAATTGCCGTATTTGCTATGTTGTGTACATAAAGTCACTGCAAGATCGTCACTCTTCGTTCTTATTTTTGAAAATATGGAGAGAAGGGCGTTTGACGACGGGTAGATGCTTTGATTCATCATAGATTCAAATTAATTTTTAACTATGGAAAATTTGTAAAGAGCAAATCGCTAATACTTACGAAAATTGGCGGGCCATATGTTTCAAAAACAGCAGCAGAATGACCGCTGAAACCTGTGTTCGTATTGACCAAAAAGGAGTTTCAGCACACAAAAAAATTTTATGGTTAAATTGATCAAACTTTTAGAGAACCATACTATGGTGATATGTTAACTATATTTTATGGTTGCTATTATATATAAGGAACCATACTATGGCGATAGATAACCACATTTTATGGTTGTTATTATAGATACAGAACCATACTATGATAATAATTGACCACATTTTATGGTTATCTAAAAATATGATCAATTTAACCATAAAATTTTTTTGTGTCTGAGAGTCAGAAACAAGAAGATAGTATTTGGTAAGGCTATCGTCATAAGGCGTCTCGTGTGATAGGACAAATATTTGTTGATTTGAGAAGAAGACGAAGAATGACTTAAATAGTGCTTGACTGGGCATGTATTTCTTTACGTTCTATTGGTAGGTGTGGTGCTAGCTAAAATAGAGTTATAGCGCACGCTATTTAAAAAAATATTGTGCCTAAACAAATTGTCATTCTCCAAAAAGCATTAAGTTATATATATATATATATCCTTGCGTTGCGCCCAAACTCTAATGAAAACATATAATACTATTGTATTTTTTGTTCTTCTCTGTACTTTTTGAAAACAAAACACCTTTGCCCTATAATATTGATGTTTCCGCTGTCTGAAATTTTTTCGGTATAGCAAGAAAATTAAAGCTTTAAAATATAATTATTTCGTGGTCCTGACGGATCATTTGGCAGATGTTCAGAAAACTTATTGGATAATATTTGTTTCTGGTGTTAAACAAATTTATCTACAAATTAGATGCGAAAGATTTTCAAAATTTTATGACGTTTAACATTAAAACTCAACGAAACGAATTCACATAACAAATTTAATTAGACAACAAACTAATCCCCAAAGATATTTAAGTCACACTCAGAGCACAGAGGCTAATACATATAATCCCGCGAATTATTACTCACAGAAAATATCTTTCAGCAAACGGCTGTAAAATTTTCCGTTGGTATGGAGAAGGTTAGTCTTACTTTTTCGTAGTAAAATGAAAGCGATTTTTGTATTGCACTGCATCAAAAAGAATACAAATCTGGATAACTCAGCGTACATGTGCCGAACATCAAAACTAAAATCATTTCTCAAAAAAATTAAAAATTTAGCAGGCGATGATTTCGTTAACATTTATTAAAAAAACGAAAAATTTATTTTTATTATTCAGATTTTGTTTTTTCCAAATACATAGTTTTAAGTTCTTATTTTTCGTGTTAAATTGAAATAATATATTTTCCTAAAAGAGATGAAAACATTGTTTTTTTCGTGAGTAAACATTTGTTCACGAGACGCGCTAGCGTCGAGTGAGACATGTTTACGAACGAAAAACGTTTTTATCTCGCGTAGGAAATGCAATTTTTTCTATGATAGTAATATATAATCGATATTTACTATAAATTATAAAGTTATAAATCGACAACAAAACATTCAAAATTCATATTCTATTTTTTCATGGTTACGTTGTTTAAAATACTTTGTAAAATTATATGAAAAACCATAGCAACTATAATTTGTTATATTTTTATACTAGTGAGTTTACTTTTCGCATAGAAAGCAATAAAAGCAATTTGTCTTTAAACTAAAAATAAAAATATTTTACATAAACCAAAGTAAATGTCTTACAATATTTGTCTTTAAACTAAAAATAAAAATATTTTACATAATCCAAAGTAAATGTCTTACAATATTTGTCAGATGGCGGTAATTGCATTTTAAAAATAAAAGCAATTTTTTGTCTTTAAACTAAATATAAAAATATGTATTTTACATAAACCAAAGTAAATGTCTTACAATATTTGTCAGATGGCAGTAATTGCATTTTAAAAACTACAAAAGATGCAATCTTGTAAGCTTAAAGTAGACAGATTTTTAATTTTGTTGTCCAATGTTTTAACTAAAAAGTTTCAATAAGTAAAATATTGAACAAACTTTAGATAATTTAAAACGATTTAAACCAAAGTAAATTATGTTTCAACTAAATAATAAAATATTTTTTAACATATTTGCTTTTTATTTTACAAATTTTCAAAATAAAAGCAAAGCAATTTTTTGACTTTAAACTAAAAATAAAAATATTTTACATCAACCAAAGTAAAATGTCTTACAATATTTGTCAGATGGCGGTAATTGCATTTTAAAAATAAATGCAATTTTTTGTCTTTAAACTAAAAGTAAAAATATTTTACATCAACCAAAGTAAATGTCTTACAATATTTGTCAGATGGCGGTATGTGCATTTTAAAAATAAAAACAATTTTTTGTCTTTAAACTAAAAATAAAAATATTTTACATAAACCAAAGTAAATGTCTTACAATATTTGTCAGATGGCGGTAATTGCATTTTAAAAATAAAAGCAATTTTTTGTCTTTAAACTAAATATAAAAATATGTATTTTACATAAACCAAAGTAAATGTCTTACAATATTTGTCAGATGGCAGTAATTGCATTTTAAAAACTACAAAAGATGCAATCTTGTAAGCTTAAAGTAGACAGATTTTTAATTTTGTTGTCCAATGTTTTAACTAAAAAGTTTCAATAAGTAAAACATTGAACAAACTTTAGATAATTTAAA
The DNA here is from genome assembly GCA_963693315.1 of Diogma glabrata. Taxonomy (NCBI): domain Eukaryota; kingdom Metazoa; phylum Arthropoda; class Insecta; order Diptera; family Cylindrotomidae; genus Diogma; species Diogma glabrata. Next base: position 269,999,402 of record OY856188.1, read on the forward strand.
ACGATTTAAACCAAAGTAAATTATGTTTCAACTAAATAATAAAATATTTTTTAACGTATTTGCTTTTTATTTTACAAATTTTCAAAATAAAAGCAAAGCAATTTTTTGACTTTAAACTAAAAATAAAAATATTATACATCAACCAAAGTAAATGTCTTACAATATTTGTCAGATGGCGGTATGTGCATTTTAAAAATAAAAGCAATTTTTTGTCTTTAAACTAAAAATAAAAATATTTTACATAAACCAAAGTAAATGTCTTATAATATTTGTCAGATGGCGGTAATTGCATTTTAAAAATAAAAGCAATTTTTTGTCTTTAAACTAAATGTAAAAATATGTATTTTACATAAACCAAAGTAAATGTCTTACAATATTTGTCAGATGGCAGTAATTGCATTTTAAAAACTACAAAAGATGCAATCTTGTAAGCTTAAAGTAGACAGATTTTTAATTTTGTTGTCCAATGTTTTAACTAAAAAGTTTCAATAAGTAAAACATTGAATGTCCGTGAAGTTGGGGTATTGTCCCTGTATGGTGTATTGTCGTCCCTGTATGGAGTATTGTCGTCAAGTTTGGGGCACTGCATCTGTTACTATCCTAGCTCTTTTGGACTCTGTTCAAAAGCGTGCTTTACGAATTGCTAGTGATCGAAATTTAACATTAAATCTTGATTCCCTAAAACATCGTCGCACTGTTGCTGATCTCGTTGTTTTTTATAAATATCGTCACCAGCAGTGCTCGGATGCAAAGCCGTCTTATCCAATAGGCACCATAGGCACTGTGCCTAGGGCCTACGAACTTTAAGGGGGCCTACGAAGAAAAAATAAAATACATACATATGTATACAAAGAAAAAAAATAATCTTATTTCAATATTGTTATTAATTTTTAATTTAAAACACGAATTAAACAAAACTTTTATTTAAACAATAACTATTTCACTTAAAAAAAACATAATAAGTAATAATGGCGTTTTGTTTGTTTACTAATTTTGAGAGATATATAATAGCTATTTATGTATTAAGGGCGTAAAGTTAGTCATTTTTGTTTGAGAGTGAAATTGGCAACAAACACTCGAAAGCAAAAAAGATACTTTATGCCCGAATTACATACCAGATTTTTGGTACGAGTAAGGTTCTGTATTATTTGCATAAATTAAAATACATATATTTACACAAAATAGTAAAATATTTTTTGAGAAAATTGTTTAATCCAAGTAGTTTTGCTTTTCATATTTATTTTTCTAAATTTCTATGTATGTATATCTTTGTTTTTTTGGAAATGGGCAGGCATAATGTATTTTTATTTACATTCATATGTTTGGACAATTTTCTAATTTGAAAATAGGCATAAAGTATATTTTGGTCTTTTGAGTTCGTTGGATGTTGTCAAAAATATTTATGCTTTAGGGCGTAAAATAGTAATTTTAGGTATTGTTATTTCAATATTAGGCATTGTTATTTCAAAAAGAAAAAAGGTCTGCTTGACGCACAATTTTTGAATCGTAAAAGTGCATTTTACGGTTTACTGAGTAAGTCGAGTAAACCATAAAATGCACTTTTGGGATTCAAAAATTGTTCGTAAAGCAGGGCTTTTTTTCTATTGAAATAACAATGCCTAAAGTTATTATTTCGAAAAACTACGTGAATAAAATAATTTTCTAAAAAAATGTTTTACTATTTTGTGTAAATATATGCATTTTTATTTATGCAAATAGTACAGAATCTTACTCGTCTTCTTGTATGCAATTCAGGAATAAAGTATCTTTTTTGCTTTCGAGTGATTGTTTCTCTCGAATTCGAATTGTTTCTCAACAATTTCACCCTCAAGCGGAAAAGACATACTTTATGCCCTTAATACATAAATAGCTATTGTGTTTTATTGTATTTTTGCTTTGCTCTAGCTAAAAATCTAGATTCAAAAAAATCTTTTAGGACAAAAGAGATCACTTTTTTGGCCAAAGAGAACACGTAATGTCCAAAAACAATTGATCTAAGAGCGAAAAGGGGCGTGTCAGAGCAATTTTTTGCAAAAAGAATTCGACATAAATACAAATTAGAAAATAAAACCTTGATTGATGAAAGTTTGATAATTCACACGCTTAGATCTGTTTGAATAATGCACATAAATATTCATATAAGGGGGGGATTCTTTTACAAATCGAACTGATTTGGACAAAATCTGACCGACACATTTTTGATTTGGCTGATAATTTTTAGAGGTTTTATTTTTTAATATCAAAAAAAAAGATATATGTGTTCGAGAATTTTTTTGGAAACACAGCGGTTCCAAATTTCAAGAATCTCGTAATTTTTGGCTTCAAGACTTATTTTCAAAAATTTATAACTTCGGTTCTATTAAAGATAGAAACTTATGTTTTGTTTTACTTTAAAGTTAGAAAATGCTTTTTTTTTTTTAAAATAAATTCAAAAAAATTATTAACAAATTCCTATAAACAAAAAAAATGTTAAAATCGATTTTTAGTCACTGCCCCACCCCACCTGGGAAATGTGTTTTAAACATGACCATCGTATCCAGCGTTTAATTTTCTATAAAAAACGTATAATAAACGTAATAAATGGAGAAATGATTTTTACTGTTAGAAATAAATTAATTTATCGAGCGCGGGTCGACAAAAAATTCTATAAATGGGTCATTCTTTTACATACCGAATAGATTGGGACAAAATCTGACCAACACATTTTTGATTTAGCTGATAATATTTTTAGGGATTCTATATCGATTCTATCTATAATACTTGTTCCAGGATTGTTTGTTTCTTTTTTTTGGAAATTATAACGGTTTTAAATTTCAAGGATTTCGTGATTTTTGGCTGGAAGACTTATTTTCAATAATTCATAACTTCGGTTCTTTTAAAGATAGAAACTTCCATTTTGTTTTATTTTCAAGCTAAAAGATGCTTTTAAAAAAAATAATTCAAAAAAAATTATTAACAAATTCTGATTGTCATAAACAAATAAAATGTTAAAGTCTATTTTTAATTATTGGCCAATAAAAATAAAGTGTGTTTAGTATAACTATCGTGTTCTACGTTTAATTTTCTATAAAAAACGTATTTTTAACTAATGGATAAATGATTTTTACTGTACGAAATAAATAAATTTATTCGAGCGCGGGACTACAAAACAATTCGTAAATCTTTGTCTTGACTATGTCTTTGGACTATGACTAAAAATCGATTTTAACATTTTATTTGTTTACAACAATAGGAATTTGTTACTAATTTTTAAAGATAACAGTTTTCTTTTAAAAGTTCAAATAAAACAGAAAAAGAGTTTTTATCTTTCCCAGAACCGAAATTATGAATCTTTGAAAATAAGTCTTCAAGCCAAAAATCACGAAATTCTCGTAATTTAGATCCGCTCTATTTTTCTAACACGTATATCTTTTAACCGAGAACCCAGAGAACCCGTAAAAAAATTTCATCTAAATCAAAAATGAGTTTGTCAGATTTTGTCCCAATCTGTTCGGTGTGTAAAAGAATGACCCATGTATGGAATTTCTCGTCGTCCCGCGCTTGATAAATTAATTTATTTTTAACAGTAAAAATCATTCCTCTATTAATAAAAACTACGGTTTTTGTTAAAAATTGAACGTAGAATACGATGGTCATACTAAAAACTCATTACGTGGGTAATGACTAAAAATCGGTTTTAACATTTTATTTGTTTTTTAACAATAGGAATTTGTTAATAATTTTTATTGATTTATTTTTTTTTTAAATAAGCATCCTTTTACTTTAAAACAAAATAAAACAAAAGTTTCTATCTTTGATAGAACCGAAGTAATGAATTTTTGAAAATAAGTCTTCAAGCAAAAATTACGAAATTCTCGAATTTTAAAAGTTAAAATCGCTCTAATTTCCAAAAAATAAAAAAAACTGGAACACGTATTTTTTTTGTCAATATAAAACACCTAAAAATTTCAGCCAAATCCAAAAAGTGTTGGCCAGAAAGGTGTTCGGTTTGTAAAAGAATGACCCATATTAATAAAATAACACAAATTATGCAAACTTAAATATAACGGTGCTATGCACAATCTACTATGCCAAGACAATTGAAAATCCAAATTACACTGTTCAGAAAATAAATCTGGTGTACTAATTTCGTTTTCATAATATATATTGTAATGTGCCTAGGGCCTACGAAAGGTTTAAGACGGCCCTGCTCGGATGAAATCAGGTCCATAATGCCTCAGGCGTATGTTTTTCCCCGTTTGACTCATCAATCGGATTGTGCAAGCAGCCGGACTGTCGAGATTACTCACTGTCATAGTAATAAAATGCAAAGGGATTTCTTTGTGCGTACATCGTACAAATGGAATGCTGTGCCCGAATCAATAGTCTCGAGTGCCTTCAATCCACAAAGATTAAAAAAAAGCGTCCACCAATACCTCAAGACGCATGTTGTTGTGGGACCTAGGTCTAAAAAGGTATCTATGTGTTGTTGTGACACATTTTGTAATTTCTACTACACAACACTTTTTATTAAAAAAAAAAAATAGATTTAAAAGAAGCTCGCAATAATTGTACAATTTTGAATCAAATGAAAAATTTACGCACGTTTATGGGTAGACATAACTCTTTCTCTCTGAGACAAATAAAGGAAAACAAACAAATAAACAAAAAACGATTCGACATAAGAGGAGTCATAAATTCGTGAATCATAAATTTTAAATCCCGGGATGCCCGGGATCTAAAAAATCGTATAGAAAAACCATCCTTTTTTTTATGCTGCACGATCTGCTGTCGTTTAAAAATTCACTCTCTGAACAGTTACAAAGCAAAGATATATTAATTTCTAGCACAAGCGCTTTAATTAAAACAACTTTCTTGATGCTTAAACAATGCAGAGATGATATACTAAATTTAAAATTATTTTTAACCAATGAAGGGATTTTGCAGAACTTTGCGGCATTCGCTTCGATGAAACAACACCGGAGATATGGAAAACAACACAAAGCAGCACAACTTTAGCACAATTCAGCACAAGTTTTGTATTTTCGTTTTTCTAAAATGGCGGAGCCAACTGGGGTGGACCAAAAACATATTATGCCTGCAAATTTTTTTCAATTGGGCCGAACGAGATACGAAGAGCAGCACAACAAAGCACAACTTTAGCACAATGCAGAACAAGTTTTTTTTTTAGTTTTTTCAAATTGGCGGGACTAACGTCCACCTCCAAAAACATAATTTGTATGAAAAATTTGTTTCCGTTAGGGCCAAAGAGATATGGAAAACAGCACAAAACAGCACAAACCTAGCACAATTCAGAGCATGCTTTGTTTTTTCATTTTTCCAAAATGGCGGGGCTAACTTCCACCCCAAAATCTTAAAATGTCTGTCAAGATTTTTTCATTGGGGCGAATAAGATACGAAGAGCAGCACAACATAGCACAGCTTTAGCACTGGTTTTGTGTTTTCGTTTTTCCAAAATGGCGGGGCCAACTTCCGCCCCAAAAACTTATTATAGCTGCTAAATTTTTTCAATTGGGACGAACGAGATACGAAGAGCAGTACAACTTTAGCACAATGCAGAACAAGTTTTGTTTTTTGGTTTTTCCAAGATGGCGGGGCTAACTTCCACCCCCAAAAACTTAATTTGTATGAAAAATTTGTTTCCGTTGGGGTCAACGAGATATGGAAAACAGCACAAACCTAGCACAATTCAGAGCATGCTTTGTTTTTTCGTTTCTCCAATATGGCGGGGCTAACTTCCACCCAAAAATCTTAAAATGTCTGCCAATTTTTTTTCATTGGGACGCATAAGACACGAAGAAGAGCACAAAATAGCACAACTTTAGCACAATTCAGCACAAGTTTTGTGTTTTCGTTTTTCCAAGATGGCGGAGCCAACTTCCACCCCAAAAACTTATTATGGCTGCCAAATTTTTTCAATAGGGACAAACGAGATACGAAGAGCAGCACAAAATAGCACAACTTTAGCACAATTCAGCACAAGTTTTGTGTTTTCGTTTTTCCAAAATGGCGGGGCCAACTTCCACCCCAAAAACTTATTATGGCTGCCGAATTTTTTCAATTACGCATGGAGGGATCAGTTTTTATTAATTTGTTAATTTTTTTCTATTTTTTGATCCACGGGTGTGACAACCACGCGTACTCCAGTCCCTGTTATTGGCACATGAGTTAACGTGAGATATCACATACCACTGGCAATAGCAGTGAAATATCACTAGCCAAGGTGATATCTAAGGGGTGCTGGCGGATGAACTGTATTCAGTCAACGGTAGCACTCTCAATCTTAGCTAATGAGTATTCCTTGATGCTGGAACGCTGTAGCTTGCTCGAAGAAACGAGCTTTCATATAACTATATATCTGAGCTTTAATCATTGAAAAATATACTGCGTCCCATAATCAAGGATTATGCCATTAGCTGGACTATTGGCGAACCAATTTTAGTTTTGTTCCTGCAAATTTTTAAAACAAATTTGCTTTTTATCTCTTATTTTATTTTTATTTTCCCTATCCTATCACGAAATATTGGCCTATGTCATATTTTATATGTGATAGGATTTATAGCTTAGTTGTCCATTATTTAACAAAAAAAATTAAAAAAAAAAACAGATTTGCGTCCATTAACATCCTTAAAACGCATGTTGTTGTGGGACCTTGGTCTTAAAAGGTTTTTATGTGTTGTTGTGACACATATTGTAATGCCTACTACACATCACATTTTATTAAAAAAAAAAAAAAAATTAAGACGAACGAGATACTAAGAGCAGCACAACATAGCACAACTTTAGCATAATGCAGAACAAGTTTTGTTTTTTAGTGTTTCCAAAATGGCGGGGCTAACTTCCACCCCCAAAAACTTTATTTGTATGAAAAAAATTTTTCCGTTGGGGCCAACGAGATATGGAAAATAGCACAAAACAGCACAAACCTAGCACAATTCAGAGCGTGCTTTGTTTTTTAATTTTTCCAAAATGGTGGGGCTAACTTTCACCCTAAAAACGTAAAATCTGTGCCAAATTTTTTCCTTTGGGGCCAATGAGAAACGAAAAGCAGCACAACATAGCACAACTTTAGCACAATTCAGCACAAGTTGTTTTTTTTCAGTTTTCCAAAATGGCGGGGCCAACTTCCACCCCCAAAAACCTAATTTGTATGAAAAAAATTTATAGTGATATGGAAAACAGCGAACGAGATATGGAAAACAGCACAAAATAGCACAAATCTAGCACAATTCAGCACAAGCTTTGTTTTTTCGTTTTTCCAAAATCGCGGGGCTAACTTCCACCTCAAAAACTTAAAATCTGTGCCAAATTTTTTCCATTGGGGCCAATGAGAAACGAAAAGCAGCACAACTTTAGCACAATTCAGCACAAGTTTTGCTTTTTCGATTTTCCAAAATGGAGGGGCCAACTTCCACCCCCAAAAACGTTATTTGGCTACTTCAATTTTTCCATTGGGGCAATCGAGATATGCAAAGCAGCACAACATAGCACAACTTTAGCACAATTCAGCACAAGTTGTTTTTTTTCATTTTTCCAAAATGGCGGGGCTAACTTCCACCCCCAAAAACCTAATTTGTATGAAAAAAAAATTATTGTTGCGGCGAACGAGATATGGAAAACAGCACAAAACAGCACAAATCTAGCACAATTCAGCACAAGCTTTGTTTTTTTGTTTTTCCAAAATGGCGGGGCTAGCTTTGCATTAATTTATGCAAATTTGCATTAATTTATGCAAAATGTATTAGTTAATTCATTCTTTTGCAATAGTTTGAATGTCGAGAACATATATGCAAAATGTACTGGTTATGTATGAGTAAATTAAATTAACCCATTCTGGTCGAAGTTTATTACAATACATAAAATTCTATTTTTCTTCAAAATTCTAAAAATATTCCAAAAATTAGGATTAAAATCAAAAATTTAAACTTTTTCTAAATTCTAATAATATTCCAAAAATTCTTAAAAATTCAAAAATTGAAACTTTTTTCAAAATTCTAAAAATATATAGAAAATTAAAAAAAATTTATTTTCAAAATTCTAAAAATCTTCCAAAATTGGAATAAAATAAAATATTTAAACTTTTTCTAAATTCTAATAATATTCCAAAAATTCTTAAAAATTCTTAAAAATTCAAACTTTTTCCAAAACTCTAAAAATATTGCAAAAATTATAACAATATCAAAAATTGAAACTTTTTCTAATTATACAAATTATAATAAAATCAAAAATTTAAAATTTTTCAAAATTCTAAAAATATTCCAAAAATTCTTACAAAATTTAAAATTGAAACTTTTTCAAAATTCCAAAAATATTCAAAAACTATAACAAATTCAAAAATTTCCATGTCCAATTTCATTTTCAATTACATTTACGTCATAAAAATTGTTACATTTTTTTCCCAAAAACTTGGCTAAAAAATCAATGAAATCATTTTTTGACACGCTTGACATTATTTTTTTGACAAACTTATAATGCCATAATTCTCTATAATAATAATATATTTTCATGTCATACAAATTATTAATTTTATTTTTTTCCAAAAAATTGGGTAAAAAAATAAATAAAAATCTTTCTTTTGACACACTTGACAACATTTTTTTGACAAACTTATAATGCAATAATCTAGATTTTGGTCTCACATACCAATCCCGACCATCAAGATTTCTCCAAATTTAATGTTCCTACTCGTAATCACTTAAAATAAACGTTTTTTAAGCAAAACATATGCAAATTTCCTGGATTAGACACACTTGACGATTTTTTTGACACACTTCCGGTACAGTTATCGAACACATCGTCCTTTCGGCTCTTTCCATTGATTAAACCTATTTTTAGAAAAAAAATGTTTAAATCCGTCCAGCGGTTTTCTAGATTTCGTCGGTTGTAACGGACGGACGGCCGAACGGCCGGTCGGCCAACAGACAGACATACATTTTTTTTTGCTTTTTTAGCATCAGTAGGTCCTTAAACGTCGAGAAATGCCAAAAAAGTGGGGGTAAGAATTTCACTTTGAGCTCATAAATAGGTCTTTCAGACCGAAGTAATTATCTAATAAATTATATTGCATGGCCTCGCCATACAATAAGGCAAATTTTATGTAACTTGTATATAAGCTTTTTCGTATAAATACAATTAATAAACTCTGAAATGATATTGTGTTTTGAGGGAATCTAATTTATATTCGTGCTACTTAATAATGGTTCAAGACCATTAGTGAATGTGGAAGCTACTGTACCTGAAGATTTTGGAAATAAATTTAATTCATGATATGGTTGATACAACAACATTTTTTCTGCTGTCTTTTGAGTTTACTTTACGTGGACATTATAATTGTTAAACCATATTGAAGATTCAGCTTAATCAACACATTCAAAGTAACTCATTATATTGGATACAACTTCTCCAACAACATTTCGTATCATCATTTTCATCTCCTAGAAAATTCAACGCCACTAGCAGCCAGCCTCTATATTAAAATCTACCTCCACTCAACACAGTATCATCCAAATACAGTCGGAACAGTCGAAAAGAATTTACTACACATGATTGAAAATTTTAATTTTAATGTGTTTATTTTTTTCAAAAGTTCTGTTTGATACAAAAACTATTGTGTGGTACTAGTACAACAGAGATTTCTTAAACCTTAAACATCACACGCGTTTGGGAAACCTATACGCTGTAGTAGCATACTATACTATTGTTTAAATATTTCGTTTATTTTTTATCTTTTGTTTAACTTTATTTTTTAATTACTTTTTGCAATTGGAATTGAAATATTTCAGATTTGAGCCCTTAAAACTACTTTTTCTTTCCTCCTTTTTTCTTTTTCTTTTGCCCGTCTGGCCAAGCGAATCCCCGACTTTTTAAAACATCCTGAAAAATGTTCAATAAAAACTTTCACAACAAATAAAAAAATTTCAATTGTAAATTACCTGAACATTATGACAAACTAAATATGCGTTTTCCATAGCACCTTCACTTAAGAGATCTCCTTGAAATTTCGATGATTTTCCTTTTGCAGATGATTTTTTAGGTTTTCCTTTACCCTTTTTTGGTTTATCTGAATTTGTTCCAGAATCTTTACTGTTTCTTTTTTTCTTACCTTTTCCCGCCATGATTATTAATTTCGATTTGGATTGTTTGTTTGGATGTTTGTTGTAAATATGTTTATTCGATAGAAATAATTTTATATTGCCATAGCAACCTTGGCAATATAAAATATAACACAGGTGGTTTTGATAATCGATAAATTATAATTATTTAATAAACGGAATTGTTTTGTTTTGTTTTGGGTTTTATTTATTTCAGTTTTATTTTTAATTCAAATATCGAATATTTTAAACTATTGGCCAATTTGTTTTTTATTGGCAACATTTGGCATTTTTTACTCTACGAAAGTGAAATATCATTTTGAAAGATATATTTATATGAGTAACATGGTAATTGTTTATTTAATTTTACAACTAAATGATTTTGAAATATTGTCAAAAATGTCCATCTGCAAGTCTACAAAGACATACATCATTACCTTTGGTACCGAGGTAAATATGCCGAAAAAATCGAAATAAATTCACAATAATATTCTACAGGTGGAATAAAAAAATGTAGAATATTCAATTCAATTCAAAATATGTGGTGCAAAAATTTTATTATGGTTTTAACAGTACTCCAATCAGTATGTCCTTGTTTAAATTCTGCAAGAGTTAAGAAGCAAAAATGGTGCAGTTTCAAATTGACTTTAATTGAGTGTTCCTTAGTTTTGAAAGCCACGATTCTACAAAATAGTTAATCGGTGATTTAAAATACGATAATAAAGATTAGCAATTCTTTATCATCGAATTTTAAATGTTCCAATAACGTTAAATAATAATGTGACATGCAAAAATACAGTTTTATTTGTTGTTTCATTATTGCTAGGAAGAAAATTGTTCAAGATAACATGTTTTTCTTTCTAGAAAATATTAATATTTAACCATATAATCGATTAGCAAAAAAATTGTATGTTATATTATGCAACAATAATACTAAATTTGCGCTATCTTATCTTATTTTACTTTAATCATTTCTAGAATGACTAGAAAAGATTTTGTTGTTGTTTAAACACGAGTGATAAGGTATAATATGTTTTTATTAAAAAAACAGACGTTTTGTAGCTATATTCTATAATAGTGAAACAACAAATTTGTTCTAATAACTGACCTGCCCAAAAAATAATTAAGGAATTTCTTATATAGGACAAACTGGAAGTACTTTTAAAGAAGTATTTAAAGAACCCAAAAATTATATGTTTTGAAGTACAAAGTACCAAAGACATTATTCTAAAACAAATCTGGAGTTAAATGTTATTTATGTGCATCCAACGTTTCAGTATGGTGTAAAATGTAATAACATTAGATAGTTCTAGAGAAATTTTTGGAAATAAAAAGAAAAATATTGTTGTTAAAGGACCGTTTTAAGACCGTTAAAGTGCCACTACTGTTGCAGGATATTAGTTCTGGAAATTAAACTGCCTACCATTAGATTTGCGTAGACATTTAGCGTTGTTTGCGAACACAAATTTTATTTATAAGAACAGCAAGATCGCGTGTTTTCTCCGGACCGATGTTTCGGTAAATTTGACTCGGAACGATAAAAAAAGGTTGTTTGTACATTTTAGGTTGTGTTTATATATTTTCATATTTGCTGCTTCGTCAGAATATATTATTATGTCAAAAGTTTATTATCTGTTTTGATTTTATTATTTTGAACGAAAGAAGTCCATTTATGTATTTATCATTTTTTCAAAAAGCGCCTGAATGTAGAGATACATTATGAAATTTATAATAGTATATTAATTATTAAATATTTAATGAACTTCTTTTTACTTGGTTAAAAGTTTACAATGTGTCCGGCAAAAAAAAATTAAAAAATTAAAATTTTATAAATATTGAATTTAAAAATAATGTTAATAAATTTTATAACATTTCAGGTGATATATGAGGAAGGGATGACAGAAGGTTTGGGGAATATTAAACATAAACCATTTTGAGATGATCAAATTTAATAATAGGAAATGATTTTGCAATTAAATGTTATTAAATTTAATGGAGCTCACTTTCAAGTTTGGTGTACAAATTTTAGGAATACAAAATCATAAATACCAAATGAAGGTAAGTTTTCATCATACATAGTTCACGTTTTATATCAAACAGACATGGTTTCGCTACGTCTCTGGTTTTTTCAACCTTATCCATATTATCTACACTGAAAGGAGTCTAGAGGTAATATTTTACTAGTGCCAAGCATACCGCAGTGTTATTCACTTTTCCTTCTGTTTTTAGTATTCATTTGTTTTTTGTGCGTTTGTTGCGTAAGAAACGTTTTGTAGTAGCACAAAATTAAGGGGTTTGCTTCCTACTACTTACCACTAAAGAATTTTTTCATAGAAACTCAATTTCGTGAAATCTATCCGCACCTCAGCATCTTAGGTAAGGCGAGACCTACTTCTATAAAGAGCGATATCTTGCTGGCTTACTAACGATAATGTTTTCTATCATTGTGGATGGCCGATTGGCTCTTAGAAGCATGTCGAATTCGTTCAACATTTTGAAGCGGTAATAACTTTTTATATAAAGGCGCTTCTAAGATATGTCTAGGTAAAAAATTCTATCGGCTTCGGGTACGTTCCAATGCCTCTCTTTGATGCACCATACATCAAACGGAAAGCAGGTCTGGTGGTCTGTGATGGTTCACCCCTTGGTGGGGCACTCATAATATTCCTTACCGTTACCTTGATTTGCTCGGGGATTCTATTCATCTACCGCATAACAAGCAAAATTTTAAAAGGAATTTATTTTGGTTAAAAGTGCATGCCGTAAACACCACCCAGGTTCAATGTAAAGGAGAACTTCCATGTCACCACTCTCCTTATCTCAACTACGTTAAGAATTTATTTTACAGTAAGTATTAGTAACATAAACTTTTAACATTTTTTACACAAAAAAGAACAAAAAAACAAAAAGTGTATCATCTGGATACTATGCAGGTCAAACATTGAAGCCATTAAACCAAGTATTTCAACACCACTTCAAAAAATTCATTTTCCTCCTCTATGATGTTTTGAATTTCTTTTATTTCCAACTTCTTTTACTTTTATTTTCATTTTTTTCCTCAATATTGTTTTATTAAACCCTTAGGTTTTGGACTGCCCGAACTAATTTTCTCAACCAAAACTGTCCAACTTATTAATCAAAAACCAACCGATCGACTTCAACTTCCTATCCCAACTAACTCAATTTTTTTTAAATATTAAAAAAGTTAAACAAAAAACTTAAATTCTTTTCAGTTTCCCGTAAACAGACAAAAACAGGAAAACAGGAAACAGTTTCCCGTAAACAGGAAAAAATAAAAGATGTTTTAATAATTAGGTTTTTTACAAATAAGTTGGTTGAAAAGTGATTGAAAATGTTATACATACATTTTCGAATAACGCTATAGTATATTACCTTAAGTAAAGAGAACGGGAAATGGAAGTATGACTGACAGAGCATATCTTGCCTATTACCAGGACACGACGAAAGAAGGAATTTTGGTTGAAAACATTCATCCCGAGAATCATAAAAAAACCAAAAGTTGAAATGGGAGCCGAACCTTGAACTCATACACCGAGATAAAGACTCAAGCTCTTCTAACTGAGCTAGCTGGACCAGGACAAAAAAAAATTAAAGCCGGAGACCGACTGTGAGAAATGTAGTATGTAGTAAAATGAGAGCTAGACGAAAGCATATATCTATTGACGCACGTCTTTGGAATGAAATATTTTGCGTCGTAGGCAAATAACGTCCTCCAGTTCATAGGGCACGTTACCAACTAGCCTAGTAGTTTTAAGCCTTTGCGAATTTCGGACTCAATTCGGTACTTAGCTGCTTTCCCAGTCTCACTCACTGCGAAGTTTTAAACGAAATACGATGTCATCGGGGATAAAATCACGTTTTCCGGACACTCCAAATTGTAGCGAGCCGCGTTTTTTCACAAAGGTTTCAGCGGTCAGCTCTTTGAGTCTTGAGCCAATTTTAGATAATTGATATGGACGATCAAGGGTTTTCTCACTCTCGTCCAGACAACTCAAGCATGGGAGTAAAAAGGACGTATTTTCCATGAGTGATCACGGGTAGCCCAAAAGAAGCATAATAGGGAGACCAACCAATAGTTTGATGTACAGAACATCGGGGAGCACATGCAATTTCGCTAAGTTGCATGTCTCACTGAGTATGGTCACTTCCCTTCACCCGTTCAGACGCGTTAGATTGTGAGGAGTATAGGTCTATAAAGGTATGGTGGTACCCATACCTTGGAAGGCAGGTTTCAAACAATTTATTTCTAAACTGCGGATCATTGTCTGAGACCAATGTTTCAAGACAAACATAAACATGGAAAACATTGGTTTCTAGAAGTTTACCGATATGCTTGGTGGTCTAAGATGGTCTAAGATAACCAAAATTGCCATATGATGGAGTTTGGGAGTAAAGGCCAATTATTTCAATGTATAATCGTTGGCTGAGTCTTTCCAATTTCAGGAACGTTGTCATATGAGCACGTAGCACAGTGTTAGGGGCTTTGACAGTCTTACAGATGTCACATTGATAAACATAGGATTTAATTTGCGTGACCATCCGGGCCAAAAGTAAAATCGACGTAAGTGGGATAGAGTTTTTGCAACTCACCGTGTGCAGAGGTAGGAAGATCATAGGCCTGGGAAATTAATTTGCTCGTTAACTCTTCGAGATCCACAGTTTCCAAGTTTCACCTTCCGGTGTAACATCACTCTGGGAGGGGAAATTAAGTTTTTTATACACAAGCTCATAGGACGTGCGTATATTGGGAAGAGAACCATTCGAGTCAGCATCTATCTGCTATCAGCTATCTTTACTAATTTAAGATAATTGTCACTGTTGAAAGTGACGCTGATGCTCAACATCAAAAGTAAATCGTTCCAGTTTGAAGTTCCATCGTGCTAGATGACCTGCCCAGATCTTTCTGCTGCATCAACATCAAGAGAAGTGTGATCAGTAATCATCTTCAAAAGGTGACCCTTGAAGTAGGTGGAGCACTTCTTAAGGCATTTCTTTTCGCTAACTATGTAATTACGTTGAGCTTAGTTCAATTTTTTGGACATTATATGCTAAAGGATGTTCAATCCCTTCTTTGTTCAACGGCACACAGTCCAAATTCATCAGTACCCATGAACTATAGAAAATATTATTTGGGCGAAGTAAATCTTTTGTTAGTGCTAGCAAGAGCGATCGTACTACTTTATATGTCTCGTGGTCCGGAACCTCAATGCCTCCAACTCTCAAATCAATATTGGTCTCAATCCTCAATATTAGTCAGATTATACTTCCATTTCTAATCCCCATTTCAATTGCCAACCCGATCATCGCTATAATCCACAGTTCTAGCACCAGCCTTAACAACAGTCCTCCCAATATATCTTCAGTCTTCCCCATCGATGTTTCATCGGGAATTTGGAACCCAATAAACATCAACTCTTCCAGATACCCACCACAAGACCATTCTCCACCAACTCTGTCCTACACGACAGTGAATCGACTCCTACTGAGAAACATTCCAACAGCATTTCGGTATGAGATTTTAGTTTTCACCAGTCGACCTGACGGTCTGGAAGTAGAGGAATTCATTTATCGAATTCCAGTTCTGAATAACAATTTTTTCCCCGATTCAACTGAAATTCCTTCTCGTCACCTTCACCTTTTATTCGTCGATTGTGCTTCCTAGTACTTTTGGCGATGTGTAAGTTTGTAGTCGATAAATCTCTATCGTAAAACAAAAAATTATAAAATTAAAATTGTGGTTAACTGATGGTTTCGGTTAATTGAATGCCAGAAAATCAAACTTTTGCTGCAGCATGAAATCTTAGGATAGCCGTAATTAACTTTGAATAACACAAAAAATAATTTAAAATTTTTAATGATGGAAAGAAATTTAATCGACGTCAGTGTTTACTTTTTCTATGATCCTCGACAATCTAACGCTTGTCAATGCCGCTTTTTGAATTCTTGAACCCCCCCCCCCCGGCCGTAAATTTTTTTTTCATGAGTAGTATTGAAAATGGTTATCTACCTTGACAGAGCTATTCACTGACAGAAAGCAAAATTAATTTTAGAACCAAATTTAACGCTGCTCATATCCATTTATAACTACAATTCACGATAACAAAAAATTATCAAAAGTGCAACGAAAATAATTTTACCTAGTGTGAAAAACCTAATAATGATGGTTCGCTAAATCATTTGTTAGTCATCCGAAAATTCATCAATCAAGTTTCATGAGGTTATCAGTGGTGGCAGTTAGTGCAGTTAAAAATGAAAATCTTTTCGATAGACTTCCACTTCTTTGTTCAATGACAGCAGAAAGCTAATTTGCTGTTCTAGAATGTGAATTTGACCGTGAATCAAAATTTCATAAAACCCATTTCATTTTTCCTTCCAGAGTGAAACTTTTGAAGTTTCAAATAAATACCCGAGCAGAAATTTGTTAGGGATCAAATATGGCCCTGATTATGTTTGCCTTGGTTCAATTTGGCGCTGATCATGAATATAATGCTTTTGCTTAATCAGACTCTGATTGGGATAGTCAGATCAGAAGCTCGCAATATGAAATTAAATAGATCAAACCCTAGTTAGGTATTTTGTATCAGGCCCTGATCAGATTGCCCAGCTATAAGTCATATACGAAAAATTAAATCAGGGCCTGATATATTCAAATAAGGTTAACCCTAAAAGGGGTATTCTTATTCAGACCCAGAACAGGCCCACATCAGATTGCCCTAATAGGGCTAACTCTTTCTGGTCCTGATCACGCCCTGGCCTTATTCAGGCTTCCCCTTATAACAGTAACATAAACTTATTTTATTCTAACAAACAACAATACGTTAAAAGTTACGATTACAGTACAACAGTTTTTATTACTTTATCATTAATTTTTATTCATTATATTTTTACAGGGATGAGATAAATGGAGATAATTTAAGGGCAGCTTCGTAGTCACCATCAATATCTAATTTTTCTTGTTGTAACGCATCTTTAGCAGCCAAAGTTCCAGATCCTAAGGCTAACATATCCTCATCGCTGATTGTCAAAGTGGCATCAACAGCTGCATCATCACTTTCATAAACTTTCAAATCCTTAAGATCAAGAACTAAAAAAATTGAAATTATCTATTAGAACTACAAACATCGGTTTCGTGTGATATATGTTAATATTATAGCTTTTATCTATTATTATGAAGTATTTATTGCATTTTGATTGTAGTTTTTAATCTCAGTAATAATGAAGGTTAGAAAATTGATTAGATATTAAATAATTGCCACAAAATCTATAATACTAATGTATCCAACGAACATTAATAATTGTAATAATCGGTAATAACAATTAAGATGAGATTGAATTATATTTTTGACGAAATTTACTCAGCTTTTTTAACTCGTTTTTAGTTGAAGGGTTGAGATTTTAATATCGAAATTCGAATCGTCTTTGTTTTTAAAAGCTAATAAACAGACAGTTTTTTCACTAATTATAATAAAAACCAACTGATTTTTTTTAAAACATTGAAGAAACAAATTAGTCCTACACTTAATCACACACTAATATAGAAAACACCAAGCAACTAGACTTACTCCATGTTTTTGCTGCAGCTCCATCCACTGTAATCACAAATTTGTAAACATGTAAAACTGTACGGTCGGTACCATCGATTTTCGCAACACGTGCCTTTATCTTATCAAAGATTTCATCTGACTTAAAAACCATTTTGCGTAAGTTTACACTAAAATAAACAAAAAAATTAATTAATTAATTCAAGCAATCAATCGTATTTTGCAATCTTACGTTTTGTGTTGCAGGAATAAAAAATCAATGATAAATTTTTAGGTGAAAATCGTTGCTTAAATAATATTTTGAAGTCATCGAAATTCCCAAAATTTGAAATAATCTTAATATTTTTACTAATTTTTTTTATCAATTCTTTATTAAATTTAATGTTATCGATTAGTATTAGCTTAGAATTAAAAACGAAGAAGTTTATTGAAATTAATAATAAGTAATAAAAAGCTTAAGTATGATTGATAACAGTTCACTTTCAGTTATCCACCGTCTAGAAATACAACTAGTTACCAGAATACAATCAAACGTCAGTTACATGGTTGCATTTATCCACTCATCTTTTAGTTAAGATATACAGAGTCTAGCTTATTGATCTATAAAACTAGTCAGATGTTCGATAGTTTGGAAGACAGACGATGAAGTTAATGAAAAAATTCTGAAACCATCACAAACAAAAAATATGAATAACATCTCACCCTATTTTGTGACAAGGAATATGACGTTAAAATGGTTGATAAAAGATTTATCGATTACCAATCGTCAGTTTTATTCCAGCGAAGTTTCACTCAAGTGTCGTCAAATGACACAAAATAAACAATAAAAATTTAAAATGGAATAGAAACGCAAACCTGGTCTTTTACGGCTTTAGCTCAGCTTTAGCTTAGCTTCGTACATCCGCCAAGTGTACTAAAACATTGAGACTAAAATAGAGCACCAAAACGTCATGTTATTTCTTTCACTTACGTCATTAAATTACATTATATTATATATTATATTATATATTATATTATATTATATGCTTAAAACCAGTAAATTTGAACTTAAAATTTTCTCAAAAACGAACCCAGACTCAAGAAAAATTAACCCAAACTCATGGGATTTTACCAATCCATAGATCATTCAAGGCATCTATGAAATTGTTACTGCTGGCTATGCAGAACATGTCGTAATAATAGCTTATCCAAAAATATATACCTACAGCGTGACGATGACGGGAATACATAAAATTTTCTCCATTCATAGATCATCCAACGCGTCTGTGTAATTTGTACTACTGACAAAGAAGTACGTCATACTTATAACTAATACAAATATAAATAGTTAAAGCGTGACAATGACTCGATAACATAAGATTTTCCTCATCCAAAAATATAAAACGTAGTAGGGGTATCCATTATACATATTTAACTTGAGTTCATATTTTTTGCTTCTTTTTATCGTTTTATAAAAGCCTTTGCCTTCATATTTAATAATTATTTTATAAAACAAAATTATCAAAATAAATAAATAGTTATTGCGTTTTCTTTATTAAAAAGCATTAGGAAAAAACAAATTACAATATGGTCACATAACAATTTTTCTTGTTTTGCTTACAAATATAACAAAATCTATATTATACCACTCTTACACACTGTTATCAAGAAAACGAAAAGAAGAAAATAACAAATGATCACAATTTATCTTACTCTCTCTTAATATTTATTTTAATAGAAATATATAGCGAGACGATAACACGAATATATAAAATTTTTCTTTACAAAATTACCCAACGCGCATAAAGCAGTTTTACTTTAAAAAATTTTAAAAAAAAGAAGTGGTTGGTGTCATCAATATAAAATGAAGATGAATGAAGAAAAATATGTATATAATCTACCAACGCCCTTAAAAGCAATCATTAAAAATCCCTTGAGTCGAGCAATTAAACAGTATTTCAAGATGTATTCGAAAACAAGATGTATGCCTCATTATTCTCATACCGTTTTCCCGTAATTGCTAAACAAATAAAAGTTTCACCTCTTTCAAAAACATGAATTAATTAAAACACATAAATTAATTAAAAACAACCTATAATAAATTAAAATAACAAAATTAAAATTGAATTTATACAAAATATAGAGAGCCTTATATGAATGTAATCTCCATGTCCTATTTCAATAAATAAATAAACATAGAGAGCTGACGATGTAATAAAGCGCTGCTTCATTGGTAATTCAATGAAGTGGCATAGCAGGCCGCGCACCTAGTGAGATTTATAAAGCCCCAAACTAGCTTCAGTAATTGGGGTCGAAAGAAGAATACCTGCTGCTCCAACACAAATACCGGTATACCGGTATAGTACGCGTGTCTCATGAGAAAATAAGCGGATATATAAAAAGGCAAGTGAGCTGAGTAGACTCTGGCGACATCCGTATATGAACAAACCGCGATCACCACGTCCAGCCCCATATTTCTAACACCCTCACACGCACACCCACACCCACACATACTCACACATACACACATATACTCACACACACATACTCACACACGTATGCACTCATACATGCCCATACGCGCATTCACACTACGCGTACGGCCAAACTACCATATTTAATCCAGTAGATTAATTTGTTATCATTTTCATAACTGTGGATATGCACATTAGGAGAGGTACCACCAGTATACAGAATGTTTTGATGACGGAAACAAATTCAGGAAAAGAATATCAGATGATGAAAGATCTAGTGCTCGACGGCTTGAATATAATGACTAATATTGATGGTTAACAACAGTTAGTGCATGAGAGTGGATCGTGTTTTAACTTTTTGGCAACCGATTGTAATGCTTTCCATGCAATAGTTCGAGCATCAGAGCTTACTACAAGCTGTTCCATAATCATTCATACCCACACATAGAACTTAGTTAAAATATGACTCACCCCATAGCTAGTCCAGAGCCCGCCTCATAGAGCCCCTTTACTTATGCATCCTCATCCAGTATATGGTTAGTGGAATTTCGCCTGCAATACTTGTAGATATGCAGGAAATATCCTATTATTCAGGCTTACGGACGACGAAAATGTTGGGAAATTGTTTCAGCAAAACCTTTTTGATGATCACGGAAGTAGTTGTTCTTCCGGAAATATCTTTAAATATTCAGGGTACAGGATGACACCAAATGCAAAATACAAAATGGTTGATACGGAAATGTACTGCAGTATTCAACACTGTATTCACTGCAGTATTCAGCACACAGTATTCAGCACAGCAATTCATTATTAGATTTTTTTAATAAATGGTGTTTTTGGAATGTTGTACTAATTTTGACAGAAAAAATTGAAAATTGTTCACAATAAGAACAATCTATTCCGAATGAGTTAACGAAAACGCCAATAATTAATAAAAATTATATTAATTATATTAAAAAAAATTGATATTACGGTTTCGTTCATAAATAAATTATTATAATATAATTAGATGTTCATTCAAATTTGTTATATTATTTTTCACTGAGCATAATTTATGCATTATTACAAAACATCTCTTTTCATTTTGTTCTTCCATCTATTAATAGCGTTTATCCCGACAAACATAATGTTCATGGTGCACGAGTTTATACACATTTATTGTACTTTTTAATTTTAATAATTTTTGATTTTTTTTTAAATATTAGTGTTTGTTCTTTGTGTATGTTTTCATTACCTTCACAAACAAATTTCTTTCGCACATTATTGTAAATGAAAATAAAATAAAATTCATTAATTTATTATTACGAAAGTCATGTTATCTCATAAAAATAGGATAAAACCAGTCATTTTAGAAAATGTTAAACTAATTTTTCACTCTCCATTTTTTTAATTCTTTGTTTATTATTCTATTCTTATCATTAAATAAAATTTCGTTTCGCTTCGTTTTTTATTATTCGGCGAAACACGTGGCTAATATTTGTGTGCACATATGTGCTAAGGCGTTTAGAACATGTGTACGGTATGGTGCATATCATGTGCATCATATTTATTATCTACAATTTTGTGCAAGGAGATTTTGTAACATGCACAATTAATGCACATTTTAAGCACTTTTTCAAAATTATTTTGCAGGTGTATTGACTAAAAAAATTACTATACTTTTTTAATTATTTAAAACTTATTTAAATGTTTCAATATCAGAATAATGCGGTAACGGTCATTGCGAACTCATAGCAATGAATTGAAATAGCTTCACTGCGAAACTTTTTTGCGATTCAATTGATATTTTACTGTTTATACTATGTCAATATTATTGCAAAATGAAAAAACTCATTGCAAATATCATTGCAACTGTCGCTGTATTTCACATAGGTGAATAGCTGTTTACGGCATTTCTTTGTTTTTCAACGTGAAAAATAGACACTGTTATTTTCGCGATGTCATTATTTTATGAAAATGTTGTCAGAAACAATATATTGGGGTTTTACCATTTTTAAAATTTCACGGGAGTGATGTGTTGTTGAAAACGCGTTCAGAATTTGTGCAGCTGATAACGCTAAATACCAACTGGTGCTAAACTTATATCAATTCGAACGTCGGCTCATATTGGGCGCCAATCAAGTAACGCATAAGAGATTCGCAATGAACTTAAATCTTATTCACCGGCGAGGAAGAGATCGAATGACAGTACCGATCGATCGTGGGACAATAATGGCTACGTGCGTTTTCGGCTCCAATGTAATACATAAATGGCATCTAGGAATTCAATAATGAGTACGGCTCTGTTATCTGGTTGTTGTTGGTCGCCACTACCCCAGTTGTTGTTTTTTTTTCTCATATTCTCTGGTTTCTCCGTTTCACCTTGAACATTCCAATTTTTGAATATGCATAGAATATTACTAAAATGTTTGTATTTACTCAGTAATTTGTGTGCAAGGCATTCCATTTTGCCACGCAATCGTCGCGGTCCATTTCCTTGCTGACATCCGTCCGTATTTCAAAATTGTCTACGACGAAGATACTTGTGTATTAAATTTGGGGCCAATAGGTCAAGCAAATTCTGAGATTTGGTGTCCACCTACAGACAGACACATATACACACACAATCCACATGACTACCACATATTTCATACTTCGTGAGGCGCCTGTGCTCGATGAGTCCGAAAACGTTTGTTCTGTCATTTTCCTCAATTCGGCCGCTTTTTCATTCGGCAAGCTTTATTGACAATCAAATTGTTACTATAAGGAAGTATATTATTATTAATAAAATAAAATTAAAAATAAACAGTAAAAAGTATATTTTTAAATATTGCATTTTAATTTAAAATACAAAAACCTCGACAAGAACAAACAATTCAGAAAATTAATATAACCTCTTATCGTTTTCACGAATGGCTTGAGCGGAGTGAAAATAAAATATTTTTGCGGCGGAAATATTTGCGACGCACGCGTTCGCCACAAAAATTTGTAGGTGTGGACCCGGCATAAGAGTTTGCGTTATCGTTACAGAAATTACAGTAACTATTGAAAATTGTTTACAATTAGAACAATCTTTTCCGAATATTCTATTCCGAAATCTGAATGAATTAACGAAAAAACCATGTGTGTTTGCATTCATAGTTTTCAACATTGACTATAATACAATGGGTGATCAAAATGGGTGTTAAAATTGATAATTAAAAAAATGTTTGTATGGAAATTGCCCTATTTTTCGTTTGTTATTTTATTTTACAGTGTATTTCACATTATTCCGTTAGGATTTTTTTTTATAATTGATCATCATCATCAATTTAGTAACTACAAAACAGTAAAAAAGGATTGTGTTAGGTTTAATGTGATTTGATGTTTATGAATTAGATTTAATATGAAATATGAACTTTTTATTATCTAATCAATTATGATATTTAAATATTAAAAAAAAGTGAAAAAGCTAAAATAAATAAAAAGTTTTTATTCTATAAATGTGTTAGTGACGTTTTTAGAACAGGAAAAAGGAACGGACTGTTTCTAACGGTATTTATTTTATCATATAACAACAAATAAAGTAATCTTCTATAAAACTTGCACTTTTGTTTTATTATTTTATTTATTTACAAAACGACAAAAGTTGTATTAAATTTTTTGTGTTGATTTCGCGTACGTTTTCGTAGACAAAATCTTTCTTGCTTTTGGCGGGATTTTGGCGTCCCTGCAATCAGCTTCAATTACTTTCGTTTCATTGCAAATTTACCTTAGCTTTAGGATATTAATGCTTTGAAAAGTATGAATTTGTACGACTGCGTTTGTTTGATGTTTTGATCATAAAAGTGTTGAGTGTGGACTGTGGTTAGCAACTAGGAGTGGTACTTGATATTGAAGGTGCGTGATTTTAAGGTTATGCCCACAATATATTTCCAAAAATTCTTTTTCTTTGTTCGCAAAATATTTGTATCAATTTTTATCAGTTTGTACACGATATTTTCTTACATATGTACCCTTTTAATTATTATTACTTTAACCTTTGATTTCGGGGCGTTTATGAACTTCACGTGTCTGCAAAAGGTTTTAGAAGTTATATGTTAAATACCCACGCGTACATAGTTCAGTCGATATCTAATATATAGCTATTTTATGCACTAACTTTGAAATACTTGTTGATTGTAATTAAAACAATTTACTTTCATTTCTAATTCAATAAAATTTTATTTGGAATAAATATTTTCAATATCAATTTAAGATTTCGACTACCCTGAAAGATATCGAAAAGGTAAGTCTAAAACTAACTAGTTTTTGGATTGTATTGTTTTCTGACAACTCTATTTTAATTAAAATAAACTCTTGCCATCTTATTTTCATTCGCTTCTTTTGATATCGAAAAATTCGTATACACCGCTTTTGCCCTAGTCACCACAGCTCTCCCCCACTAGTCTACTCCCTGAGTCGTTGACATTAACGGGATGGCATCATATGGAAATTGCCCGTTTCAAGAAACGTAGCTGGTAAGTGTATTTTGCGGTCATTTCTTTTTCCTTTACCCGTATTGTGGGCTATCTGTATTTGGTCTTACGATATATCTAGTGTCGGAACCGAAGTGTTCTGTGACACGTTATCTTTTTCTTTAGGTGACTGAATCAGTGTGTCGTTGGTGATATCAGCTAATAAGAAACATGGTTTTAGCCTGTCGATAGAAAAATGTGTTAAAAAATTGTTCATTACGTTCGATTCGTACCTTGTATGGACCATCGCAAGGTGGTTGTTGGGTGATCCTGTCGTACTTTTTCATCCCTCACGAAGACGTGGGAACGTCCTTATTAACAAAGATAGTTTGTTTTCCCTGTGAGGTTTGTCGCGTGGCGAGATTTTTGAAGTTGTTTTTATGCGTTCTTCGAGTTGACACAGATTTTCATAGTTGTGGTTTGTATAGAAAAATTCACCCGGTAAACGAATAGTCGTTCCGTAAATCATTTCCGCAGTTATTTCTCCGATGTCAGGATGCATGACCGCTCTCATGCCTAACATAACAGTCCGTATAACGTCGATCCATCTTTCGGTGACACGGTTTTTGATTGCCGCTTTAATGTCACGATGGCATCCCTCGATCAAGACGTTAAATTGCGGATGATAAGGTGTCGCGCGAAAGTGTTTTATTCCAAGAACCTGATTCAGTTCGGGGAATAGATTGGATTCACACTGGCGACCTTGGTTTGTTGTTACCGCTTTAGGAACGCCAAATCGAATGATCCAACTAGAATGGCTTCTCGACTTCCTCGGCAGTTATGTTCTCAATAGGGAAAGCTTCGGTCCAACGAGAAAAACGATCGACACACATTAGACAGTATGCATATCCCTGTGGGACGGATAATGTACTGGGTCGATATTTACATGTGTAAATCATTGGTCTGGTACCTTGAACTTGAACCATACCCAGTTCAGTTTTTGTGTGACGAGATACTTTTGCACGTTGACACGGTACGTAATTTGACCCCTTGATTTCCGGATGTGCCATATTGTAGAGATGGTCGAAAAAAGCTATCCATAAGGGTTTCGGTACATAAGGATGTATTTTGGCCGCAGCTGTATCGTAATACCCCTCCATGTCGATATTGGGATAAATTCAAACGTGTTTCACTGTTTAAGATCGTAACTAGATCGTCGTCGTTTGCTTGTGCATCTGCAATCTCTGTAAAGAAATCTGCGTGCGGGAGCGTATCAATCGACGTAATTCGTGATAACGCGTCGATCATTATATTGCCAGAACCTGAGATATGTTGCAATCTGTTGAGAATTGTCCGATGAAATCAAGTTGTCGCGCTTTTCTGGGTGAAGCTTTGTCGGGCTTTTGTAGAAAATCAAAAGTGAAGTGCTTAACTGCGGTAAATTGGATATTACCTGAACGCGTCGTAGTTTTTATTAACCAATAGTCCGACGAATTTGACTTCGCTCGCCCCCAAGACACATTTAGGAACATTAACGACCATTCCAAAATGTATTAAGTTATTCAACCTAACCGTCACAAGTGAATTAAATGTTGTTCTTCGTTATAGGAAGCGTTTGGTATATTGTCTAAGTAGACGAAAGCAAAGTCTAGATAGGTGAGCACATGTTTCATAAAACGTCGGGACGTTTGAGATACGTTTCGCAACCCAAAAGTCATTTTTGTAAACTCGAACAACCCAAATGGTGTTATGATGGCTGTTTTCGGAACGTCTGCCCGACTAATCGGAATTTGATTGTACGCACGTACCAAATCGACTGCTGAAAAAATGTGCTAGCCATGAAGCAGGTGATTGAAATCTGTCTATGTGGCACTGGGTACCAGTTAGGAATTGTCCTATTGTTCAATTCACTATAATCGCCGCACAAACGATGCTCACCGTTTGCTTGAATTGAATCTTGCGTTTTGCAACCTCAAGTTTACTTTACGATCAAGTCGTCTTGCTTTTCAATACACTAGTCTGGTTGTTTCTATAATATGCGTTATCTCATGTTTGGCTACCAATTTTCCTTTGAACTCTGTCAACAACTGCGTAAACGGTGACGAATCTGTATTAATCGTAGTGATTCGATTTGATAAAATTTTGGTGATTCCTGCATTTACATGTAGGTTAGTATATTGATCAACACCAACAATGCGAAGTTAGTGAGGAAATCTGCTCCGATAATTGGTCTGTCCACTTTTGCCCAAATGTAATACCATTGAATGGATCTTCGAAGACCTAAATCCACATTGATTGTTTCGATGAGCGATCTGTTTGCGGCGAACTTTAAAGTTTAAAGTTTAAGGGTGTCTGGCAGGGGTTTCCACGATAGTAAGTGTCTGACAATGGGTGACGTGACTTCTAATACTATCCCGAAGAATATATAAAAAAATTAGCTTTTATACTTTCACAAAACTTTGGAGGCCCCATTGTTACCTGCGCTCTGCCAAAACCACTATGATCCAAACTTCATATGTCGGCTATCGTTCCCACCTGAGTAGGGGGTATGCGCAGAGAAACATCTTGAAGACATCTTGAAGAATTCATTTTAAATGAGTTTTAAAAGCTTTTGTGGATGCTTCCCATATTCCTCCAAAATTAGGAGTGCGTGGAAATGCATCTCCAAGATATTCGCTAAAAGATGCAGAAATCGTGTACGTTCGTTGGATCACCAGACATATTCACATAAATCGAGTTAAGTTATGCCAATGGCGAAGCTCGGGATCGGTATTGAACGAAAAGTGAGGTTAATGGGTGAGATTGTTGCTTAGTAGACCTCTTGGAATCTAGGATGCTGAGGTTTGATGACACCATTAAGGTCGCATCCAAAAAAGTAGGTTTGTTCAGGAGTGCAATCCTTGAACAAATGAGTATTTAAACTACAATTCTAGCAAACGTGTGGAGAGAATGTATACCTGGATTGACATTGACTTTTATACATTTATATAGTAAACCGTAAACCGAGACAGATGTCAGCTGCAAACAGCCTCTAACATGGGTAACAAATGCTTGAGTTGCATTGGTCTTAGAGTGGCAGTGACTCGGTGTGATGTAGCATTATTGATTATAAACAGTATTTACTCTGATTCTATCCAATACACCAACCTTATTCTGTCTGCGTTACCCAGGTGGCACGACGTGGACGTAGAAGCTTGGATTGTGTTTAACCTGTGCCTGCTTCAAGTTACAATACGTTTTATGAATTTCTAAGAAGGCATATAAATCTCTTAAATCAAAAATGTGTATGTAAGCTACAAACAAACGCTAGTTACTATAATAATAATCGCAAATTGGCAAAATTCAATTACTTAATTATCATTACTTAGCTTACATGTATGTAGAAAGATTATGAATTTTAAAATATAAGTAATCTTTTGCTAAGCAAAAAAAATTGCAAATCCTCTATTTTTATCAGGTTCAATACGCCTCTTTGTAAATGTGCATTTAAAATTTATAATCATTTCTTATATTATGATACAACAAAGCGTAATTAAATCCATTTGAAGAAAAAAAGATTAAGTGTTGATAATCATATCTAAAGCAAAAAGGTTTGTTATATTTCATGCTAATTATCAGTGAATTTTAATTGATAAGGATTTATTGGAGCAAGTGAAGTTTGGGTTTTGCGATAAAAATTCAATTTATAAATGCATTGCCTATTTTAGTAAAAGGTGTTGTATAATAAGTTTACCGACCTAGATCTCAGAACACAATGCGTTCTGAGGTGTGAATGAACGTTTTTCTTTTCAGTTTTTTTTTAAATAAACAACTAAACAATAAATCGAATCATATAATAAAAATAACACATGTCACTAGCCACGAGTGTAGTGTCATTATTAATTGTTGCCAATCAATGTGAAACTACTATCTGACACATAGTCAATTTATCGCTATAATTGAATCATCGCCGCTGTGCTTGGGTGTGTAGGACACCAGCAATTGATCTACGGTGTCTCAGTTCAATCCCGACACGAAACACTTTGGTTTCATGGAATGAAACCATGTATGGCTATAAATTGACAGTGTGTCAGATATTAGTTTCGCATTGATTGACAAGAATTAATAATAACTCCACACTCGTGACTTAGGATGTTGACTAAATAGAAATATTCTCATCCTATTAATTCACACATTCTAATGTCTAGAAATTTAATATAAAAACTACCAAAACAAAGTACTATTATAATCATCAAAAACTATATCAAAATTTTAGGATTTTTTAGGATCATTGGTTCCAATAATTTTGGATTGAATATTTTCACTAAAATAGATAAAAAAAAATGGCGTGAAAAATTGTATGCAACTCGGTTGTAAACGTCGATTATTACTCTCACTCGGCTACCCCCCTTCGTTCGAGCCATTTTTTCTCATTCTACTCCCTTGACACATAAACTACTATTATTGCACTATTATGAACAATTAAAAAAAAATAAAATATAGTATATTTTTCTCCTAAAAGAGTTGAACACATTGTTTTTTTCATGAGTAAACATTTGTTCACGAGACACACCAGCGTCGAGTGTGACATTTTTACGAACGAAAAACGTTTTATCTCGCGTAGGAAATGCAATTTTTTCTATGATAGTATAATATATAATCGATTTTTACTATTAGTGGAGTCATATTAGTAAAATAAGTGATAGATTTGATGTAAGAGCAAATTTGAATTTATTTTTGTTTTCTGTTAGAGACATAAAAGTAAGTGGGCATGTAATTATTTAGCAAATTTGGAGGTTTGGAAGGGCCTCAAAAATGGAAAAAACTGGTTTTTTGGTGTTTTTTGAGTAGGTCGCTTCGCTCTTTTTGAAATATTTCGATCTAATGATCACAAAAAAAAATGATAAATGTTTGTGATTAAATTTCGAATCCATCTAAGGGGGTTAGACACTTTAAAAGTGTAATCTAACCTCAAAAAACCGAATCGCGTGCCTTTTTTTTTTACTAAATTTATGATAAGGGGCGGAAAAATCGTCGAATTTTCATGAAAAGCTCAGGGAACATGTATTTTAATAGTTTTTTTTAATGGGATTTAATTGTTATGAAAAAATTTTAATTTTTTCGGCCACAATTGGCATTTTTCTTTAAATTTGGCCAATGGTGCCATTTTATGAGAAGTCATCCAAAATTAAATTTTTTTTTTCAATTTGTATTTTTTTTATCTACTTTAACCTAAGTATATTTAAAATTATATTGCCTTAATTTAAATGCCCATTTTTGGGCATGAAAAAAAATTATTTTTTGCATTTTTTTGACATTTTATCATATATACGGCATTATTTATGCTAATTATCATGTATTTTGCATAAACGTGAAATATGCGATTAATAATTTATTAAACATGCAGAAATCTGAAAAACAAAAAATGATCCTCAATTTTTTATAAATTTGCAAGAGAATCCAAAAAATTAGGCTAAGATAACAAAGAATAAAAAAGTCTAAAAATAAATTTAAAAAACACGTTGTACTAGGAATCTCTCCCCTATGTTCTTTATTTTCGAAATAGATTCGAAAGACCCGCTGACGCCCGATATAAATTAGATTTGTTGTATACATAAATTTCTATAATATTTAAAATTTAAAAAACTAGAAATTATTTTAAGTGTAAATAATGAATAGAGTGTAAATAATAAATAATTTTAAGTGTTGAAAATGAACAATTTTAATAAATGCAATCACTTCACTTTTTTTACAACAATTAGTGGCTTACAAAAGATGACTGCCAAGATGAAAAATCAAACTGTTTTGGGGAACAGATGGGGTAACGCTTAAATATAGGGGAAAGTTGGGTAAAACCAATTAAAATTTTTTTTTCTGTGACGGGAAAAAAGTTTAACATTTTACTTCTGTTGACAGGTGCAAAAATGTTACTTTTCATAAAATACTTTTTTCCCCGGGAAAAAAGTATGTACTTTTTTCCCGGATAGATAATTATATATATATAAATACATATATACACATAAATGATGAATATTATGAATATTTATGAACATTTATGACTATTTTAATGTTATGAAAAGCTATACCGTTTTCTTCTTGATGTTAATAACTGGTTTTGACAAATAAAATGAAACTTAATTTATAAGTTTTTATTCAAGAAAAATTCGTATGGTGTGGTGAATATACATATTGTAATATTTGTTTAATATTATTTTTTCAATAATTATATTAATATTTGTCCAGTCACAGAAAAAAATAGTGTATTATACACGGGAAAAATTGTAGATTTTAGCTCTCGGTTTTTTGTCTCCCTCCGCTTCGCGTCGGGAGACAACACAACCTCGAGCTAAAATCTACTACTTTTTTCCCTTGTATAATAAATAACTATTTTTTCACAAAATATAACATTTTAGCATATTTTATATATTTTTAATAATTACAAAAACACCAATTTTTTTATCACTTATTTTTTATTAACGACCGGTTTCGATTTTCAAAAAATCATCGACAGGTTTAATTTGCAATTGATTTAATTTGCAATTGCAAATTAAATCTGTCGATGATTTTTTGAAAATCGAAACCAGTCGTCAATAAAAAATAAGTAAAAAAAAATTGGTGTTTTTGTAATTATTAAAAATATTTAAAACATATATTATGGATTATTCACGTCACTCCGACTCAACAATTTCAATTCTCAAGAAGACAAAATTGGTGTTGAACACTTCTCTAGCACTTCGACGCAACACCAAAATTAGAGCGCATACCTATATATATTTTAGTGCTCATTACTATGTGTTTTTTTCAAAAGGGCAAACAATGCGCACTTGTTTAAGCTCCGCCCACAATTTTGAATAGATCGCGCACCGTTTGAGTGATGTTAGAGTAGTGCTCGAGTAGTGCGTAACACCTTAAGTGCTGATTTGCTCACTTCTTGGTGTAGTGCTGGAGTTGTGCATTAGTAGTGCGCAACAATGAACCTGCGCACTTAAGTGCGCAATACGATACCTTAAGTGCACACGAAAAGAAAAGGCGGGAAAAATAATTGTTGAAATATGAAAAAAAAATAATTTTTTGCTGAATTTTTTTCCCATTTTTTTTCATTACTTTTTGTCATTACTTTTTTTAATTATTTTCTTTTAATAATTTCTTTGTGCTCTTCAAATGTCCGTGGAATCTCGGTTCTAATATTAGATAGCAGCTGTATATTTCTTTGTGAATGAAACTTGATTGGTATTAAATATCCGATATATATTACTATGACTGTGTACTTACCTCTCGCGTAGAATGTTCATGTTAACTGCCTGATGTATATGACAATACGCTATTGTATATATACAAAAGTATGACATTTTTAATTCTAGCGAATTATAAGATGCGATGCCGAAACACAAAACATATGCGGTGCAAAGTGAGCACTGTTAGTGCAGTTCCCATATAATCATTAGCACCGCTGGAGCCCAAGTGAGCACCACTGGTGCTAATGATTATACGTGAAATGCACTAATAGAGCCCGCGTCAACCACGTAAACTCAGTTTGGTGTGTTTTTTTTCATTTTTCATTTTGTATGCTTTGTGGTTGTATATTGTGCACGTGTGATCGCTATTATATATTACCTATATAAACATTATACACCTATATAAATCGTAAGATACGGTGTTCTACAGGCGTGTGTGAAAAAATAAAAAATCAGGTATGTATGTGTGCTGAACTATATATTATATGGCGAATTGTTGAATGTCAAAATGGTGCTTACAGTGAACATATATTGGTCATTATCTGAATGCGACAGCCGCTATATACACATTTTGGATGTTCAATTTTGTTGTTTGTTTTTTATGTCAATTTACATGTTTTGCGATTAAATTCAAGAACATCAGTGCAAATAAATATTTGCGCGTTCATTTTCAACTGAATAACATCATATATGGCCCAAATGGTATAATTGCATTTTGTGATTAATTGCGCGTCATTTTTTTTTCTTTTGTGATTGCATGTTATATAAGTTCCACTGATGTACGTACATAACCTAATTGAATTATTGTTTGACTATTTTCAGTTTGGTGTTTAAGATAGTGCAAACCACCATAAAAAAAGTATAAAATCAGTCGAATTGTCCGTCGTCCCTGGCAAGTGGGAGGACAACGGCCGTTGCTATTTTCCGCCAAACCAATAGTCTGCAAAAAAAAAACAGGCTTGTCAAAACCGAAGATTCTAAGCCAGATAAAAATTCGTGGCCGTATTTTAAATCGAAGCTAAAAGGGACATATCGATCGTACGAGACGGCTGAAGGCAAAATCCAAATCATGTTAACGAAATCAGACACGGATGCCACCACCTCGGATTCGAAAACAAGTGCAGACCAGTCCGACTTGGAAGTACGACCCCGTTTTGCATTGGCGAAACCGCCGGCTACTGTCCCGAACTGGTATTTC
Organism: Diogma glabrata; assembly: GCA_963693315.1. Taxonomy (NCBI): domain Eukaryota; kingdom Metazoa; phylum Arthropoda; class Insecta; order Diptera; family Cylindrotomidae; genus Diogma; species Diogma glabrata. The sequence continues at coordinate 270,032,335 of OY856188.1, forward strand.
GATTTGGTAAGTATTTTTTTTTATAAATGACAATGAATATATGTTGCAATGAATATATGTTGGTTGCCCTTTTTTTGCAGTGTAGTACCCCAGTGGACGCACAACAACAAAGTAAGGTGGTTGTGTTGGCTAATGCGTGCATTAAACCTGCTGTTGGCTCAAAACCATCGCAAAGCACTGATTGTCTGCCACACACACCAGTGGATGCTAATGTGGGCATTGTACATGCTGTTGGCTCAACACCATCGCTAAGAACTGGTTGTCACTTTTCAGCCACACACACCAGTGGATGCTAATTTGGGCATTGAATACCTGTTGTTGGCTCAGCACCATCGCAAAGCACTCAGTTACAGGCACAAGTGCAGGACGTTTTGAATCAGGTTGAGGATTCGGTGGAGCAAACCACATCGAATGTGCAAGAGGTAGTGCGGATGGGGGCACTACTGCATTACAATCAGTACCGGGGACGATACATTTGCAAATTTGCTAACCAATTCAGCGATCCTAGAGTATTCGCAATGCTGCAATACTTATAGACAAAATTTGGAGCAGCAAGTGGCAAAAAACACAAAAGATTTGGCAAAACAAAACGAGCGAATTGCAATGATGGCAAAAGAATTGTCAGAACAAACAACATTGATGAAAACTTTTATCGGCACCGTTATATAAATATATTTTGGCACCGGCACCGTTATATGAATATAAATAAAATTAATAAGAATATCTAAATTAGTGTTAAATATTTTAATTAATTATTAGTAATAATAACAAAATTTCAAATTGACTATTTTTTAATAAAATACACATTTTTTAAAATTTCAAGACAAAAAATGCAAAATAGAAAAAATAGTATAAAAAACTCGTTTCATAAGACGTTTTATCGCACTTATCCTTTAGAAAACTCCCCGAACGGATTGCGTGCGATAAAATCGTCGATTATGAAACTAGGGCATGGTCGATTAATCGATTGGGACTAAATATCGATTAACGATTAATATGAAAATTTTAACATCGATTAATCGATTAATCGATTAAATAAAATTTTTACTAATTCTAATATTTTTATTAACTTTTTTAAACAAATACGCGCGTTATATTATATTTAAAAGTTCAACTTTTACAATCACATAAGAATAAACAAAAATTTAATAGCTATCTATGTATTAAGGGCGTAAAGTAGGTTTTTTTTGCATAAGAGCGAAATCGTTGCTCTAGGCGTTAGCCTAGGATTTGTATCTCCCTCTCTGTCATTGAAGTTTTCAGACCTTACAAAATTATGTGTTTGAAAATATTCTGTACTAAATGAAAATGATAAGAAAGAAGCTGTTTACTTCAGAATGGAAAGTAATGGAGTTCAATATACTCCAAACCATAGTTTACTGGTTGGATTAATAATAAAAATATTACTTAAGGCATAGTAAAGATTTTTGTATTGGGATCAAATTTTTTTATTAATGTACTTTGTGTTATACCCATAACAACAAAAAAGGAATTCGTAAGGAAAAGAGAATACATCTTCAGACAATAAACCTTTTCTCAATTTAATGCAAAATTCGTTAAATTAATTTGTAAATTTTAAACATTTTCGTAAATTTAGATTAATCGATTAATAATTTTTTTGTTCGATTAATCGAACAATTTGCGAAATGATCAATTAATCGAACAATCGATTAATCTAACCATGCCCTATATGAAACTAGTTTCTTAATACATATACTATTGTAAAATTATATGAAAAACCATATCAACTACAATTTGTTATTCTTTTTACACTAGTGGAATAGACTTTACGTTTGTTATCATAGAAAAAATCTATTTATTTTTAACTGGATTAATTATTTTGCAATTATTGTTTCATAGCAGGAGCTTAATTGTTATTAGCAGAGGTCTCTAACCTTTATTTATTACAGTTTGATCAATGTTATGATAGCGTTTCGCTTAAAGACTGCAAACTATAGAGATCATGTGTTAATTGGTTGAACATTTTAATGGTTTTGTTGAAATTCAGTAATCTTTTGCGATCGAAGCTCACTTGCTTAACATTTGAGTTTTAGCAATATGATACTGAAAATAAATTTAAAAACTTAAACTAAGTTAAAATAATAAAAAAAGCAACAAAATTACGATATCAACTTTGCATTTAAGCCGGGCATTCACATACAACAGAAACAGAAACAGAAACCGAAAACTATTCAAAACTCAAAACTCTATTATATCAAACTTCAAAACAATAATTAATATTATGTGACAGTTTCTGGTCATGTGACAGTTTCTCAAACAGAAACAATTAAATTTTAATTGTTTCTGTTTCAGACAAAACAGACCAATTTTCAGTTTCTGTTTCAGTTGCTGTCAAACTTGTATGAAATTTTATTTCTGTTATATGTGAATGCCCAGCTATAGTGAGCAAAAATAATGTGATATATTACAGTGATCGCAAATACGTGGCACACGTGCCAGACTTGGCACGTTTGAAAATTTGTCTGGCACGGCAAACATTCTGAAATTGTGTTCAAAATTGTCCTTAAATTCGCGATTTAGGAATCATAATAAGGAGAGATTTTTTCAGATATTTTGTAATAAGTTAAATATTACTGTTAGTTAAGTAAAAGACGATAATAGTCGGGAACCTCCGAATTCTTTGAATCAGCATCAATTTTCCTGAATCGATTTGGCTGAAAATTTGCCTCTTGTAGCAAAACGTACTATTTCATAATTGGATTGGCACGCGAAAATAGTGATTGCTAGAAAAAAATTTGTTTCGGCACGCCAATAAAATTCAGTTGCAAACCCTGTGATATAAGCTGAATCTCTAATCTGCAAATGTAATATTAAAACGAATTATCGAATATTATCTAAAATTCATTTTTTATTTTAAAAATGTTGTAAAAATAGAATAAATAAAGGCGTTAATATTTTCTAATAATTTCATTATCTTTTACCTGTACAATACGAACTATTGTGAATTCTCAAAATTAATAAAGTGGGGTTCAGTTTGGGTCAATTAAATTAACATTTTAACATGATAGTGAAAACTTGGACACTAGTCTACTCATTGCTTTTCTTGAAAAAAAAGCCCAGTACATGGTGATTTCAAAACTCTACCTCTACTCCGGGGCTTTATAAAAATCTTTCCTGGTGGGTTTGGGGTTAAGGTAAGTTACTTTTAGATCTCGAAGAGTCGCACTAGTGCTGAAAATTCCATCTCTCATATATCGGTTCTTAGATATACCATTAGCAAATAGTACAGCAAACGGACTACGTACTAGTACTAATATAATATAGCAGATGAAATTATCAGAGGATTGTGTGCGCTAGGTTCAGACGCAGAAGCTCGGGGTCCATGGCTTTTGTACTTTTGTTAGAGAAACTAGATATGGATGCAAGGCAAGCTTGGGCGTTGCATACAGGAAATAACAAATTTTCAACATTTAACGAATTTTTGCGTTTTTTAGTAGCAAGGTGTGATGCTCTGGAAGCGTCCGAACAAACTGCTGCTTGAAATATACATAAAAAAATTGTAAGCAGTACCAGACTTAAACAAGTTCGATCCCATGCAGTAAGCCAATCTCAGAATTATTTAGTTGCATGCATCTTTTGTGAAGAAAACCATAGAAATTTCGAATGCTCGCAGTTTACAGAAATTAATATAGCCGAACGTCGAAACTTAATTCGAGAGAAACAATTATGTTTTAACTGTCTTAATCAGGGTCATCCAGTTGTAGGATGCAAATCTAAATATCGGTGCAGAATATGTTGCAAAAAACATCATACTCTGCTTCTTGAAGAAAACAGTGACATAAAGATTGCAACTAAAACAGTGATGCGGAGAATGCGACAGTTGAAACATGTGAAACACATATTGCAAATTGTCATGTTCATCAAAACATTACATCAACCTGTGGAAATAGACATCTTGATAGGAGCAGATCACTTTTTTGAGCTATTATTAAATGAACAAATCAAAGATATCACTAGGTCGATTATTGCACAAAACACTACATTTGGTTGGGTCATAGCAGAACGAACACAACAAACAGTCAATTCCACTGGCTCTGCAGTGAACTATCAACTAAGTTTTGATATTGATCAACGCTAAGAAGGTTTTGTGAATTAGAAGAAGTTCCAAACGCTCCACCTTATTCAAAAACAGAACTAGAAGCAGAGGCGCACTTTACTGAAACTAATAGGAGGGAAGAAAATGGCAGATATATAGTTCAGTTGCCTTTCGTTCATAACCAACCGTTATTACCAAGCTCATATCAGTGCGCAATGAACCGATTTCATTTTATCGAAAAACGCTTTCAAAAGAATCCTCATCACCTTCCCTTCCTCATCATCCGGTGTTTAAGAACAATAACAGTAAAGGTATCCGAGTAGTATTCGATAGGTCAAGCAAAACTTCTACTGGCATTTCATTAAATGAGTCACTGCTTGTTGGTCCTACGATTCAACCGGCGCTATGGGCTGCTGAGTGGAAATATTTTGTGTATTATTTTAGAGTTCACACTGGAAATTTTTACAAAAAACCGTTGGAGTTTCGGAAGCTTTTGAAAGAATATTCTAGATAAGAATATTGTTTGCTGTATTGTTTCCTGTTGTTGTGGAACAATTAAGGTGTTGAATACTTAATAAAGTCTGGTGTTTGTGCATACTAATCAGTGATCGAATCCAGAAGGAGATTGGAAATTGCGTTTATCGAATTGAGAGTAAGACAAATTCGAAGTAAGGCTAGAAAAACGTAAAAATATAAATCAAAACTTTCATTAAAAATTAAGACACACGATTCTTTTATTCTCCTATATACATGACTTGAATCACTAATTTCAGATAGTAAAAAATATTCGTATAGTACAGTTACATATTCCAAAATAGTTATTTTATTTGTTTATATTATTTTAAGTATAGGATCTGTTTTAATTGAATGTGCAGCATACACAGCCATATCTTTGTTTAAATACACCATTTAGTTTCCATCACTAAAACTATTCTGTTATTCATAGTTAGTTTAAGTGAGAACATGTACTAATAATGGCACAATAAGAAATACGAAATATATTTGTTTTCTTTGGGATATCGAAGATGTATCCGAATAATACACAAACTTCCCTAAAAAGAAAAGAAAATGAGACGTTATAAAATATTCAAAATATATGTTTTTCAATCCATCACTTACAATCCTCAGCTAAAATTAAATCACAACAACAAGCCTTTATTTCTGTATAAGTAACACATGAACCAATATTTGGTCGGCATGGGGTTGCTCCTACAGCTCCTACGTAACACGTATGAGGTATCCAGGATAATTGATCTGAAATTAAAAATAAAAAAAAATTGAGTTGGGTTGACAAAAATAGGAATTGTTGGGTATTTCATGTTAAAAACCCATTTAGTCGTAATTATTCTGTTGTAATTATCAACATTATCAGTTTGAAAAAATTATAATCACATATTGTGAGAATCTCCATTGAACATTAACAATGATTGAATTCTAAAAGCATGTTTTGTAATATTATATTATAACATATTTTTCTAAATTATGTAATCAATGCAGATACATGCGGTTGTCATATCAACAATTTTATCAAATTTGTTAAACAATTTTAAAAGAATGTAACTTTATTGTTTAACATAAATTGGTTTAATCACACGCATTCAATTATGATATTTTTATATAATTTTTATAATGTAATTGTTAATAATTTTATTTTGTAATTTAATATTTAATTAACTTAATTATTATTCTTATATGTCTAGAGTAGAGTTTCATATTGTTTATGGTCTCTACAGTTAGTTATGCAAACGCTTTTACATTTTTGAGAATTTTAATTTCAATTTATGAATATAATGTTATGACACCTTGTAAAATAAGCTAATCGCCAGTTTGTGATTCACCCTATTTATTGTAACTATTGTCTATATAGTTGGTATTATAATTCTGACAATCTTAATTTATTGTTTCATTTCCTTTTTAATGCTAGTCATACCGAAAGTTAGTTAGACAACTCTGAGTAGAATATTAATTAACGATGAGTTTAGAAATTATTTCATTTTTCAGAATCAATGCAATTCAAATTTTATAATTAAGAAAAACGTTTGCATATCCAAAATCAGCTTTTTTTATGTTTTATGTTTAGAATTAGAATTGTAATGCTACTTGTTATTGCATATGCAAATTTTGACGATCCTTACGACAGATTTAGATTTTATTTTTCTTTGTTCATGATTTTAATGTTTTATATATATAATTTGCTGTAACAAACTAATACATTCGGATGATCATGAGAAGCTTTTTGCATAAAAAACAAAATTAAAATATATTAACAAAGTTTGACAAAGCGTTTGTCAAATATCAAAAACGTTTTGTTAATTTTACTAAATTTTGGTTGATGCTACAAAATTAATTTTGTTGCATTAATATTGCAGAATAAACCAAATTATTGTTTTTCAGTGTGGTATCCCGTACCAACCGGTTGTAACGAAGCTATTTTTCGATCTTCGTAATTGTTATATAAGCAAAACTTTTGTAGTTATTGTCGTTTTTTTTTAAACATAATTTCTTATTCGTGATCGTCTATCGCAATTATTTCTGTTTAAAATTATCATAAAACAGTTGTGCAATCTCATTAATTCGAGTTCGCGCTATTTCCCTATATAATTTCTTTCAATCATTTCGTAATCAATATTTTTGTATAATTCTTTTCCAATTTTGATACAAGTTAGTTTTGTAGACTCTTTAGTGGGTGCAAATGATCAACGAAAGAAAATTCCCACGAAACAAACTTATCGTTTTGTTATTGGTTGTAAACGATCGTTAGTGTGATATAAATAGAAACCGGCAGGTGGCATCGCTCTCTTATTTCGAATAATTGTCTAGCAGATGACATCTGTTCATTTTGATGAGGGTGTTAAATTGAAATCTAACAAAAAAATAATATTTATTTTATGGTGCACTAAATATGTGAAATGAAAATGAAAAAAAAGAGGAATCCTAATTAGATTACTATTGAATTACTGGAAAAACAAATGTGTGTTCAAGAAAAAAAAAAAGGAATTATTAATTAGCTATTAATCGAAAAACCGCATTTCACTTTCATGTCAAATTACAGTGTTACCCATTTGTGTTGTAAATAACTGTTAATAATTATAAGTTACATTCACCTCAAAATTACTGTGATATCAATTAGTGAGGTAAAATAACTGTTAATCATAACAATTTACTTTTGCCTAAAATTGCTGTGATATCATTTAGTGTTGTAAATATAAGTTAATCATTACAATTTACTTTTACATCAAATTTCTGTGATATCAATTAAGGTTAAAATATCTGTTAATCGTTATAATTTTCATTTACATTGAATTACGGTGAGATCAATTAATGTTACAACTAACTATTAATGAGTGAATCCTAATTGCATTCGTGGCTGTGATATCTAATATTAGTTTAAAGAAAAGCAATAGTAATAATAAACCAACCAACTGGTTATCTAATTAAACTTCAAGTCTATTATTGATATTTGGTTTATCTCGGTGCTATCCATTGCCCGACAGCTACAATCACTCCCTGCATGCGGAGTTTCTGTATACATTTGCGGTAGCACTTACCAATACGGATATCATCAACCCATTTGTTTATGGTCACAAATCTCTAACACTGTCGACATCCGGATTGCTGACATCAAAATTTTTTTTGGAGCCGGGTCTGGACTAATCATGGGGTGAGTTATATGTAATATTGTTTTGTTTATACGTATGAATGATCATGGATGTGTGTAGGTGCATGAGTGTGTGTATATGGACGTGTGGATATGTGTGCGTAAGAGCGAGTATGTTTGTTGTACGTGCGTGGGTCTGTTCAAATCTAATTGGAAACATGCCAACAAGAATTTTGAAGACAAGAAGACGCTCCCGCGTCTATAATAATCTAAACATCTGGGCGTGTTGTTAAATGCTATTTGGATTTGTAAATATCATATTATATTGTTTTGGAACGCAAACTTATAAAAGTGTAATTTAAATAAAGTATGTCCCAATTTTTAATATCGTCACGTAATTGTTTGTTGGTTTCAGAATTGAATTTTGATAATTTGGTAAATTCGTTAATTAATTTAACTTTAAAACTCGACAAAATGTCTACTGACATCCGAAGAGAGAAGAAGAAGTTTAAAGGTCAAGTTAGCTGCAATGTTTGTAATAATTTATTTTAATATACAAGCAATGTCTAGTCTTGAAGCGGCCGTACATTAAACACGAACATTAAAATATTTAATGAAATTTGATTCTATAACTCATCCTCTAACAACTATATTAGACTATTGGGGAAAAACATATCAATTTATAGGTACTGGTAAACTAACAAATTATGCTTTTGTTTCTTTTGCAATTATATTTTTTGGCAAAATCTACATGAACCTACAACACAGCTGATTTATAAAATTTCAAGATATTGTACGTAAATATGTTATCAATAATTGTAATTTAGCCTGTGACGAAAACAACAAACAAAAAAAAATATCACCAAAAGAAATAATATGAGTATTGTTGAATTATTAGAAGAATATTTTAAGTTTGCAGGTAATTTTGATTATCCGAGATTTATTGTATGTCCATATTTTGGAAAGTCTATAACTGCATCAGAATGAAAGAGTGTCTTTATGCAAGACCGCTTACGAATTGGGTCAATGATCTTCGTCATTACACCCAGGCGTAGTCCACTTATTGCGCCTCTACGGAAAAAGTTATGCCAACTCGATAAGTCTGGTACTACATTGCGATGAGTAGAACTGATTCCCATATTAGTTCCGGTTTTTTTTTGAAGAACCTTTTTTTGCAGGGTATGGTTTTTTAAGCGTGGAACAAAAACCGCGGAATTGTTATAACGGCATTTAGGGATATGCCTCCCGATTGTTAAACCTACGTGTGGTCCTGGTGTGATCTTAGTAAAATCCTAAACGTGGCGATATATTGTCATCGTCGATTAATTCATGGAGTGAGTGATATCAGTATGATCCGTCTTTTCTAGTAAAAGCAGTTGAACAGCTTTTAGTAAATTTTGGTGTACGAAGTATTGCATTGAACACAGTACCATCGGTTACCGAAGGGCTGAATGGGGAATATGAAGTTCTGTCCATTCTTTTTGTCATCCAAATAGTTTGCATGTCTCCTATGATACGTTTCATCGTGGGAATGATATCGGGCTAATCAGTTTGATAGAATGTGGTAGCTTGGCTGTATTAAGTAGAGTGAATGAGCGTGGGGGCATGGAAGTGTGCATGTGGGTATCGGGGTGTGAGTGTGAATGTGTGAGTGGGAATCTGTGTGGGTGTGTGTGTGTGTGTATGTATGAGTGGATAAAGTACAACAGCGTGTGAATGTTTGAGTGAATGCGGGGTTGACGGGGTGATCGCGGTTTGTTCGTATATGGGGGTCGCCAGAGTCAAATCATTTCACTTAGTCCTTTTTTCCATTTAATCCATTTTCATTTATGAAATTCGCGTACAATATCAGTATTTGTGCTGGAACAGCAGGATTTCAGCTGGCTTGGGGCTAAATAAATCTCATCTAGGTGCGCAACCTGCTATGCCACTTCGTTGACATACAAGAAGGAGCGCTTCATTACACGGTTGAGCAGTGCGTCAAAATAAATTTGACAACAATTTTGTAAATAAGATCTAGTGTTGTGCTATTAAGACCCGGTCTCCATTAGTCTGATAATTTTGTTAAACTGCAATTTTGTTTGTTGAATTACATATTTCACGACTATGGAATTTGTGGCTCTCTCATCCAAGTCAGTATCGAAAATGTTTGGTGAAAGTAATAATTTAAATTATAACCAAATTTGTTATGATGGTTGGTAGCTAGTTTCCATCCAGCTAAAAAATAACAGTTTTCTACTGTTCTGTTTCATATTCAGAACACATGTTCAGTCTACGTTATTTCTGAATTTTTACCTATCATTTCAATTCACATTGCGGGGTACCTTTTTTATGAAGAAGCCTTCATCTTTAACGCAAATTCGTTTTATTGCTTCAAGGTGAAAAGACATAAAGTAATATGTGCAGATTTCCTGTTCAATATAGTTTTGTGACGCTTGTTTAACATAATGTATCAAAAATAACAGACATGCCTATGATAATGTGTAGATTACGCTTTTCGATAGTTAACTGGAGAATTTTTGCCTGTCCATAGATGGCGTTGTGGGACTAACGATCCTGTTTGAAACCAGGCTCCTTACAAGCCACCGTTCAAATCAATGCACTTTAATAAATTTTCCTTGTAGCATTTACGGTCTAATAAATGCCTATACCTTCGACTTTTATTATTAGCATAACGAGACCTATCTTCCATTTTTTTAGGAAAACACCAAATGTCATGAATATGTTGGATAGTTTTACATGTTGGAGCTATACCTTCCTAGACATGCTTAACCATTCTTGCATCTGCAGCTACCAATTTTATTCCGTTACGAACACCAATTTTATTCCGTTGGAGTCACCAGCTACGCCAGGGTCACCAATTGTAACGGTTCTTCTACCAATTTTATTTCGTAGCGTTAACATGTTGTAAAAAGATCTTTTAACAAATATTCTGTCTATAGATCTTTTTACAAATATAAACTGCGGTTTATTAAGGGGCTTTGAAGAATTACCAACTGAACTGGTATGGTTTTGGCATTTCGCAATTTCGGATTGTATGCCAAAAACGATAGATTAAGACAGACACTGTGATGTCAAGTTATTGATCGGAGATCGTATTGAAAGCTAATACGGTCACTACCACCAAACGCCAGCATCATCCATCAATATAGGTACAACAACAATATCTCAAGCCGGAAATGTTGCCATTAGTAGTTATAAGCTCATCTGTACTGAATACCAAAATATTAAAATTTATATTATCTTTGATATCCAAGTAGCATTTTTGGCACTAAAATCTACCCGCTTTTAAAATAGTTTAGTATAGAAACTTAACTTGAAAGGTGCTCGATAGGCTTGAAATACACACAGTAAATAAATTCAATTGTATGAATTATCGGTGCTTGGCAAAACATTTTAATTTAAATAAAAAATTGAGACACACTTTATTAAGTAGTCGCGCAGGCTAAAATGTCCTGCCACTTAGCTTATTACTATCATTAAATTTCATTAGAACATAAATAATAATTCAAAAAACAAACGTGCCTGAAGAGGTTTATGTGTTGATGATCGTTCTGGTGGTGATCAATTGTCCATTTCCCAATAGAATTAGAAGATTTAATAAATTGAACGCATATTTAGTTTAAATATCGATTATGCAGATTTTCTTATCTTTTTGGTTTTACAATCTTGCCTTAAGGAATCGTACACATAATTTAGTTATGTTTATATTGCTTATACATATTTTAGGGCAGTTTTTCAGTACTACATTTCACTATTGTAATTAAATATGATATAACTATTCGCAAATTCTTTTCTTTTGATATTTGCATACCGCACTAATCAATATTTATTTAAACTTTTTTCAACAAACAAATTGAATATCGTAAGTTTTTTTCCTTCCTAAACGTATTCGCCACTACAGAATTTTGGTTTATCTTTCTGAACGACAGACTTCCATCGCTTAATTTTCAATAAAAAATAAATTAAAAAAATAAAACACGAATTACTTGAAAGACGTTATACTAAATTAACCTAATTTTTATTTTCTTTCTTTGTTACTTCACACATATACTACCGAAACCCCAACCCATGTTCAACTCTATTACCAACCACCACGTCCGGCTTACTACATTCGTCCTGAGAATCATTAAAAAAAAAAACGAAATGGGAGTCGAACTTGAGCTCAAACCCATATAAAGACTCTCAGGCTCTACCTAATGAACTAGCCGGACCAGACAAAACAATTAAAATGACTAAAAAGAAAAAAAACATATTCTGGAAACTGAATAATCGAGCTGAATCTTAACAACAAAATCGAATGCCAAAATGTAAACCATCAGGGTCTACAAGATCTGGGCCATGTCACTTCACCACTCACGAACCTCTTGCATGCAGTCCTGAATTTCCACCCAACAAAGGATACGCGGAATCGTAAGCCCCGTTGTGGTTATTTCGCTTATTTATTTTTATTTTGCAATGAATTTTGGCTTACGCCATTCTCAAGAGCGATACAAAAAGTAAAAAAGTTCTGCCAGAAGAAAGACAAAAAAGATCCCATAGGACATAGGTTGACCGTTTGTGAATTTATAAAAAATTTTTAATCAAAACAGAAATAGATTTGTTAAAACAAGTTTTGTACATGATGGAGAGATCATTTCCAAAGTCAGATTGAACCGAATCATTAATTATTTTGAACACAATACTATTTAGAACGTTAGTTGTTATAGATGATGTAAAAAAGCTGATTCCATATAAAAACAAATAACGCCTCAATGGCATAATCGATAGCGTGTCTGCCTAAGGATTCGAGCCACGCACTCACGAGGAAGGTCCGAATTCATCCGAAACACGAAAAATGTGAAGTGGAGTTTTTATACCATACCTTTGAATTGAAAAAATTCCAATTGCTTCCTTGCTTCCTTGAGTTTAATTGATCTCAAAAATCCACAATAAAAAGAAATAAGTTTTAAAGAAGACAATGGAAGAACAACAAGATCTTTGATTTTATTAATAAAGTCAGTTGAATTTTTTACAGAATAATGTAAGACAAATTCTGTATGTTCAACAAAAAGTTTATTAAATTTTAAACAACACCTTTAATCTGGGTCACTGGGATAAGAAACTATTGGTCTGATAGTCATATCTAATTTATGAAGTTTAGGTAAATCTTTAAGAAAACCATTAAGAGTGTTAATAAAAACAGTTAATAAAATAAATGGGTATTCGACTTCTATTACGTGAATTCAATGTATCAACCGATTACTTATTGAGTTTATGAGCACAAACATACGTAGGCTGTATGGAGTGCTGTCAAACTTTTGCAACATTATAATACCATTAACCTCTTTAATTTGAAATAATAACGGATATTTGTTTTGGATCATTGAATTTAACACACCCTTTCAGTGCTTTAAGTACTTTAACGTATTTGTTACAATCAATAGAAATGATCAATCATTGGTGCGTGAAATTATTTCTAAAGAAGACTTTTTCTTATATGTTGAGACAGTCATGTTTTATGTCTTTATGATTTTATATATAAACATATTTATGCGTCTAACAATGCTGTATAAATGCGTACGATAATGTTATAAATTTAAATAGTTTTAATTTAATTACCTAACTAATCCATTTGTTTAAAATTTTTAATTCACTAGACTTGAATTTTGAATAGATATTGAATTATTAGGAATTTTTCATAAGCATTTAAACTCAAGTAACTAAACTTAAATAACTGTTTCGAGGTGGGCTTTGAACCTTCCTCATCAGTGCCAAGTGTCAGATACGCTATCCAACTACACCACTATCGGTATATAGAATTTGAAATTTCATCATCATTTGCCTACTAAAGTTGAAAAAACTCTACGAATACATTTTTACCGTTTTCCATACTCTAACTACGTTAACCTTGAACGATTGACTATGTGATCTTCGATTTTGGGAGAGAGTTTCCAACTAGGACTATCATCACTTACACCGATTTAAATTCTAGATCAACTATATATAATGATACAGAAACAAAGCTACTCAGATGACATCAAGAGTTTCAAAACATGTGAAACGTGCAGATTTTTCTTTAAAAATTTATTTTCTATAATCGTTTGTAGGAATGTTTCAACACGGTTGTTTAATTCAGGCACAAAGCAATTATCAACAATAATTACGCATGTTAAGAAATGATAGAGAAGCAATGCTTCTTTTGCTTCCCATGATCTGTTGTGACTTAAATTTCATAACATGTATTAGCTCTGAGGTGTTGATAAATGTTTCATTTTTCGTGCTGTTAATAAATAGATAAATAAGAAAAAAAATATTGCGACGCTGATGAATAGGCTGACTTCACCACAGCTCTAGAAACATAGTGTTCTGGATAAACAATGAGCTAATATCCATCAAATACTTTAATTAAAATCTAACCAATGTTGTAAACTTTGTAGTTCCAATTATAAAAACATTAAAGAAAGCAGTAGTATCCCAACAAACATAAATTCTGTTGTACGAGAAAAAGTAAAAGACTATAACCTTAAATTAAGATGCAGGACTGTTGTGAACCTTGCCATACATATTTGCATCTTTTTGCGATGTGTCATCAAAATTACTTAACGAACGAACGTTGTATGCTTCCAACAAACATTGAAACAATAAACAGGTGTACGGGAGGACCCCCACCACTTATCCCAATATTGTCCAAAAACTAATCAGTTCTTTGTCATTTAAGTCTTTATTTTTTTTCAAAGTGTCATTAAAATTGATTAATGAATGAAGTCTGTATACTCCCAACAAACTTTAAAAACAAAGTATGAAAAGTCAGCAGTTGTATGGTAGACCCCGCAGCTTTTATCAATGTGTCCCAAAAGATGATAATTATCTTCTCACACTAATTGGAACCTTTTTCATAAGTTTCATCATAATCACATCATTATTGCAGGCTGTAGTGTGCATAAAGACACTGAAAAAAATGGAAAATTTACAAAAAAATGTTTTTACCGGAAGTGAAAAACCGGAAGTTGGGATGCAGAACTATTGTGAACCGTACTAAATACTCATGTACCAAGTTTCATTCAATTCGATTATTAGGTACAGATGTTATAGAGCTTTCAAAAAAACACGTGCTCCTGGGACCCCACACCATTTTGTTCACTATCGCTTAAAAACTGATCAGTTCCTTGCCATACATGTTTGCATCTTTTTCCAAAGTGGCATTAAAATTCGTTTATGAACGAATGCTGTGTGCTCCCAACTAACA